>JAGFNQ010007650.1:74673-232525 GCA_024364735.1 Boesenbergia rotunda | reverse complement strand
TAGTGCCCAACCCTTGGTGCTTGGGTCAGGTCTTAGGACTAGTGCCCAACCCTTGGTCGGTCGGTGACCAGCCCTCGGCCAGGACTTCTTGCCTAGATTAACTAGGACTTTTCTGCACACTTGAGTAACTTTATTAGATCACAAATAACACTTAACTTTGAATCCTTTGCCAATATCAAAACAAGGTTCGATATGGTGCTTCCTGCACCAACAATCTCCCCTTTTTGATTTATGGCAACACAATTCAAAGTTAAGTAAAAACTTATAACAGTTAACAAATAAGGTAAAAATCAATGAAGTATAGCAGTTTAATGAATAGAATAAATGTATATTTGAAAGAAAAAAATCCGTTATTGGTATCAGAGTTGTAAAGTACTTAACTTTGACCTGTACTTAACTTTGACATTTCCTCCCCTTTGACATATATCAAAAACATACATGGGCCAACAGAATATTTAATAGGGAGTTTTGAGTTTTTATAAAACTTCTAAGTTTTTGACAAAGTGTTTTTTTTCTTTCAAAGATAGAGTAAAAGCATATGCACCAAAGAAAACTTTTTACACTTAGATAATTTTTCATTTTTGAAAAGTTTTGCAGGCTTAAATTTTGTTAAAAAACTTTTACTTACAAGGCTTTGCAAAAAAAATTTACTTAGACAAAATTGTGAAGCCAAATTTCCCAAAAAAAGTTCAACTTTGAGAATTGGGAAAAAATTTGTTTACCAAAAAAAATTTTTGCACACTTAGAAGAATTTGCTAGGAAACACTTTGTGCATTTTGAAAAACAAAATCTTTAAGAAATTTCTAGACAATTTTTTTCACCAAAAAAAACTTTACTTAGAAACATTTGTCAAAATTTTCAAAAGTTTTTGCAGGACAAATTTTGTTTACTAAAAATTTTTTTGAAATACTTAGAAATACTTTGAAATTTTTGAAGCACTAGAAATACTTGAAAGCCCTTGAAGTATTTTGACAGAACTCTGAAAAATTAACTTAGCACTTAAAAAGAAATATGAAGTACTTAGAAATTTTTGTTTTACTTTTCGAAAGAGATGAAAATATAAATATTAAAAAAATTTCCTTTTTCTCTTTCTTTCTCTCCCCCTTAATGTGAAACTCTTCTCCTTATGTTTTAGACCATTTCTAAGATAAACTTTCTTTGAAAAGGGGAAAAAGTTTAAGGAAGAATTTAATTTTTAATTTCACTTTTTCTACTCTCCCCCTTGGCCATATATCAATAAAGAAATTTTTGAAAAATATATTTTGAAAGAAATTTAAAATTTGTGTATCAGAGCTTATGAGTCTTGAAAAAATTTGAGCGAAATAATGTCAAGAGTTATGATAATTTCTAAGTAACAAAATTTTGAAAGAATGAAGAATTAATGCTCAAAACCATAATTGGAGTCAAGTGTATATGATAAGCAACAAGAAATATTTAATCAATAAGTTTACTTGTTCTGAATATTTTGAAAAATGTAAATAAAAAAAATGCAAGTACTTTATTGAGCTTTTTGAAAGATATTATTAATTTGAAAAATATAAATACTTTTCAAATATTATGAATTTGAAAACATAAGTACTTTTAAAATATTAAAGAAAATTACTTGACTTATCTTTTTGAAAGTACTTACACATAATATTTTACTTGCTTTGGTTTCTTTTTCAGTCTGACACAATCTTAGGAAACCTTTGTTAACTACAAGGACATTTCCCTAAGTGTCCTGGAAATTCTCCAACTCAAGTAAATACTATTTCCAAAAAGAATTTTGATAAGCCAAATGATAGTATTTTGAAATATATGCAAGTACATTTTGAAAAGGTATGAACTTTTGAAGGCACAAATATTTTACTTGAACTTGGTTTATCTTCCAGTTTGACACAATCCTAGGAAGCCTTGTTAGCTACAAGGACATTTCCTTAAGTGTCCTGGAAATTTTTTCCAAGCTCAAGAGAAATATTATTTCAAATTGATTCTATTTAAAAAAATTGAAAATAATAATATTTTTTTTAAAAAAATTATAATATTTGAAAGGAATTACTTGTGTTTTTCAGAAGGATTTGAAAATACATGCATGAAAACATATCACCTTGAAATATTCAATAATTCTTTTAATTTGACCTCCCCCTAAACTTGACCCAGTCCTAGGAAGCTTGTTGACCACAAGTACTCTTCCTCTAAGTCTTTAGGGTTTAGTTCAGATCAAAGGAATTATCTAATAATTCAAAACCGATAATTACCAATAAAAACTTTTCAGAAGTTCTCCTTTTGATTCAGACTCCCCCTAAATTTGACACATCCTAGGAGTCTTTGTAGATTATGAAGTGGACTTCCTCTGTGTCTTTAGGGTTTACCAAAATCAAATGAGACATAGACATAATTTTCGAATGTATTTTGAAACTTTGAAACATATTTTGAAACGAAGGTAATTTGTCAGGCATGTTTTCGAACATAAGTATAGTATTTAAAGCACGTTTTTCGAAAACCATTTTAAAAGACAGTGATTTTTCAAGACATTTTTGAAAGAAATTAAAAGAATAAACCACTCCCCCTGTACCGTTTGACTCAATCTAATGCCTTAGGGGACTTCAGTGTTATCCATGTTTGACTATGCTTGACCAAGTTTGACTCAGTTGACTATGTTTGACCAATCAATAACTAAATCAAACAAGCCCTAGATTCTATTTAAAACGAGTCTATTGTGATATCTAACATGAAATTCAATATTTTAAAAAAAATGTTAGAGATGAACAAGTAGGGTACAGTAAACTGAATTAATTTAAAAAGTAGAGATAATTTTGAATAACTTTTGAAAGCACTTTGAGTTTTATTTAAAAGGATAGTGACATATTCTTAGGTCCTAGATATCTCACCTAGTTCTACATGATCAATCATGTTAACCTTATGGGTTTTGTGAGATAAGTATTTTAATTTTTAAAAAAAATGGTTAAGTTTATTAATTTTGAAACATTTGTTATGAATCTAAGATTAATTGAACTTTGTGTTAGATTTAAATCTAACAATAGTAAAGTGAATTTGATTTTCAGTAATTGGCTTCCAGGTCTTAGTGAGGCACTAGCCCTTCTTTGGCCGTAGCCTTATTGGATCATCAACCCTTTCCTCGATAAAGCCTTTTATAAAAAATTCATCTTCAAGTTACTTCTTGAAAGATTTTGGTCTAACTAGCTTCGATCTTAGATCGGTAGCTTCGTCTAGTTCCGCCAGACTAAACAGACCAACTAGGGTGTACTTGACCTTATTAGAAAGGTTTCCCTAACGTACTATCATCTCACCTCCACCCAATACTATGTTGTTCAAATTTCAATTAAATCACTTTGTCCTTAATCTAACCAAACCTAATTCTAAGCATAATTAAAAAACAAACATGACAAAAAAATGATCTAAGTTACATCATAATTGAAATAAAATTTTGGTTTTTTAAAATCAGCATGGTTGTGAATTAAGTTTTCTAACGTATTAACCTTAACTAATTTATACGATTTAATCACATTATTTGAGATAAATATTGGACATTCAAATATTGAAAACTTACCTTTCCCGATCGTTTGTCCAGTACTCTTGTAAAGATCACGAGCTAATCGGACCAGTTTGGGTCTATCTCCTTCATTGTCTTCTGATTCCGAGTCTGAGTCGGACTCGGGTATAGGTTGAAGCTTCTTCTTTGGTGGTTCTCTTGGAGCTTTCCCTGCACTCGAAATTACACCTTCCTCGACCATTACAGTATCTGTTTGATTATTTAATTGTAATTCAAAAAAAGATGCGAAATTGGTTACCATTTTTGTCTCAGTCAATTCGTCTTCTGACTCTGGCTTGAATTCGCAGTTAGGTATGGATTCTTTCTCATCTTCTGATCCGGAGTCAATTTTGAAGTCGGGTGCTAACTCTTCTATGATCTCAATACCGGAGCTCTCTTCGTGTAGATTGATTAGCTTTTCCCAAATTTCTCTAGCACATCTGAATGGACCTACTAGTTCGAGTTGCTCCTTGGTTAGGTCACATTGTAGGATTGCAGTTGCCCTTGCATCGGTCTCGATTTGGTTGAGGGTTTGTTCATCCAATTTGTCCCACTCGATTGATAACTCATCTTCTATGGGAAAAGAGAATCCCGTTTGGATGATCCGCCATAAGTCCATGTGGGCCTTTAGAAGGGACACCATTTGACTTCTCCAAAAATTGAAGTTCTCGCCGGAGAATAGCGGTGGACGGGCATTGTTCCACTCTTGGTTGGCCATTAAGTTTAAACCTCGTACACATAAGAAATAACAAAAATGTACCAAGACTTGGTCTTGAATTAGTAGTGCGGGAGAGAGAAAAAAATAGTACAAAAAGGTATTGCACGAATTTCGAGGTAAAAATAATAATAAAATAATAAAAAAAATTTGACAAATTTTTGAAAATGTTGGCTTTATCAATTCTGATTAATGATGAAAAAGTAAGACTTCAATGTTTGGGAGAATATTTGATCGAATTAAGGTAGCACGAATTTTGAGAAAAAAATATTAAAATAATTAGAAAAAAAATTATGACAAATTTTCAAAAATTGATCGTTTTATCAATTCTGACTTATGGTGAAAAAATAAGAATTCAAAATTGAAAAAGGCGTAATTTATTTATTTGAAATAAAAAGTGAAAAAGATTGAGTGGTGTTGCACCAACCTCAATTAACGATAAAAATTCGATTGAAAAAGAAATAAAAACTTCGTAAAAATCCGAAAAAACTCCCAAATTGGTGGTTGCACCAAATTTGAGCTACCCCGCTCTGATACCACTTGTTGGATCGAGAAACACGATAGAGGGGGGTGAATATCGTGAAAACTTTTTCGGATAAGACTTAAGAGAAAATACGCAGCGGAATTAAAAACAAACACGAGGGACACAAGTGCTTTTTACTTGGTTCAGAGTCACGGTCGGCTCCTACTCCAAGGCCCACGGTTCTTGACTGTTTACTGCGGGCAATTCTATAATAGCGCAAAGATTTACAGAATTTGATACAATAGTAGTGCAGTAAATAAACGAATACACTTTTCGTTACCGACGTCCGGTGTGGATCGCACTTCGGAGCAGAGGGTCATCGTCAGCGCTGGAATGTCGAGATCGGAGTTTTTTGGAGCAGAGCATTTGAACGAAAAGCTTAGAGACGTTGGAAAATTATCTTTCTGAACCCTATGGGTCGAGCCCCTTTTATAGTGCTCCTGGGGGCGCCTGATTCGCCGAGGGCGCCTGACACGTGCCTTCAGATCGGAGAAACCTCATCAGCAGCTCGGTCAGCGCTTATCCCCTTAGAATTGGCCTCGGAGTTGATTGGGGCGCCCGGGACCTCCTGGGCGCCCAGCATGACTTGGTCCGCTGGCTTCGTGGCTGATTTTGCTTCGACTACCTCTTTGGTTTTGACCTTGGGCGCCCGGGACCTCCCGGGCGCCTAGCCCAGCTGCCTGCCCCTGTCCTTTGGGGCATTCTAAGCTGCAGAAACACACTCCTTCGGTCCCTGCATACAAGGTTAGTTCCAAAACAAACAAAGCAAGAATATTAGTTAGTATTTACAGCCGTAGCTGTCTTGGTTATGACTTCGGGTCTCCCAAATGGAACCCTAGGTCGAACCGACGCCTACTGTTCCCTCGACGGAGAACGTGTCCTCACCTACTCCTCTCGGGAGAGTTTACCTTTTGCCAACCGGCTTCTCCGGTTGGACTTTTTCTCGATCCACCTGACCAGGTCTTCATGCCCAGTCCTCGACCAGGACTTCTTGCCCACCTTCCGAGCAGGTCTTTGGTGCCCAGCCCCTTGCCAGGACTTCGTGCCTAGTCCTCGACCAGGACTTCGTGCCCACCTTCCGAGCAGGCCTTCGGTGCCCAGCCCCTTGCCAGGACTTCGTGCCCAGTCCTCGACCAAGACTTCGTGACCAATCCGCGACTAGGTCTTAGTGCCCAGCTTTACTCACCAGGTCTTCGGTGCCCAACCCTTGGTCAGGTCTTAGGTGCCCAGCCCTCGGCCAGGACTTAGTGTCCAACCCTTGGTCAGGTCTTAGGTGCCCAGCCCTCGGCCAGGACTTCTTGCCTAGATTAACTAGGACTTTCCTGCACACTTGAGTAACTTTATTAGATCACAAATTGTTGGTGCAAGTTGCATCAATGATGTTCTCCTTTAAGTGTTTTAATGTTGACAATACACTTAAGTCAGTGATACATTGAACAGACAAAGGGGAGCAAAAGAGAAGTAACCTAAGTTGAAGAAAAGTCCTAGTTAACCTAGACACTAAGACCTGGTGAGTGAAGCTGGGCACTAAGTCCTGGCGAAGGGCTGCTGGGCACCTAGCGAAGGGCTGCTAGGTATCAAAACCCTAAGACCTAGCGAAGGGTTGCTAGGTATCGAAACCTTAAGACCTAGCGAAGGGCTGCTAGGCATAGAAGACCTAGCGAAGGGCTGGGGCTGCTAGGCACCTAGCGAAGGGCTGCTAGGCATAGAAGACCTAGCGAAGGGCTGCTAGGCACCTAGCGAAGGACTGCTAGGGAATGAAGACCTGGCGAAGGACTGCTAGGCACATGGCGAAGGACTACTAGGTAATGAAGTCTTGGTCCAAGGGACTGAGCAACTTAGCTGAGCGATGACTAAGGACAGGAGTAGAGACGGGTCAGGGTTTGGGCGTCTCGAGGTTCGGAGGTATCGGAAGCTAAGCAAAAGTCCACCCGAAGGACTGGGTGGCAACCGTCTCCTGAAAGGAGTAGGTGAAGGGCAAGTTCTCGGGGATGGGAACTTGTGCCGGTTCGACCTAGGGTTTCATGGAGATCCGAAGTCCGAACCAAGTCCTTAAGCCTAATATTGTATGTATATATGCTTTGTGTTTGTGTATCTTGCAGGTATCAAGAACCGGAGACAAAGCAGGAAGGTTGCTGGAAAAAGGCTATGGGGCGCCCCCACTATTGGGGGCGCCCAGAGCAAGGCTTAAAACCCAGTCTTGGGTTTAAACCATGATTGGGGGTGCCCGGAGTAAAGAGGAAAATGCAGTTTTCGTGAAGTAAGCAGAATAGGTGTCAAGGGGGGCGCCCGGAAGGTCCGGGGCGCCCGGGTTGAAACCTATTTTTGCTGTTTCAGGTTTGAAATGCAGATAAGTGCTCAGGAGGGCGCTCGGGAGGACCGGGGTGCCCTGGTCAAAGATTTTATCACCTGCGGCGAGGTAGGCGCAAGGATAAGGTTTGACCGAGTTATTAGGGGCGCCCCCGACGTCCAGGGCGCCCCCAGGAGTGCTATATAAGGGGCTTCGACTCCTCTGCTTGAAGAACAACTTCCAAGAGTGATTCCAAGCATTCTGACCGACGACAACGCGCTAGACACGAGGCTCTACTACCGGGAGGCTCCAGGAGGAAGTGCGCGGCACTTCGAAGGTCCAGATCGGCCGAGCTTCAGACTTTGTCTTGTTGGTTTGCTTTTATTTAATTCCGCACTTAATTTTATTTATCTTTTGATTGTAAACTTGCACTGTAAGTCAGGTTTCTCCGCCTCCGGAAAGTCCGGGAAGGAGACCAATAGTGGACGGGCGTTCCCATGCATAGGCCTTGGATGTACTGACCCTGGGGGGTCGGGAACCAAGTAAAAATCCCGCTGTGTCCCTGTCTGTTTATTTTCGTTTTGTTTTACTTTTCCGCTGCACTAACACTCTGAGTCCAGAACGACAATCAAAAGTCTTACGAAGTTTCTACGAAGTTTTGAACGGTCGATATTCACCCCTCCTCTATCGACGGCACCGGTCCTACTATTTGTATCAGAGCCGAGCCGCTCTTCACCGGACTAACCGCCGACGGAGCAACGACGTCAGGCGTTGAGGGGGAGCCCAGGGGTGAATCAGGTACTTTTTTTTTAATGTCTAATTTTAAATTGCATATTATTTGTGTCACATGCAGGGAGAGAGGGCACTACAAAAATCAGTGCCCTACTCGTAAGACTCGATCTACACCACCGGCAGCAAAGGGGGCACCAGCGCCAGGAGTCCGGAAAAACAAAAATCATGTACAATACTTCAAGTGCGAGAAGTACGGGCATTACAAAAACAAGTGTCCGGCAAAGGTACGCAAGATTTATGTTCCAAAGATGTTACAAATTCCTGCACTGCCTTGTGATAATTTAGTTAATTTATCTGATAAATTAGATTTACTGCATAATAAAATTAATTTTTTGCATGTCAAATTAGAAAATGCAGATATGACTAAAATATTAGAAATTAATCATTTAATTCAGAACATTAATTCAGTAATTTGTAAAATAAATTATGATAACTTTAACTCTAAAAATGTTAATTCTGATAATTCTAATTCAGATAAATTTAATCCTAAGGATAAATCTGAATTCAAAAATCCTAAGGATAAAATCGAATTCAAATTGGAAAATTCTTTAGATAATTATGAATTCAAATTCGAAAATCCGTTGTATAAATTTGAATTCGAGTCTAAAAATTCTAAAGATAACTCTAAAGTTAGTAGAATTAATCTAGAAATTAATTCTGAAAATCTCAAGATTAATTCAGAAATTAATTCTGAAAATCTTAAGGATAATCTAGAGATTAATTTTGAATTTCTTGAAAATATTAAAAATGTGTCTGAGGATAATTCTGAGGATAATTTTGAAGATAAAATTCTCCTAGATAATAACTTAATTATAGATAATCTTGAAAGTTATTATAAAACTTTAACTAGTGGCCCATTATACTCCACCTACTGTGAGGATAAGGAGGATATGGAACTATCCAAGATAAAGGTCATAATCAATAAAAATTACAAAAATTCAAATAAATCAAAATTTTTAGAAAAACTTGAAAAGAAAGATAAAGATGAAGAAGAAATTTTTGAAATAATGAAAATGATGAATTTAAACCCATAATTATTAATTAATCATTAAATATTTAAATTCAAATTAATTAAAACATAATTATTCAAATTCAAATTAACTAAATTTTAAATTCAAATTAATTAAATCATAATTATTCAAATTCAAATTAATTAAATCTTAATTATTCAAATTCGAAGTAATTAAATTTCAAATTCAAATTAATTAAATTTTAAATTCAAATTATTTAAATCTTAATTATTCAAATTCGAATTAATTAAATTTTAAATTCAAATTAATTAAATTTTAAATTCAAATTAATTAAATTTTAAATTCAAATTAATTAAATTTAATTATTCAAATTCAAATTAATTAAATTTTAAATTCAAATTAATTAAATCATAATTATTCAAATTCAAATTAATTAAATTTTAAATTCAAATTAATTAAATCGTAATTATTCAAAATCAAATTAATTAAATTTTAAATTCAAATTAATAAAATCATAATTATTCAAATTCAAATTAATTAAATTTTAAATTCAAATTAATTAAATTTTAAATTCAAATTAATTAAATCATAATTATTCAAATTCAAATTAATTAAATTTTAAATTCAAATTAATTAAATCATAATTATTCAAATTCAAATTAATTAAATTTTAAATTCAAATTAATTAAATCGTAATTATTCAAAATCGAATTAATTAAATTTTAAATTCAAATTAATTAAATCATAATTATTGAAATTCAAATTAATTAAATTTTAAATTCGAATTAATAAATCATAATTTTTCAAATTCAAATTAATTAAATTTTAAATTCAAATTAATTAAATCATAATTATTCAAATTCTAATTAATTAAATTTTAAATTCAAATTAATTAAATCATAATTATTTAAATTCAAATTAATTAAATTTTAAATTCAAATTAATTAAATCATAATTATTCAAATTCAAATTAATTAAATTTTAAATTCAAATTAATTAAATCTTAATTATTCAAATTCAAATTAATTAAATTTTAAATTCAAATTAATTAAATCATAATTATTCAAATTCAAATTAATTAAATTTTAAATTCAAATTAATTAAATCATAATTATTCAAATTCAAATTAATTAAATTTTAAATTCAAATTAATTAAATCGTAATTATTCAAAATCGTATTAATTAAATTTTAAATTCAAATTAATAAAATCATAATTATTCAAATTCAAATTAATTAAATTTTAAATTCAAATTAATTAAATCATAATTATTCAAATTCAAATTAATTAAATTTTAAATTCAAATTAATTAAATCATAATTATTCAAAATCAAATTAATTAAATTTTAAATTCAAATTAATAAAATCATAATTATTCAAATTCAAATTAATTAATTTTTAAATTCAAATTAATTAAATCATAATTATTCAAATTCAAATTAAGTAAATTTGAATTTTTCAAACCTGTTGGGTTTAATTGCAAAATGACAAAACAAATATAAAAATCCCCTAAAGCCCTAAACTGCACGTCTCATTCAGTTTTTCTCCCCGACGCCGCCTTTCCCCTTCGGTTCTGCGCGACGCCGACTCCTGCCGAGTGAGCGACGCCGGTAGCCGCCCCAGCCCTTGTCTTCTTCTTCTTCTTCTTCTTCAGCGTTCTCTTCTCCTTTGCTTGTTCCGGCGCCAACCGGATTTGTCGACGCCCTCGCGCGAGCAAGCCCTAGCCGATCGCCCTCTTCCTCCTCGCCAACTACTAGAAGTCGCCGCAAGCCTCCTGATCGTAAGCCCTAATCGGTGCTACTGCTTTTCCTCTCGATCCCACTCAATTCGTCTCTCCCACGCGAGCAGTGCCGAGGGTGCCAACCTCACCCGTCTCTGTTGCGTGCGCCGGCCACTAAGCAGGTAAGGATGGAATCAATGTGTTAGGGTTTGGTTTTGTTCTGGAAATGAAATTGGAGAGGGTTGGATTTGGGTTTTCATTTATACTTGGTTTTGGAGTAGCTATCAGTACTGAAATTGCCTCAGATCTGTAAATTTTGTGTTTAGGTTGTTTTAGTAATCGAAAACAAGTAGGTTAAGGTGTCTGATGGTAACCTCGTGTTCAATTGTGATTCTCTCCTTGAGATAAGCGACTGTAAGTTTGTTTTCATTTGTGCCATGAGATTAACTTTGGTTTAGTCTTGTTGTATATCATGTTCTTGGATTTAGGTGAGCTGATGACATGTGGCAGAACTTTAGGAGAGCAAATCTATGATGTTAGGTATTTCTAGTTTGTTTTTGTTTACGATTAGATAGTGTTTAGGTGGTTATGGAATTGTTGTTACTGCTCTCTGTTGTGCCAAGAATACGTTTAGAAGAATGGGTTGGGTGGTTGATTCTGGTAGCTTACCATGAATCTTAAAGATAGGGCAAGTTGTTGTGGAGTAAATAATGTCTTGGTCTTTTGGATATAGGGTTATACACGTAGTTATTTGCTTATATGTAGTCTAGCTATGTTTTTTAAGCAGGTTTATAAATAGCTAAATTTTATCATTT
Source organism: Boesenbergia rotunda (assembly GCA_024364735.1). Lineage (NCBI taxonomy): Eukaryota > Viridiplantae > Streptophyta > Magnoliopsida > Zingiberales > Zingiberaceae > Boesenbergia > Boesenbergia rotunda. The sequence goes on along the minus strand of JAGFNQ010007650.1, from coordinate 221,168 downwards.
GGTACAGGACCCTGACTTTGGACTCGCACGTGTGATCGTGGGAGACTTTCTTTCCGTTTACGTTCTATAAATAAGGCGGGTACTTCTCCTTTGTACTCGAGTAATTCTTTTACCTTAAAGCATGGCTATATTATGTCTAATAGGTTGCTTGACCTTGTTCTTTGTCGTTATTTAAACATCGCCGTTGAGACTTACTCTTCGTTGATCTTCGAGTATTCCAAATTCGTTTCTGTACAGTCCCCAGTGTTGAGTTGTTTCCGTTTTGGTTCGGGTGTTTTGTTTTCGGCACTTGGTGAGTTTAGCCTTTTATTTGTTTTCGTGTATTCGGACCGGTTTTGTTGTTATCAAAGACGTTCGAGTTCTTTTTGGATTGTTATATCTTTTATGTTTTAAGGTGGCTGAGCCACCCATTAAATTATTATAAACTGCGTGGTTGTGTTTATTTCCTATTGTTGTGATGCCAGCCGCATGTGGCTGAGCTATTTTGGTGGAGACATGATGTATATTTGCCCCATATTGTCCGCCGTACAGGGGAGATGCTGCCCGATTTTCGAGGAAGCATGTGCCTCTGGGGGCGTGGAAATAAATATTAAATGTCGGCTGGCATTTAATATTTATTTCCTATTGTTGTGATGCCAACCTTATTCGGCCTAGTGTATCCCCATGGGGTTCACCAGTGTTATTCGTCAAGAAGAAGGATGGTTCTATGAGGTTATGCATCGACTACCGGCAGTTGAATGCCGTGACTATCAAGAACAAGTATCCCCTACCTCGTATTGAAGATTTGTTTGATCAATTGAAGGATACCTCAGTGTATTCTAAAATTGATTTACGGTCTGGATATCATCAGATGAGGGTCAGGGATTCGGATATTCAGAAGACAGCGTTCCGCACCCGGTACGGACATTATGAGTTTTTGGTAATGCCATTTGGACTTACCAATCCTCCTGCGGTGTTCATGGATCTGATGAATCGGGTATTTATGGAGTATTTGGATCAGTTCGTTATTGTTTTCATCGACGATATCCTGATTTACTCCCGTTCCAGAAGGAACATGCGCGCCACCTTCGTATCGTTCTGGAGACGCTCCGACGGGAGCAGTTGTATGCAAAGTTTAGCAAATGTGCTTTCTGGTTATCTTCTGTGGGTTTTCTCGGACACGTTGTTTCCAGTAGAGGTATTTCCGTAGATCCCCAGAAGATCGAGGCTGTCACCAGTTGGGAACAGCCTAAGTCAGTTCAGGAGGTGCGCAGTTTTCTCGGATTGGCTGGTTACTATCGTCGATTTGTTGAAGGGTTTTCCAGCATCGCTTCACCGTTGACATGTCTGACCAGAAAAGGCGTGAAATTTATTTGGACAGAAGCTTGCGAGACTAGTTTTCAGGAGCTCAAGCGATGATTGGTGTCTGCATCTGTATTGGTGTTACCTTCAGGCGAGGCCGGATTTGTACTCTACACTGACGCTTCACATCAGGGTTTGGGTGCAGTTTTGATGCAGCATGGACGGGTAGTCTCTTATGCTTCTCGTCAGCTGAAGGAGCATGAGAAGAATTATCCAGTTCATGACTTAGTGGTAATTCATTATTTTTGCCCTTAAGATATGGAGACATCATCTCTATAGCGTCACGTTTGAGATTTTTACAGATCACAAGAGCCTCAAGTATTTATTCACTCAGAAGGAGCTAAATCTTCGTCAAAGAAGATGGATGGAGTTCTTGAAGGATTATGACTGTACCATTAACTACCATCCAGGGAAAGCTAATGTGGTTGCAGATGCACTCAGCAGAAAATCCCGGAGTGTTCTGGCTTGTCACCGGGTTATGGTCACCGATTTAGTTCAGAGCTTCTCAGAGTTGGGACTGGAGGAGCAGGGTCAAACAGAGAAAGGGTTGTTGGTGACTATGGTTGCTCAGTCTTCGATCAGGACGAAGATCAGAGAGGCTCAGCTTAGTGATCAGCATCTGCAGTCCCTAGGCAGCCGGATAGCCTCCGAGTAGCAGACTGACTTTACACGTGATGACGAGGGTACTCTATATTTCCGCGGGAGATTGTGCGTACCTAAGCCACATCCAGTCATGGAGGAGTTGCTTCAGGAGGCTCATCGGTCTCGGTTTGCTATTCATCCTGGCGGAACCCGTATGTATCGAGATTTGAGACGTTCTTACTGGTGGAACGGTATGAAGAAAGACATCGCGGATTTTGTTGCTAGATGTCTAGTGTGCCAGCAGGTGAAGGCCGAGCATCAGAGACCTGGTGGACTATTACAGAAGATCCCCATTCCTGAGTGGAAGTGGAACATATTACGATGGATTTCGTTGTTGGATTACCGAGGTCTCGTAGAAGACACGATGCGATTTGGGTGATCGTTGATCGATTAACCAAATCTGCTCATTTCTTGGGGATTCAGAGGACAGATTCTCTGGACAAGCTGGCAGAGTTATACTACCGTGAGATTATCAGATTACATGGTGTTCCTTTGAGCATCATATCAGATAGAGATCCGCGTTTCACTTCGCGATTTTGGCAGAGTTTGCAGCAGGCCATGGGTACTGAGCTTCGATTCAGTACAGCCTTTCATCCGTAGACGGACGGACAGTCTGAGCGTACCATTCAGACACTGGAGGATTTGTTGAGGTCTTGCGTTATGGACTTTGGAGGCAACTGGGAGGATCACCTGCATTTGGTTGAGTTTGCTTATAATAATAGCTATCATTCGGCTATTCAGATGGCACCTTTCGAGGCGTTGTACGGTAGAGCTTGCAGGACACCCACTCTTTGGGTAGAGGTTGGGGAATCTCAGTTGCTAGGTCCTCAGAGTATTCAGCAGGACGCAGAACTAGTCCGTCCTATCAGACGTAGGTTGTTAGAGGCTCAGGATCGTCAGAAAAGTTATGCAGATCGGAGACGTAGACCCTTGGAGTTCTCTGTGAGCGATCACGTATTCTTGCGAGTGTCACCCACGAAAGGGGTGAAGAGGTTTGGGTTGCGAGGTAAGCTAGCTCCACGCTACATTGGACCTTTCCAGATTTTGGAGCAGATTGGAGCTGTCGCTTATCGTCTGGCGTTACCACCGTCATTGGCTGGAGTTCACAATGTGTTTCATGTTTCCATGGTGAGGAAATATGTACCTGATCCTACACATGTGTTATCGGAGGTGCCGGTCACACTTCAGCCAGACGCAACTTATGAGGAGGTGCCTATGCGGATACTGGACCGCAAAGAGCATCGGTTGAGGAATAAGACAGTTCGATTGGTTAAAGTTGGTTGGCAGCACCACTCTGATGGGGAAGCTACTTGGGAGCTCGAGGATACGATCAGAGCTCGCTACCCTCATCTATTTGCTTGAGGTGCATATGGTTGAGTTGCATTATGGGTTGCAATCAGTGTTTATATTATACTTGAGGTGTTGATACCTGTTGCCGTTAACTAGTACCTGTTGTGATTTACTAACTAAATTTGGGGACCAAATTTTTTTGTTAGTGGGGGAGAATGTTAAATACTGAATTTTTAAGGGGCTGAAAAGGTAAATTTTTTTAAATTTAGGGACCTAGTTGTAATTGTCTGAACTTGGGGGCCTCTTTGTAAGATGCCAAACATTAATTAAAACCTCTAAAACCTAACTTCCCTCATCTCACACGATCCGTTCCTTCTCGCCAACACCGCCAAACCCCTCTGTCGACGCCCCACGCGCCGCGACCAGCGACGCCGCCGTCGCACTCCGTTCTCCTCTTACCTCTTCGTTTTCTTCAGCGTGCACGGACGAGATGCTGAGCGTCGTCTTCCTGATCGCGCTCGCCGACCTCGCACGATTTCATCTCCACTTTGCCACCGAGCCCTAATTCCTCCTCACTCGACTGACGCCGGCGATCTTCCTTCTCTTGTGTCGAGTCGTCAGATTTGGAGAGAGAGCAAGGTTCAGTTGGTGCTTGTGAAGAAATTGGGCAAGATCCTTTGGAAGGATTTCGACCGTGAGCAATCAAGGTAAGGGATTAAAGGTTGGTTGTTTGGTTGGGAGATGTTTATTTAGGTTGTGGTTTAAGGTGGAATCTTGAGATGTTGCCGTGAGTTATTGGTGGCTAATTTCAATCCTATGTGGAGTAGTTTTCGATCTTTAGCAAAAATAAAGTGTGTAGTTTCAATTATTACTCTGTTCTTTGTTCCCTGCCGTGGCATTTGGAATGGTTGGGTTGATCAGAGTCATCGATGGAGATTTTTGCTTACCATGAGCACTAATTTTGGGTGTTGTAATATTCTGTGTTAAAATTCTAGAATTTGTAGTGAACCATGGCTAGTTGTAGAAAAGTTGTTGTGAGCAACTTGTTGGGTTTGGGAATTTTATTTAATAACCTAATGGTGATAATTAGGTATGGACAGAACCCATAGTTATATTGGATTTAACTAAATAGTTGTAATTAAATAGAAGTTACGGTTAGGATTTATTCTAATTGTGTTTAATGCTTACATAGTCCTGGAAACAGACGGGAGTATGTTAGGATGGGGTGGTATTTGTAAATGGAAGCCTACAAAGTATGACTCACGAAGTATGGAGCGGATATGTGCCTATGCTCATGGAAAATTTCCAACTGTCAAATCAGTAATTGATGCAGAAATTTATGCGGCCATGGAAACGATGACGGCGTTAAAAATTCACTACATGGATAAGAAGGAAATTGGTTCTACTGCCTTACTTGGGATTGATCTTGAATCAATACAACAGGAAGTTGCTCCGGTATCCAGTATTGTGTTTACACTGAAGGGCTGTAAATCCGGTATTTCCAAGTTCACCTTGATGTTGTAAAGACGATTACTAACATTTCTTTGAGAAATCTGACCGTCAGTAATTTTAGAAACTACTTGCTCTTCAAGATAAGTAACCTGCTCCTTTCCTTTTTGAAAATCCTCTGGTGACAGTTACTGCAAGTCTTCCAATAATGCCTCAGATAACTCATCCTCGACCTTTTGATTTCTTCTAAGAACTCTGGATAATTCTTCTTTCAACCTTTGATTTTCTGTCAATAAATACTGCGTGTAGTTAATTAGTTCAGAAATCAGAGTTCTATCATCATACTGTATTGCAGGTGGTGGTAATGGTTTCAATGAAAGCCCTAAATAACTGCCTGCACATAAAGTACATGTGGTTAACTTGTAAGTTGAACAATGACCTCTTGACCTCTGACTTGTAATCCTCCTGCAAAAATGGCATTTAATATGCTGAGAATTTAGCTCCTGGTTTATCTGCCATTCATGGTTGCAAACATATTGTTCTTCTAGTATTTCAATCTGAACCTGCCATCCTTGGGTTTCCCCTATTAGCACAAATAATGTTTCAGGTAAAGAATTTGTTACCATACTGCAGTATTGTTCCGTATCATGTTCTCCTTCTGATATACTGCATATTGCATCACTGTCTGTCTCTTCAGGGTCAACAGATACTACATCGAATTCCTCAGGTAGGTCAAGTTCACTTATCATTGCTACTCGCTCCTTGTTTCCTATCTTATTCCTGCATTCACGAGCAAAGTGTCCTTCTTCACCACAAATAAAACATTTGCATTTACGTACCTTTGCTCTATCATTCTGGTATTTCTTCTTAATGACCCTCACATGGGATTTATGAGGTTTTCCCTTATAAGATTTTGCTTTCCTCAGGCCATATCTTCTTGCTGGTTTCTGATAATGATATGGCAATGGTATTTTGGAACAGAATTGGAGATCCTTCAAGCTTCTTTGTAGGGATGCTTGCTTACACATTTCCATCAATTCTTGATATGCATGATGTATTCGTGGTAGTACCCCAATAGTATTCCCCTTATGCCTTTCCTGGAATTTCTTCTCAAGATAACTACCAATAAGGGGTGGCATTTTTCTGTAGAATTTACTTGATAATTCTTCATTTACGAACATCCGCCCCGTTTTGGCTGCAAGCACTTTATATTCATTCATATATGAAATCAAATCTTTAGTGTCATGACATACCAGTCTTTCTAAGTCCAAATAGGCTTGATTCTGCTCCACTGTGGATCCTGATGTCGGATCTTCCAAGGTAATTATTCTGCGAATCTGAGTCAGTATGTTCTGTGTCTCATCTGCCATTCCAACTAATTTATCATACTGATCTGGATACATCATTCTCCATTGGATGAAAGTTTTCTTTTCTGTTTCTCCCAAAAGGTTCTCTACATACTGCACCTTGGTTCTGTTGTCACTCCAAATCTTTGAGTCCACAACGTTTGTTGTAATGGATTCCCACCTGGAAATGACATCATGATATAAACCAATGTTGTCAGGGAGAACTAACATAGCACCTGTTTGCTGCTGCGCAGATGGTAATGTCCAGGTTTCATTAGAGTACATCTTTTGCATATTTCCCAGTCTGGTACCATAGTATCCGGGGTCATTATAGACGTTGGGTTCTTCTGTCTTAATCGTTGCGGGTGCATATTGCGGTGGCCCCATTGTAGCATCTGGAGGTGGACGGTAATCAGATACAGCTGATGTTGAGGCTAGTAAACTTTCATCAGGCCGTTGTACTGGATAATCCATCTCTACTTGTTCATCAATAGAAGCCACATACTCTTCTTGAAAATCATCTGTATTTAAGTCAAAACTAATAGTAGCAGATTTATAAGAAGAAGAGGACTCATCTGCTTCATTATCCCATGAGGGATTTTCAGGCTTGTATGTCCAGTAATAATCTGGCTGCTTGGGAATTGCATATGATACATAATAATCATATTTTCTACTAGGCTCACCTAGCGTATCCCATCTAGGATCATCAGGATTTTGAGTAAGTTTCTTCCCATCACCTTCCGCAAATGGATTGATCCATTCCTCATCAGAGAGTGTATATAAATGTTCATCGTCAGAAAGTAGCTGGTCATCATCGACATAATCAGCAGGCTTCCATGGACTTCTATGTTGTTGCTGAAGCTCCCATTGTTGTTGCTCCTCACAATATTCATCTACGGAGATTAGCCCATCTAATAACTTTCTGAAAGGGTCATCATAATAGTCTCTGGTTCTAGATGTAGAAGGATTATCTTTATGGAGAGTAGTTGGCCAATATTCATCATTTTGCATAATATATTCATGTGGTGCTGCATAAATAACTTGCTTGCCCTTACCACTTTCTTTCGGGGGTGAAATTGGTTCCTCGGGTATTTGTTGAGTTGTTGACCCAAATCCTTGAATACCTCTCTGAGTACTTGTAAATTCATCAACTTCAACTACCTCGGGTAGGCTTATTTTTTCAATAATCAACTGGGCTACTGCTTCGCCTTTGAAAATCATGACATTTTCATAATTCAAGTTGAATATCAAAATTTTTACCTCTCCCCTGTAGTCTTGATCAATAACGCCAGCTCCCACATGAATCCCTTGTTTCCAGGCCACTCCAGATCGGGTAGCTAATCTTCCATAGTGTCCTTCTGGAATTTGCACTGCTATGCCTGTGGATAGCAAGGCCCTATCCCCAGGGCTAATTTCATAATTATCAATGATATGCAAATCATACCCCGCTGCTCCAGCTGTTTGCCGTTGTGGTAGTATGGCATGTGGATGGAGTTTTTTGACTTTTAATATTGGAAATACTTCCTCATCTTCTAAGAAGGCCAAGATTTCCTGCTCCAGTGAGTCCATATGCTCGTATTGACCTACTGGTTGTTCTGCTACTGGAGTGTAGCCTTCAAATTGCATGCTTATACTTCCATTCAATAATGTTCTTGTATTAACTTGAGTAGGTGCCACTGGGTTTCTTCGGATTGATGGCCTTAATATCCATCGTTGCTGTTTCAACTGTTCGGTGGTAAAGCGAGTACCGGGCAGGGCATGTACTCCTCGGCTGGTTAGATAGTCTGCAACATTTTGCACATTATAAGCAAAATTAGTAAAACTTGTATTAGTTAACCTTCCTATCATCATCCGGGTGAGGAGTAAATTGCTAGAGCCGCCTTGCCATTCTGTATATCCATGTGTTTGGAAGGATATTTCTATATGGTTTGCAAAATCTTCTAAACTCATCATTATGTCAGGAATGACATAAACCATTTGTGTTCCTCTGGTTAGATCCATTTCCATTGTAGCTATAATAGATCTGTCATCTCGCCACCTTGTGTCTCTAAGAACTGCTAAAGCCATAACACCAGTATCTCGTCGATGTAGAGCATAGAGTCTTACCATAATAAGACCCATATGGATGTGTTGAAAACCTGCCTCTCTAAGAGTTTGTTGGCTTTGCTCAGTTACAAGTGGTAAGTCTACTTGATTATTTTCTACACAGAGGATACCAAAACAGGATCGTTCTTCAATTTGAAAAGAAAACCCGAGCAGAGAGCTCAGAGATTTTATTTCTTGAAGAAAACAAGCACACACTAGCTAGAGATCTGAGGGAATGAGTGTCTTGGGTGTTCTCAAGGCATGCTCAAACCCCTTGTACCCTTGGCCTTTTATAGAGGTAAAGGTTGCATATGAATTGAGGCGGGTGTAATTCTGAACCCCATCGTCCCTCAATTATTTGCCCTTTAACATCTAATCAGGCTTTACAGCTAAAAAGCAAAGATTTTGAAAGGACCGCTGTCGGTTTTATCCTTCCAGCTAAGGCTATTTACATCACATCACACACTTTAATAATAGAACTATTTTTACAGCACGCCACTACTTTAATAATTTAGCATCTTTTCTTTACAGCTGTCTTTTGGGCTCATCACGCTTCACGGGGGCACCCTTTTGATTTCTTGTCCTATTCGTTGCACGCGTAAAACTTCATTGAATAGGTCACGTCTATTTTCACGAATTTCCGCAAGATGCTTGTGGTAGTAATTTTCAATTATCCCATGCTGATTTTGGTAGCGCTTGGCGTTGAAATCATATTCCTTCATCTGCATGATTAATTCTAACTCCCGAAGTCTCTCCAGCACATTGCTTATAGCTTCTTCCTCAATTTTGGCCATTTGATTCCTTTTGTCATGGTCCTCCTGCAAAAAATATTCGTGATAAGGTCTGGCTAATTAAGTCTTCATACCTTGTTAGCAGAGGGAATCTGCTAGAACTTGAGGCTGCTTCTTCTTCCGTTGCATCAGTAACGCTTTCACTAAGAGTAGCCAGTGTTTCCGGTTCCTCAATCAACCTTGAAAGTGTATCGGCAAGAATATTGAGTTTGCCGTCTATATGCTCAAAATTTACTCGCACCCCAGTGCCTGTTATATAGTCGGTGAATGCGAGCCACCTTACCCTTGACGGCTTATTTCTTGCAGTCTTGTTGTGGAAGCTAATAATAGCCTGACAGTCTATTCGCAGCGTTATTTCCTTCTTATCCATGTAGTGAATTTTTAACGCCGTCATCATTTCCATGGCCGCATAAATTTCTGCATCAATTACTGATTTGACAGTTGGAAATTTTCCATGAGCATAGGCACATATCCGCTCCATACTAAGTTGTTAATTTTATAATTAGCTAAACTATATCATTTGGTACAGGACCTTGAGTTGGTTACGCACAGTTGATCGTGAAGGTCCTCATTTACGAAATTCTTCAATAAAAGGTGGGTACTTCTCCTTTGTACTCTGAGTAGTTCTTTTACCTTAAAGCATGACTAGTTATGTCTTATAGGTTGCTTGACCTTGTTCTTTGTCGTTATTTAAAACATCGCCGTTGAGACTTATTCTTCGTTGATCTTTGAGTATTCCTAAATTCGTATCTGTACAGTCCTCGGTTGGTTTTCTGTTCTATAAAGTATCGCTTATACGCGAGTACTTAGAAGTCCATTAAACACAGATAGGTTTATTTGACATTAGAAATACCCTACCTAGTAGTGTAGGTGCATAATCGTTGGTTTTCGGTTTCTGGTTGGTTGTATCGATGCATGTTTTACTTGTTGGATTTTTATTGCATCGTCGTTGATCTCCGGTTGTTCGTGCATCGTATATCATACACCATATTTGCACGTTGCATACTAACGACTGTTGGCTTACATTTAGTTAAGTCGTCGTTAGTCATATTGTTGCTCGATTCACTCAACCACATGATGTCATGGTAGTGGTTAGAGTGCGAGTGTTTGTCCTGTCATGCTAGACAGTGACACCCTCACCGTTGTTTTAGAGGGATGAGCCGTTGGTGGCTCACCCTCACTGTTGTTGTTTTTCGAGGGATATATATATTGTAGCTGTTGATAGCTCCCCCGATGATCGGGGTCTGGAGTGTAGACTCCCCAGCATCCTGTCCACTCAACCACGCCTTATGTGGTATTATTGTTGTTGGTTATTGTTGTTGTTGGAGTGGTACAGTTGTCACAGCCCTACCCACTCGGTCACACAGATGGGATGTGTTGACGGCTTGACTGGCGTCAGGGGTGACGCATGTCATTGCATCATGTGCATACGTATTTCTTTTATGCATTTGCTTGTGTTTGATGCACTTATATGAGCTATGATTGTTGCACTTGTTTGACATGCATGTCTATCTTGATATTATTGTTGTTGAGTTGTTCTATACCTGCTTAGTCATTATTCGGATTTTATACCATGTCGTATTATATTGGTTATGCATGATTAGGTAAATCTGATATTCTTATGGACTGTACCTTTTGATTCTCTACTTCGTTATCTTATTTATGCCATGCTTATTTGTCTACTCATATACCCGCAGAGTCCACCCGGACTCACCACCCCTGCTTTCCTTTTTGTTGTTCCAGATAGCAGGTAGCGGTATTGCTTGGAGCCAGGAGATGATCCAGTTGCCAGTCCCTCAGTCCCACCGTGTCGGTTTGTTTTGGTTTGTTCTAGTGTCTGTTTTATTTCCGCAGTTAGTTTCCTTATCAAGTATCGGTTTGGATTTTGTCGTTATTACTGGTTTGTAGACTTTCTTTTATGTTTAAGATGGCTGAGCCATCCATTTATTTTGTTTCGATATAAATTACGTGGTTGTGTCTATTACTTATTGTTGTGATGCTAGCCGCTTGTGGCTGAGCTATGTTGGTGGAGATATTGTGTATATTAGCCTCATATTGTCCGCCGTACAGGGGAGATGTTGCCCGATTTTCAAGGAAGCATGTGCCTCTGGGGGCGTGACAATTTCATCGCATCGCATTGTGAGAAGAAGAAGGAGAGAGTGAGGAGGAGGGAGGCCTACAACTTTCTAATTAAGCCATTCGGAGTTTGTAGTGTGGAAGGAGGCCTACAGCTTAAGGACGATGCAGTATATACTGCTTGTGGCAAATCTTTATTTTGAATATTTGTTATGGTCTTATGAAAATAAAATGTTGGTATTTCAATTTCTTTCCAAGTTTTTGTTGATGATTTGCTCAAGAATTCAACATTGCTCGTTAAGACCCATTTGATAAAATTTGCTACCATGCACTTCTCCTTACTATTGATTAGATAACATCATAATAAGGACAGTGATATGTTTGAGATGTGTTCATGTTTGCAATTCCTCTTCCTGGCATTTATTTAGATTCTTCTTTAAGCCACATACTTGGCTATATCTTTCAAACTTTGTGAAGCATTTGCTACTCAGGATTATCAACTGCTTGAAACGCCTGTGCAAAGTAGTCATAGCAATCTACTGGAGAATACAAAACTTTTGTTCGATGAGACTCCTGAAATCAGATGTCTGCTGATGGCAATACATTAACTCGAACTACTATTTTTTTTATAGTGTGCCAGCCAAATACTAGGTTTTTTCCACAAATGATCTCAAATTATACCTTTCCAATGCCATCTACGAGTTTTGTTAAAAGCAGTGATTTCAGTGTGGTGGATGGGAAGAAAGAGGTAAGTATCTTGTTACATGGGTGCAATGTTGATTAAGTAAAATTAGTAAAAGATTGTTGTCTCTATTGTGAATACTTAATAGAAGCTAGTGTGCCAGGATGTAGTGCACTTCCAGCATGGGAAAACAATGAACAGGCAACATTGCAAATTCCGAATCTATTAACCTTTCAACTTGACTCAGAAGTAATTGACGATGTATATTTTTTTATATTTCTGCATATTTTCATTTATCTGAAAACGGGTGATTTTTTATTGATTTATCTGTTTGTTACTCTTTATTGCAACTGGAAAAATCAATTCAGTATCGATGAAAAACACTACAACAGTTCCATGTATAATAAATGAAGCAAGGAACAGATAAGGAGGTCTGTGGAACAAAGATAATTCATTGGAGATCGAAGCAGTTCTTTCAACCGATCATTTATGGCTTGGCAAGGGGTTATTTTGCTAACAATTTGTGTAACTTTTTTATTCCTTAGCATGGAGAGATTTAAAAAACCCGATGTCAATAAAATTTCATATATATTTATTTCAGTTAGACGTCAATTCACGTTTGTAAAATTAGTACGTGATTATTTAAAATAGATGCAAATTCAACCCAAAATTTGGGTTCTAAAAAGGCGAGAAGATTGTATGAGTATGCTTATTGTCTTACTTATGACTAATGGATTTTAGATTAGGATAGAAAATGTGAAACATAAAAGAGAAAAATATAAATATTGGCCATAATATAATTTTGTGTGAAGTTAAACAAAAGAATAAATTGTTTGCTGTTGATCTTAAATAATTGGTATAAACATAAATCAAAACAAATTTTATTAATTCCTAAGGAAAGAAAGCGTAGCTCTATTTTTGCTAATAGCTGATTCGTATTTCATAAACAAACCTTAAATCTACTTGATATTTTATAATCTTTTAAGTGCTAGTTAAAAATAATACATTTAAAAAGTATAGACTTTTATCACTACAATTTATAGGAGTCTTTCCATTTCTTCTCTGCTCATTTTCCTTAAACATCCCTGAAAGGCTGAAAATATAATTTAACGCAAAGGGTATTAAAATTAAATCGGACAAGGTGAGATTATAAAAAACTATAGCGCATATTTAGAAAACACTAACATGCTTTTCTTGGAGGGGGAAAAAATACAGATATGAACCTCATTTCCAACATTAATATTCTTCATCCTCCAAACCCACAAAATGAGTTTCTTCATCTTCTACTTAAAAAAAACCATAACAAAGTTTTGTAACTGGTTATGATAAATTAATCAATACAAGACATCCAATTGTAACTAATAAGAAGATACGATTGTTTTCCAACAACAATAACAATCAAATCTTATCCTTCGGCATACAATTGTTTTAGCAATTCTTAATTTATTAAACGACTATGAAATTAATCCTGCCCTGCTTTTGTATCTTTTTCCAATAATCACTACGATTGTTTACAAAAGTTCAGATTCAGATGCTCTGAGAAGAAAGCAACTGCAACTACAGAAGATGTTGATAACCATGTTAATTGCACGACTAGACAAGGCAACAGCAATAGATTTGGACATCCTAGGTGCCCGGCAACAGCTATAAGAAATGTATAGTATTGCCATTCTGCCCTAGGAAACATAAGCACACATTCATTAGAGTATATGAAAAAATCATAGATAAATAATGGGTAAATTTGCTTAAACTCCCCACTTCCAAACTTACATTTGCATGCAATCCCTACCGAAACTTTTATTTGCATGTAGTCCCTGATGGGATTGACAAGACAGCTTTGTGAGTATTATTTGAAGAAAGTTGAGTATAAAAGTTAGAAAATTGAGTATATAAGGTTCCATCCACCACATCAAGAAACTGCATACTCAATTTTCACTCTTTTATACTCACTTTTCATTCTTTTATACTCATTTTTCACTGATGTATACTCAATTTTCACTCTTTTATACTCAATCCATTAGGGAGTTAACAAAAAGAAAAACGCAAATGGGTATTGAATGCAAAGTTTGACTTGCCATTAGGGATTTAAAGCAAATTTAACGATAAATAATTGTAAGAAATAGAACAAAGTAGATATTGTGTACCAACCTCTGCATTGTATCCACTAAGAGCTAGATTGCCAATGCATGCAATTGCAAAGCCAGCAACCCAGTTCTCTGTCAAACTTCCAAATCTCAAAGTTGTTGATTGGATCCGGCCAGAGGGCTTGAGCAAACCAATCAGGGATGTTGGAGGCGATGCTTGCGTCGGGGACAAAGCCGCGCGAGAGGGCTTGAGCGCCGGCGTGAGTCGAGGTCGTCGACCAGTCGGGGATGCTGGATGCGACGCGCGCGAGAGCCAGAGGGGGACTCTCTCGCGTCGGCGAGAGGCGAGGTCGTCGGGGACGATGGAACCGCCGCGTGCGAGGTGTGGTCAGGGGAGGCAGTGTTATGGCAATCTGTGGTCCGAAGTGACCAAGTGTTTTGATGTTTGGGCAAAGAGTTTAAGTTAGGTTTCCCTTGTGTTCTAATATGTGTATGTTGAGTGTGCAGGTTGTACAGGTTTACACATATTGACTTGATTGGACGACCTTGGTACGGTGAAGAGTGGCATGGAGACAAGCTGGAGGCTTGTGTGCACCCAAGGACCTTGGATAGCAGGGACGATGAGCTGAGAGGCGCAGACTTCGAGGCATGCGTGAAGGATGACATGGAGGCAAGCTGGAGGCTTGCGTGCATCCGAGGGACAGGAGCCAAAGATGAAGAGGGCACGAAGGCAATAGTAGAGGCTGCTGGTGAGGAGTCAGTCGAGTCGTGAGGGTACGAGTATTGTGTGATGTACTCGGGAAGTCCTAGGGTCCGAGTGTAGAGTGAAATGTACTCGGGGAGTGTAATCCTAGGCTTAGTAAGGGACCAGTCGACTGCCCTGGGAGCAGTCAACTGGTAGCGGCTGGTGAGCTTGCAGAATTCGAACGTTGGGGGGTGTCAACGGTCGAATTCTGAGTGGGGGCAGTCGACTGCCCTGGGAGATGCTGACTTCTAGATCTATATTTATTGCCCCAACTACTGTAGATACATTGTCTTAAGACATCTTGAATCAGGGCATAGACCTAAGCATCTCAACCTGGTCTAGGTTATCAATCAAAGTATCCTAAGGTGCTTGTGAGATGCTGACTTCTAATATATAGGTGCATATAATTCTAGGGTTAAAGCCTAGGCTAAGTCCATTTGCACAAAACCCTAGTTTTGAATGGGGTAATTTAAAAAAAATCTAAGTCGAAAAATCATTTTAAATTTCAAGAACTTAATAAAAGAAATGATTTTTCAAAAAATATTAAATGCTAATTTTCGAAAATATTATGAAAAGATTTTTGAAAAGATCAATTCTATTCTACTAAGCGCAACCCTAACTTATGCTTCAAATATGAAGTAGATAACTCAGCAGATAAATAAATAGCCAAAATATGAAGTATAACATAGCCAAGTGAAAGTCAACCGGTCAACACAAGGACAAACAAAGTCAATAACAAGTCAACCCTACCAAGTAGGGAAAGTCAAATAGTCAGGAATATAGTCAGATTACTATGAAAACTACTCATGTCTAGGAAGAAGGGCCAGGGGGCCAAAATGGACCTGGCTGCCACAACCAGAACATGGACATCATCTCGTCGTGTCGGGCCTGGTTCGCATCGCGTTCGACCCGAAGGGCGTCCATGTACTTAACATGATAGGCTTGGTTTGCATCGTGTTCGGCCTATAAGACGTCCATGAACTCAACGTGATGAGCCTCCATCTCCTCTCGGAGACTGTGAACCTCCGTCTGTAATAGTGTCAAGCGCTGGTCGATAGTCGGTGGTGGAGGCTCGAGTAGATGCTCCTCGATCTCGGCGGCAAGCTCGGCTATATCGACGTCTACCTCCTCGTCTGAATCGGCCTAGTGTCAAGCCCCTCGTCGTCTCCACGACAGAACCTCGGTGGCCGAGATATCTATGCCCGCTAAAGAAAAGTTCCTAGCCCCTATCTCATCGAATTTGGTCATCTGGATGACCTCCCCAGTAGTGATGTCGCGACCATGGTGATGAAGGAGGGAAGTGAGAATGTGACAGTAGGGCGTGCGTACTCGGGAATGGGTGGATATGCTAGATGCGTAAATGATCGTCTGGAACATGTGGAGACCAATGTCTATGTCCAGATGGTGGATCATCGCGTAGAGAAGGAAGGTGTGTAAAGGTCGCATAGTCGCGACATCCCGAGTGGCCAATGGAAGAATGCAGTGGACCAGAACTCTATAGAGAGCGTAGTCCTGAATGCGGAGATCGACAAATTGAAATCTCTGTACCATCGGGTCTCGCGCATCTCCTAAAAAGTAGGAGTAGAGAGTATCCAGAGTGATATGCGAATAGGGGGCATCGAAAGGAAGGTCAGTCGGAGGATAACAACAAAAAGTGGATTGAGAAGGTCGTAGTCCAAGAAATCGATTAAATAGAGTGGGTGTGATAGTGAGTGGGATGGTTTGTATAGTGGTAGTGTAACAAAAGCCATCAAGTTTGACCAAGTTATTATAGAATTCAACGCATAAGATTGTGTTGACCGAATGGGTACAATAAACAATTTGGTCGAGATGATAAAAGTTAATGACATCTATAGCTGTAGGACAAGATTGAACAAAGAAATTTCTATTTAAGAAGCTGGTCTTAATTGGTTTATAGGTGGTATGTGCGTAACTCGGTGTTTACTAAACAAGTAGAAAAAATTATGCATTTATGAAAAGAAATAAAGAAACATTAACCGGAAATGCATAATTAAATCATACCGGGGTGGCATTGTGAAAGTAGGGTGATGGAGGACGAGTGAGGAGCTCTAGGGCGCCTTAGAAGGGAGAGGAATATGAGGGGATTTCGGTTTAACGGGCGCCCGTAAGGACTCTTGGGAGCCCGAGAGCTTCTCGGGCGCCTGAGTTAGGGTGGTCGGACCTTTTTGGCAGGTTTGACTGCCTTGGAGCACAAAAAGTAAGGGGCGCCCGTAAGGTTTCAGGTGCCCGTGTTGACCAGGTTTGACCATTGACCAAGTTTGACCGTGTTGACCAGGTTTAAGCAATCAATAATTAAGTCAATCAAATCCTAGATCTTAGTATAATTATCGGTTAATTAGAGATAAATCCCTATTCCAAAAGTTGCCTTTGTGTCCGCTCCCCAGGTAAGGAAATACAAGTTTTAACTCCCTACTTTTTAGTTTTAACTCCCCAATACATAAATTTACTAATATACCCTTCTTACTTTTACTTTTCCCGCTTTTGATTTTCCCGCATTTCTTTTCCCGCAGCTTCGTTTTCCCCTGTTTTCTTCCCGACACAATCTCGGCGTCCTTCACCGGCGAAATCAAGCCAGCTTCCTCTCCTCAATTTCCTTCTCCCGCGAGTTCTTGACGACACATTCTCGGCGTCCTTCACCGGCAAAATCAAGCCAGCTTCCTCTCCGGCGTTTCCTTCTTCCCAAATTTCTTGACGACTTAATCTTGTAAACCCTAATCAGCGAAATCAAGGCAAGTCGACCATTTTCCTCTCCCCCATTTCTTCCCGAGACAATGTGAAGCAAGATTATAGCGGTGTAGATCCATCAACCCACCAACGAGGAGACTGAATCAAGCTTTGTCGCCGGAGATAGAGTTGAAGCCAGGCATTTTTTTGTAGATTTTTTATCTATTAGTCGGAACTCTCTAATTATCATCTTTCTTATTTCCCTATTCGTTTAAACAAAGATTAGTGATTGATTAAGTACAACTTCGCCCTATTATGAGTATATTGTTACTATTCCTATGAGATTTCAATTTATCAATACTATTTGCATCATTCTTTAAAAATTTAAGAATTCCTTGATTATAGATAAGTGGTGAGAGGGAGGTAAATAGGCAATTGTCAGCAATTGCCATTTCCATAGATAAATAAGCAATTGTTCATGTTTAATGATGATATTAAATTTTTTCTATTATTATTAAATTGAATGTTTATTGTTTGTAAGTAGGCAAATGTTTACTTGATTAATTTTCAGTTTACTTTATGGTCTAAATACTAAAATTGTGTTGGATATTTTGAGTAAGGGTTGAACAGAATCAAAGATGGTGAAGACTAAGAAAGAAGCAAAGAATAACAAAGATGCTAAAGAGGTTAACAGTGGGAAAAAAGCTCAGTTTCGGTGTTCACCTACTTTTTTTAGAGCTGTGATGGATGAAGTGGGACCGAAAATGACTGATAAGCAAAAGGAGAGTATTCAAAACACTCCATTTGGTATATGGCTTAAGATGCCCAAATTGGCGATCAGCAGCTCCAGAGTTGATATAATTTTAAAAAGATTTCAGTTGCAATCTCATTCATTTGTGTTTGGTGAAAATATTGTTGTTCCCTTTACATCACCAGAGTTTTCCATTGTTCTTGGCTTACGTTATGCAGGGCAACCAGTTGATTTAGATGTGAATTTGGAGTCTAAATTTGTTGCTCAGTATTTCTCTGGGAAAGTTGGCAACGTGACCAGAAGTGCAATCTATGATAGACTATCCTCTTTAGCTGGATCAGAGAGTAACTCAGATGTGGATGATTTTGTTCGGATGTTTATTTGTTTAGTGTTTAATTGTATCATTTTTCCTGTGGCCAACTACTCAACACCTCGATTCATTATGCCATACATTGATGACCTGACCACCTTCTTTGATTATTCGTGGGGAGATGCGGCTTATAGATTTTTGAGCAATCAAATTTTCAAATATATTGGAAAGGGTGATGTTAGCAGAAAGAAGTATTTAGATGGTTCAACTGTTGGATTGATGGTGAGTTTTTTTAGTATGCTTTTATTATGTTTTGTTCTGTTATACTAATAAATTTATTTATTTAGGGATGGTTATATGAAAGAATACCTTCTCTTGGAGTAGTACGTTCGCTACATACTTTTCCCAGGTTGTTCCGTTGGGCGGAAAGTAAGATACCTAACAAACCTGATTTAGCGGAGAGGTTATTGAATTCCATTGACTATAGTAAAGTAAGTTCATATTTTATAGTAGACATACTCAAATATGATGAATTGTAGTGACCTTTTAATTTTAATTGTGAAAAGGTGTTATCCATTGTACCATTTTCGGATGAAGATATACTGTTTCATCATAGGCGAGCAAGTTTTTCGGTAATATTATCATTAAATAAGTATTTTGTTAAATGAAGTTGAGAAAATATTTATTTGCTACAAGAATCTTGTAATTTTTTCAGGGCTTAGAATGTGTTAAATGTGGTGGATTGATTGCTGGCACAAGTTGGGCCAATATTGAAGCAATGGAGAAAGAGTTTGGTGGTGAGCTACATCCACAGACTGATGATATCAGTGGGTCAGAATACAACAAGAGAGTTGAAGTTAAAGACTCCATTGAAGGTGAAATGGCTGGATTTGTTGAAGTGCCGGTTGAAAAGAATATAGTAGAGCAATTTGTGTCCTCTATTGCAATGACGGTTAGGACAAGGGCAGACAGAATGAAGAAAAAAAAGCCTGAAATATATGTTACGCCGCCGAGTACAACACCTAAACGTAGGAGGAAGGCAGGCAAAGAGGTGTTAGCATCAATTGTAGACCAGAAGAGGTGTTAGCATCAATTTCTCGTTTATTTATTTATTGTTAACCGTGTTTCTATTTTATTCTTATGTTCTTAAATCTATCTACATAGGGAGAGACGACTATAGATGTTGCTACAATTGGAAGGGATGCTGTTGCGGATGTGATGAATAAATATAGAGAAACGAGAAATTTTTGTGGATATGAAGAAGCAACTGATGAAGAGCGAGAGATGGTAACAGAATATCTTTCTCGAGATAAGTTAGAGTATGTTAATCTTGTACATGTTTCCTTTTCTAGAATATTAGTCCTTTATAGTGAAATATTATATAAATTTTCAAATTTACAGTGTGGTTGTGTGGGAGGAAGATGATGTGGTCCTTGATGGCCTCCAATTCTGTGAATTCATATTTCGTAATCCAGTTGGATCCGAAATTATTGATTGTTACATGAGAATAATGAGAAAGCAAAGTGTCAAGAAAGGGTTTGAAATTTTTGGCATGGACATGGGTGTTCAGGTTTGTGGTGTTCTTTGACCTTACAAATGAAATCTTTAATTTTTGTTTACAATGAAAATATGACTCTATTTCTACATGTAGAGAGAAGTCCTTCATAAATTGGAAGGACATAGGAGTAATCGATTGCTGCGGAAGGGAGAGTATGAAGAATTTGTTGGAAAACTTACTTCAGTGACAAGGAATCAATTAAAACATCTCAATGAAGATTTATTTACAAGATGCAGATATATTATTTTCCCTTGAACTATGGATGACATTGGTATCTATTATTCTATTCAACAAGAGAAGGCAAATTCAAGACCATGAACTCCAAGCCACATCCAGCTGCTTTCGGGACAGCCAAAGTTTTTGTAAGTTTCATCATTTGTATTTCAATAACTCTTAAAACTTAAATTTCACAGCTGAATAAATATTTGCAGGCTGAATTTTTGGCTGGATACATGAAAAATTTCTCAGGCTTTGACCTTGGTAAAATAACAGTAATGAAAACAAAGTGCCGTCACCAAGGCGAGACACTCGATTGTGGTGTTTTTACTTATTTGTGGATTGAGTGTCTAGCGCTTGATGATGATGAAATATGGAATTATGAAAAAGAGGTAAAGATGGATGCGTATCGGGCACACATGGCAGCAATTATTCTGTCAGATGAAAATGGAATTATGAAGAAGTAGACTTTTCTAATCTCATGTGATTATGAATTTTGGTGGAAAACGTATATTTGTTGTAAGTTGGTGTATCTGCAGATATTCTCATCTTCATCACCTTTAGCCTATGTAATTATGGTTGTGAGTTGCTGAATGTTATGGAAAGTGGATGTTTTGTTGTTGAAATATGGAAAATATGTGATTATGGATGTTTATGGATGTTTTGTTGCTGATTATGGATGATTATGGATCTTTTGTTGCTGATTATGGATGATTTGTTGTGGAAAAAATTATGCATGATTATGTGCTAAGTGATGTCAATGTGATCATATTGGGCATTTTTTTTTCTGATGCATTCGGCATTCTGTTTCATTTCTTACTTGATGATTTTGATTGCTCTTCACTTGCATTTGATATGATCTGAGATTCAAAGTGTTCAGGTAGAGTATGTATTCTTACTTGCTTTGTGATATATATTCTTCATTTGCTGTGTTGGAGCAGAGTGGGTTTCATAGAAGACAGTTCCTATAAATCATGAGTATTTGTTGTTGTGTGAGTTCAGTTATGAAACTGAATGTTTGTTCAGTTATGAAAATAAATGTTTGTTCAGTTATGAAACTCATTGTTATGATTTGTGTACTCTTTATGTGCATGACATATGTGGGATATACAAAGGAGATGCTGTCAGAATTTCAGCCGAAATTGAGTACAGATCAGCAGAAATTGAGTACAGATTGACGAAAATCGAGTATAAGGTTAGGAAACCTATACCTCTCTCATGGTCTTGATGCAAAGTCCATTGTAGTTGAGTCGAAGGTTAGGAAAACAAGATAGGATCATGATATATGCCCTATTATTTGACAATCCAAGAGTTTGCAAGGCCATGGTGATTTCGAGTACAAATTGATGCAATTTCGGTACACATTGGCTGAAATCGAGTACAAGTCATCCCAAATTGAGTATAAATTTATGCAAATCGAGTACAAGGTTAGAAAACAAATACCACTCTCATGATCATGATGCAAAGTCCATTGTAGTTAGAGTGCAAGGTTAGGAAAACCAAGATAGGATCATGAGAGAGGTATCACTTACCTCTCTCATGATCTTGATGCAAAGTCCATTGTAGTTAGAGTCCAAGGTTAGGAAAACAAGATAGGATCATGATATATGCCCTATTATTTGACAATCCAAGAGTTTGCAAGGCCATGGGATTTCGAGTACAAATTAATGCAATTTTGGTACACATTGGCTGATATCGAGTACAAATCAGCCCAAATTGAGTATAAATTTATGCAAATCGAGTACAAGGTTAGAAAACATATACCTCTCTCATGATCATGATGCAAAGTCCATTGTAGTTAGAGTCCAAGGTTAGGAAAACCAAGATAGGATCATGAGAGAGGTATCACTTACCTCTCCCATGATCATGATGCAAAGTCCATTGAAGTTAGAGTCCAAGGTTAGGAAAACCAAGATAGGATCATGAGAGAGGTATCACTTACCTCTCCCATGATCATGATGCAAAGTCCATTGTAGTTAGAGTCCAAGGTTAGGAAAACAAGATAGGATCATGATATATGCCCTATTATTTGACAATCCAAGAGTTTGCAAGGCCATGGGGATTTCAAGTACAAATTGATGCAATTCCGGTACACATTTGCTGAAATCGAGTACAAATCATCCCAAATTGAGTATAAATTTATGCAAATCGAGTACAAGGTTAGGAAAACCAAGATAGGATCATGAGAGAGGTATCACTTACCTCTCCCATGATCATGATGCAAAGTCCATTGAAGTTAGAGTCCAAGGTTAGGAAAACCAAGATAGGATCATGATATATTTCCTATTATTTGACAATCCAAGAGTTTGCAAGGCCATGGGGATTTCGAGTACAAATTGATGCAATTTCGGTACACATTGGCTGATATCGAGTACAAATCTGCCCAAATTGAGTATAAATTTATGCAAATTGAGTACAAGGTTAGAAAACATATACCTCTCTCATGATCATGATGCAAAGTCCATTGTAGTTAGAGTCCAAGGTTAGGAAAACCAAGATAGGATCATGAGAGAGGTATCACTTACCTCTCCCATGATCATGATGCAAAGTCCATTGTAGTTAGAGTCCAAGGTTAGGAAAACCAAGATAGGATCATGAGAGAGGTATCACTTACCTCTCTCATGATCTTGATGCAAAGTCCATTGTAGTTAGAGTCCAAGGTTATGAAAACAAGATAGGATCATGATATATGCCCTATTATTTGACAATCCAAGAGTTTGCAAGGCCATGGGGATTTCGAGTACAAATTGATGCAATTTCGGTACACATTGGCCGATATCGAGTACAAATCAGCCCAAATTGAGTATAAATTTATGCAAATCGAGTACAAGGTTAGAAAACATATACCTCTCTCATGATCATGATGCAAAGTCCATTGTAGTTAGAGTCCAAGGTTAGGAAAACCAAGATAGGATCATGAGAGAGGTATCACTTACCTCTCCCATGATCATGATGCAAAGTCCATTGTAGTTAGAGTCCAAGGTTAGGAAAACCAAAATAGGATCATGAGAGAGGTATCACTTACCTCTCTCATGATCTTGATGCAAAGTCCATTATAGTTGAGTCGAATGTTAGGAAAACAAGATAGGTTCATGATATATGCCCTATTATTTGACAATCCAAGAGTTTGCAAGGCCATGGGGATTTTGAGTACAAATTGATGCAATTTCGGTACACATTGGCTGAAGTCGAGTACAAATCAGCCCAAATTGAGTATAAATTTATGCAAATCGAGTACAAGGTTAGAAAACATATACCTCTCTCATGATCATGATGCAAAGTCCATTGTAGTTAGAGTCCAAGGTTAGGAAAACCAAGATAGGATCATGAGAGAGGTATCACTTACCTCTCCCATGATCATGATGCAAAGTCCATTGTAGTTAGAGTCCAAGGTTAGGAAAACCAAAATAGGATCATGAGAGAGGTATCACTTACCTCTCTCATGATCTTGATGCAAAGTCCATTGTAGTTGAGTCGAATGTTAGGAAAACAAGATAAGTTCATGATATATGCCCTATTATTTGACAATCCAAGAGTTTGCAAGGCCATGGGGATTTTGAGTACAAATTGATGCAATTTCGGTACACATTAGCTGAAGTCGAGTACAAATCAGCCCAAATTGAGTATAAATTTATGCAAATCGAGTACAAGGTTAGAAAACATATACCTCTCTCATGATCTTGATGCAAAGTCCATTGTAGATAGAGTCCAAGGTTAGGAAAACCAAGATAGGATCATGAGAGTGGTATGACTTACCTCTCTCATGATCTTGATGCAAAGTTCATGTGAGAGGTAAGTGATACCTCTCTCATTATCCTATCTTGGTTTTCCTAACCTTGGACTCTAACTACAATGGACTTTGCATCAAGATCATGAGAGAGGTATATGTTTTCTAACCTTGTACTCAATTTGCATAAATTTATACACAATTTGGGCTGATTTGTACTCGATATCGGCCAATGTGTACCGAAATTGCATTAATTTGTACTCGAAATCCCCATGGCCTTGCAAACTCTTGGATTGTCAAATAATAGGGCATATATCATGATCCTATCTTGTTTTCCTAACCTTGGACTCTAACTACAATGGACTTTGCATCATGATCATGGGATAGGTAAGTGATACCTCTCTCATGATCCTATCTTGGTTTTCCTAACCTTGGACTCTAACTACAATGGACTTTGCATTATGATCATGGGAGAGGTAAGTGATACCTCTCTCATGATCCTATCTTGGTTTTCCTAACCTTGGACTCTAACTACAATGGACTTTGCATCTTGATCATGAGAGAGGTATATGTTTTCTAACCTTGTACTCGATTTGCATAAATTTATACTCAATTTGGGCTGATTTGTACTCGATATCGGCCAATGTGTACCGAAATTGCATCAATTTGTACTCGAAATCCCCATGGCATTGCAAACTCTTGGATTGTCAAATAATAGGGCATATATCATGATCCTATCTTGTTTTCCTAACCTTCGACTCTAACTACAATGGACTTGGCATCAAGATCATGAGAGGGGTAAGTGATACCTCTCTCATGATCCTATCTTGGTTTTCCTAACCTTGGACTCTAACTACAATGGACTTTGCATCATGATCATGAGAGAGGTATATGTTTTCTAATCTTGTACTCGATTTGTATAAATTTATACTCAATTTAGGCTGATTTGTACTCGATTTCAGCCAATGTGTACCGGAATTGCATCAATTTGTACTCGAAATCCCCATGGCCTTGCAAACTCTTGGATTGTCAAATAATAGGGCATATATCATGATCCTATCTTGTTTTCCTAACCTTGGACTCTAACTACAATGGACTTTGCATCATGATCATGGGATAGGTAAGTGATACCTCTCTCATGATCCTATCTTGGTTTTCCTAAACTTGGACTCTAACTACAATGGACTTTGCATCATGATCATGGGAGAGGTAAGTGATACCTCTCTCATGATCCTATCTTGGTTTTCCTAACCTTGGACTCTAACTACAATGGACTTTGCATCATGATCATGAGAGAGGTATATGTTTTCTAACCTTGTACTCGATTTGCATAAATTTATACTCAATTTGGGCTGATTTGTACTCAATATCGGCCAATGTGTACCGAAATTGCATCAATTTGTACTCGAAATCCCCATGGCCTTGCAAACTCTTGGATTGTCAAATAATAGGGCATATATCATGATCCTATCTTGTTTTCCTAACCTTGGACTCTAACTACAATGGACTTTGGATCTTGATCATGGGAGAGGTAAGTGATACCTCTCTCATGATCCTATCTTGATTTTCCTATCCTTGGACTCTAACTTCAATGGACTTTGCATCATGATCATGGGAGAGGTAAGTGATACCTCTCTCATGATCCTATCTTGGTTTTCCTAACCTTGGACTCTAACTACAATGGACTTTGCATCATGATCATGAGAGAGGTATATGTTTTCTAACCTTGTACTCGATTTGCATAAATTTATACTCAATTTGGGCTGATTTGTACTCGATTTCAGCCAATGTGTACCAGAATTGCATCAATTTGTACTCGAAATCCCCATGACCTTGCAAACTCTTGGATTGTAAAATAATAGGGCATATATCATGATCCTATCTTGTTTTCCTAACCTTCGACTCAACTACAATGGACTTTGCATCAAGACCATGAGAGAGGTTTTGGTTTCCTAACCTTGTACTCGATTTTCGTCAATCTGTACTCAATTTCTGCTGATCTGTACTCAATTTCGGCTGAAATTCTGACAGCATCTCCTTTGTATATCCCACATATTTCATGCACATAAAGAGTACACAAATCATAACAATGAGTTTCATAACTGAACAAACATTTATTTTCATAACTGAACAAACATTCAGTTTCATAACTGAACTCACACAATAAAGATTATATATCAAAAGCATTAAGTTTCATAACTGAACTAACATTTATGTTCACAACTGAACTAACACAATAACATCAACAAATACGAGTCATTTACAAAAACTATGAAATACAGATATCACACCAAGCTTAAACATCAACTAGTATCAAGGCCACATTACATAAACTGTTCCCGGTACATTAACATCACTAACATAACATAATATTAAAGGACCATTATACCAAGAGCACGCCCTGAATATTGCACTGGTTGGAGTACTCCTTCTCTTAGGTACATCCTTGCTTCTTGCTTGTTCTATCATCCTCTTTTTCCTGTAAATTGAAAAATGTATTAGAGATCAAATATACATGCTCATTAAAAGAAATTTCAGAATACAATATTTTACTTGTAAATCAAACAGTTCCATACTATTTTCACAAAATAAAAGTAGAGTTAGTTAATGACTTCTTTGCAACTGCGTCGGTTATGACCTCGCCCATGACACCGACCACACTTTGTCACACGTTTTTCGACTTGCGAAGGTATCCTTTGAGTTCTTCTTCTACCTGGTTGGCTTCGAACAATGGGAGCATTGATTACAAATTGCTGCTCGAGATTGTACTCAGACATATGACATGTAGGGATCGGATTTACGATTCCTTTGTAGCTTTCACGATACAACTCTATTTTCAAGTACTTGTCACAGAAATCATATACTGATAATGACTTTGACTCTATTGCTGAACATGCATGTTTGCATAGAAACCTATTAATCTGCCATGCTTTGCACGAACAAGTTCGAGCAGACAAATCAACAGCAAATGATTTATTCCCATCCACAACTTCAAAACTCCAACCACATGCCTTGCGCACTATCAAACTACGAGATTCAGCATATGTTTTTGCAAGAGCATTCTCCTTTGATGGACTCAATCTTTTAACCATCTCCATTGTTGCTTCACGTCGTCTGTGCATCATATCCATAATTTGAATCCGTATGTGATCGACCATGGCCACGATAGGAAGAAATCGTGCTGCTTTAACCCAATTATTCCAAGACTCAGCTATGTTATTATTCATGACACCCCACCGATTTCCTAGAAAATATGCATTTGCCCAACTTTCTGGACACGAAGATACTATAAAGTCTTTGGCAAGTGGCATTGACCCTACTATCATGTTAACATATTCTTCAAATTCTTGTGTTGATAGGGCATATGCAGCTTTTTTGAAAATAGATGACCAATATTTTTTGTTATGAAGTGGGTACCTTCGCATGACCTACATTCAAATAACAAAAAAATAGTACATAAACTAGTATTATTCAAAAAGCAATATTTTCCTAACAGAAATATGCCATTAGCCAAATCTGTTTCACGAAATTGTCTACCAAATGCCTCAAACAGTAGGCATGATGACTATCTGGGAATATTATCTGAATAGCCTTGATTATCCCAGGATGTCTATCAGAAAAAAAGGTGAACTCATGGAACTCAATATAGGAATGCGAAAGCAGGGCACTTTTAAGTTAGAAACAGAACCATCCCCAATTATTATCATTTTCAGCATCTACAACTGAATATGCTAATGTGAAAAGATCATCATTAGCATCCTTTGCCACAGCAACCAAAATGCATCCTTTGTATTTATTCTTTATGTGAGTGTCATCTAAGAAAACCAAGGGTCTACATCCATTGATAAAACCAATTGCACATGCATTGAAGCAGATGAATAACCGTTTAAATTTATTACCACAATGATCAATTTCACACTCGACAAAACTTCCAGGATTAGTTTCTTTGATAGCACTACAATACCATCGTAATCTATCATAAGACCCCTCCTCTGCACCATGAATGTCATGCATTGCCAATTCCTTCCCTTTCCAAACTCTGTTGTAATTAAGCTCGACCCCATAATCTCTATGAATATCTTTCAACATTGTGCATGGTCGATACGAGGGCTCTCCCCTCAATCTATCCATCACAACATTGGAAACCCAGGCAGCATCAGCTTTAGGATGTCCTCTACTACGAAGATTGTCATCTCCACAAGTATGTATTAGATTACATTTTCTAATGCCAAAAAGTTTGTCAGCTTTATGTCTTGAAGCATATATTCTCCAAGAACAGTTGTTTTCGCTAAAGACAAGAATAACCTTCTTATTATCATTCTTTTTATACAAAAACGATCGTCTCATAGCAACTGCATAATTTTTAACACATTTTCGAAATTCTGTAGCATCCTTGAATATCTGGCCCTCTCCACGGATGCAATGACTCCAAGCATCTATGGAATTTCTTACCAAACCCACTTCAAGATATCCATCATTATTAGTCTGTGTCTTTCTTCAGTTTCAAACCTTATCAATTTAACAATGAG
The DNA here is from genome assembly GCA_024364735.1 of Boesenbergia rotunda. Lineage (NCBI taxonomy): Eukaryota > Viridiplantae > Streptophyta > Magnoliopsida > Zingiberales > Zingiberaceae > Boesenbergia > Boesenbergia rotunda. The sequence goes on along the minus strand of JAGFNQ010007650.1, from coordinate 192,861 downwards.
TATAATATCATTATAAGCATAAAATAATTATAATTAACATACTATCCATACACCAAAATTAAAGACTTAACCTTTGGGAGAGTACTTTATGTAATATATTAACAAACCTAAACTAAAATTAAAGACTTAACCTTTGGGATGCAATGACTTTACATAATCTCCACGAGGGCAATGACTTTACATATGTTCAAGATTCACAAGAAAAAACCACACCCACAATATATTTCCATGATAAATAACTAAACAATCATCAATAATTGTACTTTACAACGACATATCAAGCAAATCAAAAAAATAAATTTTATCATCATTAATATCTACATGCAGAAAAAAATCAAGGTAGAAATTTTTTACCTCTCGAGACTGTGGGCACTCATGTGATCTTTTTCCACCGCTCTCATATTAATTATTGTCAATCTCATAGACGTGTAAAGATGTGTCATAATCCGGACATCATCATCTTCATGCAATGTCACATACATATTTTGATGTGGTGCAAGATATTGCAAAAGCACATTTCGTGGAACAATCTCCTCACATTTTCTTCCAAGATTAACAAACAGCTCCATTAGACTGAAGCCATTAAAAATTGAAATCATATAGAGGTCTTCTTTATACTTGCAACTACCCAGAAATGAAAAATTTGAAGATCCAACTCCAGATTCCATTTCTCTAAGAAACTGATCAAAATCTGTCACCTGAGTGATTGAGAAATTGCATTGGAAAAGTCTATACAATTTCATAATCAATCATAACATAATATCAATTTAAATAAATTTGACAAATTATATTTAATTTCATAACACAGCATAAATGAGGAATAATATACTCATTCAAATATTATTGGCCTTTATTTATATTCAAATATTATAAAATTATCTTTAGGGAGTGAAACACAATATAATTATCCAAAAGAGGAAGATATGATTCATAAAATGAATTTTTGAGATGGAGGTGGATTCTTTCCTGTAGTAGTTGGAGTTGGAGGAGCAAGCGTAAGCGAACAAGCCTACACGCGCTATCTCAAGATTTCACCTCCATCTCAAAAAATCCGACCAAAAACCAATAAAATATAAATACTGAGATATGTGAAAATTCAATCAAACAAAATACGACTAATAGATTAAAAAAGACTATAAAAATTAAAAAAATTTACTATTTTTTAAGGTGATTGTGTGTCTTCGACTCTGTCTTCGACTCTGTCTTCGACGTCGACGCTTACTTCACTTTCCTCGTCGGTCGTTTGCTCTCGGTTGATATCTCGCTACTCCCGATCGATGGATCTCGATGGGTATGATCTTGCTTCAGTCTCCTCCTCGGCGTGGATAGGTAGAGCGATGGATTTCACTGGTTAGGGTTTGTTTAGGATGAACATTGTAATGGGAAGAAATAGAGAAGAGGGAAATGGAGCCATCGATTTCCTTGGTTTGGGTTTCTTTAGGATGGAGAATCTGTAGGGAAGAAATGGAGAAGAGGGAGGCGCTGGTTAGGGTTTTTTGCTTTGGAGAAGAGGGAGGCGCTCGTCAACAAATGGGGGAGAAGGTATTGGAGAGAGGGATAACATTTAATAAGGGTAGATTGGTAAATTTATGTATTAGGGAGTTAAAAAAAAGTTTAGGGAGTCAAAACTATTGTTCCCTTGCCAAGGGAGCTGACACAACTCTACTTTTCTGATTAGGGAGTTTTTAATAAGTCTCCCTATAATTATATTCAAGATATAGTTTGATGAGTTAACTTTGACATTAAAAAAATGTAGTAAATTTAATTTTTGAAAAAAAAGTTGAATGAGAAACAAAATGTAGAGTTAATTTTAGAAAAAAAAGGTGAATTATTTTTAGAAAACATGTTGGATTAGTTGAGAAAAACTTTTGAAAAAATTTTGAATTAATTTTAAAAAAAATTGAGTTGATTTTAAAAAATTGAACTACATTATTAGGTCCTAGATATCTCACCTAGTTCTACATGACAAAACAAGTTTCCTTATCTATTTTGTAAGATATTTTATTTTTATATTTGAATTAATGTTAAATCTATGATTTAATTAAAACTTGTGTTAGATTCAAATTTATCAAATAGTAAATTGAATTTGAGTTTCGATAATCGGCTTCCAGGTCTTGGCGAGGCACAGAGGTCTTCTTTGGTCGTAGCCTTATTGGAGCAACAACTGTTTCCTTGACAAAACCTTTTACCGAAAGATCATTTTCAAATTATTTGTTGAAAAATTTTGGTCTAACTAGATTAGGTTTTGGATCGGTAGCTTCGGTTAGTTCCACCAGACTAAACAGACTAAGTAGGGTACGTCTTACCTTACCTGACCTTATTAGAAAGGCTTCCCTAACGTACTATCATCTCACCTCCACCTAATACTAGGTTGTTCAAGTTTTAAGTAACTCTTTTGTCCTTAAACTAATCATTCCTAATTCTAAGAATAATAATAAAATTGCAAAAATAAACAGGCAATAAGAAAAAAAATATCTAAGTAACGTCATAATTGGAGTAATGCTCTGAATTTTCGAAATCAGCAAGATTGTGAATTAAATTTTCTAGCATATTAACCTTACATTTCAGAGTTTCATTTTCTTGTTCTAATTTTCTGAAATTTTCCTTAACTAATATATATAATTCAATCACGTTATTTGAAGTAAATACTGGATTTTCAAATAAGGTAAATTTACCTTTTTCGGTTGTTTGTCCAGTATCCTTGAGGGTCCCTTTTATTGCAGGTGGTGAAGACCGACTCTTACGAGTAGCGTGTCCTATCTCCCTGCACCTAAAACATATTATATGACTTTTAAATTTTGAATTTACAATATTACCTTTTGATTCCTCGTTGGGAATCTCCCCCTTGATTTTAGCCGTCTTTCATTTGCTTGTTTGTTTCTTCACAATCTTGTAGTAGTCACGAGCCCACTAAACTAGTTTTGTTTTATTATCGTCTAACTCCGAATCTGAGTCGAACTCAGATATTGGTTGTGGTTTATTATTTGGTGGTTCTCTTGGAGTTCTCCCTGCAATAGAAATTATACTTTCCTCGACCATTACAGTATTAGTTTGCTCATTTAATCTTAATTCTGAAAAAAATTCAAAATTGGTTACCGATTTTGTCTCGGCAAACTCATCTTATGATTCTGGTTCGATTTCGAAGTCGGGTATGGATTCTATTTCATCTTCTAATCCGAAGTCGATTTCGAAGTCGGGTACCGAGTCTGTCTCAGCTACTTGTGCTTGAGCCGAGAGTGCAAAATAGCTTACCTGATCTTCATCTGAGTTCTCTTGATGTAGGTTGATCAGCTTTTGCCAAAATTCTTTAGCACATTCAAAAGGTCCGACTAGTTTGAGTTGTTCTTTGGTTAGGTCACATTGTAGGATTGCAGTTGCCCTTGCATCTGTCTCAATCTTGTTGAGCGTTGGTTCATCCAGTTTGTCCCACGCGATCGATAACCCATCTTCTACGGGAAAAGAGAATCCCATTTGGATTATCATCCATATGTCCATATAGGCCTTAAAATGAGATTCCATTTGACTCCTTCAAAAACTGAAATTTTCGCCGGAGAAAAGCGGTGGACGGGCACTGTTCCACTCTTGGTTGGCCATTGAATTTTAACTGAAAAATAATTACAAAAAGAAACTTGTTCCAAGACTAAGTCTTGGATTAGTAGTGCGGGAAAAATAGTAATAAGAAAAAAATCGAGTTGTGTTGCACCAACCTCGATTAACGAGAAAAAAATACGAACGAAAGAAAAAAATTAATTCAAAAAATCCGAAAAAAAGCTCAACTGGTGGTTACACCAGATTTGAGCCACCCGCTCTGATATCACTTGTGAGATCGGTTAGAATCGATAGAGGGGGTGAATATCGATCGACAAATTTTCGGAAAACTTATAGTAATTTGCGCAGCGGAAAAACAAATCAATGCTAACACGTTTGATTTTACTTGGTTCGGAGTCGCAATCGGCTCCTATTCCAAGGACCACGGTTCTTGACCGTTTTCGATGAGCAATTCTATATTGCGTAAAATTATTACAATTTGAAGTTCATATATAGAATTAAAATACAACACTTTAATAAAAAGGTTATACCGACGACCGGAGAAAATTGAATGTCGGAGCCGTGGGTCGTCGTTGGCGCTTGAGTCTTGAGCGCGGAGCGTTTGGAGCAGAGCGCTTGAAAGAATTCGTAGAAAGAAGTTGTCTCTGAAGCTAAGGGGTGAACCCCTTTATATACTAGTCGCTGGGGCGCCTGTGTTGAAGGGGGCGCCTGACACGTGGCCCATTCTGTGCGAAACTCAATCCGCAGACTTGGCTAGCGCTTATCCTTTCAATTGGGGCGCCTGAGCTGACTGGGGCGCATGTATGAACACAGGCGCCTGATATACTGTTCTGGAGGCTTGCTTCGATTGTGCCTGGAAACACCCTTGTCTAGGGCACCTGTATCAACACAGGCGCCTGATCAAACAGGTGTCTGACCTCATTCAGGCACCTGGGAGCAGAAACTTCCATCCCTTTGTTCCTGCAACCAGGGTTAGTTCCAAAACACAAATAACATATAAATGAAATAAGTTAAGCATAGTTTAACAACCTGAGCTGTCTTGATTCTGACTTTGGGCTTCCGAAATGGAACCCTAGGTCGAATCGACGCCTAATGTTCCCTCCTACGGGGAACGCGCTCTCACCTACTTCTCTCAGAAGATTTTACCTTTTTGCCAACCGGCTTCTCCGGTTGGACTTTTGCCCAATCTCCCGGATCAGGTCTTCGTGCCATGTCCACGACCAAGACTTATTGCCCAGCTTCACTCACCAGGTCTTCAGTGTCCAGTCCACGACCAAGACTTATTGCCCAATCTTATGTCAGGACTTAGGTGCCCAGCCTGCGGCCAGGACTTATTGCCTAATTCTTAGAACCAGGACTTTATGCCTAGTGTACCTAGGACTTTTCCTGCACACTTGAGTAGCATTGTTAGATCACAATACAACCTTAACTTCTGAATCCTTTGCCATTATCAAAATACAGGTTTGACTTTGGTACTTCCGACACCAACATTTTCTGCTTAATCTGGATCTTATTTGCCCTTGATTATGTGCTAGGTGTCTGTAACACCCCAAAATTTAACCATGAATAATGTTATGAATTTATGGAAAATTATTATGAAATATTATGTGAATAATATTGTGAATTAATGGAAAATTATTATGAAATATTATGTGAATAATATTATGAATTCATGAAAAATTATTATAAAATTCATGGAAAATTATTATGAAATATTATGTGAATAATATTATGAATTCATGGAAAATTATCATGAAATATTATGTAAATAATGTTATGAATTCATAGAAAAATTATTATAAAATATCATGATGGATTTGGCTTAATAGGCTTTGATGTGGATTAGTGCAAAAGGTAATAAAACGAAAGTGTAGAAAGGAGGAAGCAAGGATCGAACCTTGAACCTCCTAGTTGCACTCACCATGTCTTAACCACTACACCAAGCATTGTTTCTTGTTGAGAGAATAAGAAACATGCTTGTTAAGCGTGTAATAGTGAAGAGACATGTCTTTTCATGAGAAAAGTATAAATAAGAGAGGGAAGGGGTGGGAGTAACTTCCTCTTCTTCTTCCTCACTTCTCCCCACCGAAATTCCTTCTTCTTCCTCTTCTCTTTTCCATTTTCGAAAAGTGCTTCCTAGGGTTCTAACCCTAGGGGATTGGAAGGAAGAAGACTCCCTAAAGGATCTTGCCCTCTATTAGGGCCAAGGAGTCTAGAGAAGAAAAAGTAAGAGGAACCTTCACCTCTCCTTCAACCAAGGGTACCCTAAAGATCTAGGGAAGGTGAAATTCAAGCGAAAGGATGTAAGTATCCCCTCGCCTGAATGTTTCTTTGGTGTCCTTGTTTTCGAAAATGGGAGTTCCTCCCTTGTAACCATTCGGCCACCACCAAGACAAGGGTCTTGGTTGCTTCTTGATGCATGAGGATACTCCTAGGAACTTAGGGTATGGATGTATGTTGTTTCCCATCATGTTGTGATAAGGAAAAGTGGAACTCTCCCTAGCCATGACTTTCGGCCAACCCGAGATTAGGGTTAAGGTGACTTGATTTTCTCCCATGGTGCATGCTATAGTATGATACATGATATATATATATATATGTGGGATGTTGGTAGGGGATGTTTGATGTCAAAAACCTAATCTACCCCTACCCTTGAGTTTCGGCCAAGACCCTAGTTTTAGGGTTAAAACCATTTGATTTACCCATGAAGCATGCTACCACTTCCTATGATATGAATATGATTTATGTGATCAACCTTGTCATATATAAGATATGTTTAAGGGGTTGAATTATGATCTATGTATGAGCATGCATTATAGCCCATAGGGCACCCTTATGAAATGCATGCTTTATTTACAAGTTGGTATCAGAGCAGTTTTCCCCTCCACTACACACACATCAAGCTCATCCTGCCGCTTCCAAGTAAGAACTCTAAACCTACTACTTTATTTATGCGTGATAGTATGTGTTACTCCTAGTTAATTATGCATGAAGGTAGGAATAACTATTACCTCATACTAGTCTCATTTCTTATGAAGATGGCTAGAAGACGTAGTAACCGTCTTAATGGGACTGCCCCTCCACCACTTAACGAGACAACACCACCACTCAACGAGATATACCCCCTCAAGTTATGAACTGCAAGTTCTTACAACCTTACCCTCGGGAGATATTATACCATCTACCCATATGATGCGTGCCACACCAATCAGGATCGCTGGGAGGGAACTCTATAGCGATCTGATAGTGCTGGGCATGCAAGACTATGACATTATATTGGGCATGGATTTCTGAGTAAATACGGCACTTCAATCGAGTGCCGTAAAAGAAAGATAGTCTTCCAACCAGAGGCAGACACTAAGTTTTAATTTATTGGAGAGCCAAGAAGAGAAGCCAGGAAACTCTTATCGGCTCTCAAAGCTCAGCAGATGTTAAGCAAGGGATGCACTGGGTTTCTAGCACATGTGGTCAATACAAGCCAAGAAAAGGACCAGAGGCTAGAAGACGTCAGAGTGGTATTCAACTACCCAGAAGTCTTCCCCGATAAACTACCAGGGCTAGCCCCTGACAGGGAAATCGAATTTGAGATCGAATTGATACCGGGTTCAAATCCGATCTCCAAGGCGCCTTACCGAATGACGCCAGCTGAGTTAAAGGACTCCAGGGACAGTTACGGGAGTTGCTTGACAAGGGACTCATCCGCCCTAGTCACTCTCCATGGGGAACTCCCGTGCTGTTCGTGAAAAAGAAGGATGGGTCGATGCGAATGTGTATCGACTATCGGGCGCGGAACACCTAAGTATAGCACTACAGATTCTTCAGAAGGAACAACTGTATGCTAAATTTCCCAAATGCGAGTTCTGGCTCGATCAAGTATCATACTTGGGACATGTTATCTCCAAGGAAGGAGTAAAAGTGGCCCCTATGAAAGGGGTGATGAGATTCGGGAAGAGAGGGAAGCTGAGTCCGAGATATGTGGGACCGTACCAGATCCTAGATCGGGAAGTTAAAATGCTAAGGAACAAGGAAGTACCCTTAGTAAAGGTTCTGTGGCGGAACGAGCAATTCGAAGAAGCCACATGGGAACGAGAGGAGGCAATACGATTAAAGTATCCGGAATTATTTTAAAGTTCGGGACGAACTTTTTATAAGGTGCGTAGGATTGTAACACCCCAATTTTCACAATTTAAGTACCTGGGAATTGTTTTAAAGTTCGGGATGAACTTTTTATAAGGTGCGTAGGATTGTAACACCCCAATTTTCACAATTTAAGTACCTGGGAATTGTTTTAAAGTTCGGGACGAACTTTTTATAAGATAGGTAGGATTGTAACACCCCAAAATTTAACCATGAATAATGTTATGAATTTATGGAAAATTATTATGAAATATTATGTGAATAATATTGTGAATTAATGGAAAATTATTATGAAATATTATGTGAATAATATTATGAATTCATGGAAAATTATTATGAAATTCATGGGAAATTATTATGAAATATTATGTGAATAATATTATGAATTCATGGGAAATTATCATGAAATATTATGTAAATAATGTTATGAATTCATGAAAAAATTATTATGAAATATCATGATGGATTTGGCTTAATAGGCTTTGATGTGGATTAGTGCAAAAGGTAATAAAACAAAAGTGTAGAAAGGAGGAAGCAAGGATCGAACCTTGAACCTCCTAGTTGCACTCACCATGTCTTAACCACTACACCAAGCATTATTTCTTGTTAAGAGAATAAGAAACATGCTTGTTAAGCGTGTAATAGTGAAGAGACATGTCTTTTCATGAGAAAAGTATAAATAAGAGAGGGAAGGGGTGGGAGTAACTTCCTCTTCTTCTTCCTCACTTCTCCCCACCGAAATTCCTTCTTCTTCCTCTTCTCTTTTCCATTTTCGAAAAGTGCTTCCTAGGGTTCTAACCCTAGGGGATTGGAAGGAAGAAGACTCCCTAAAGGATCTTGCCCTCTATTAGGGCCAAGGAGTCTAGAGAAGAAAAAGTAAGAGGAACCTTCACCTCTCCTTCAACCAAGGGTACCCTAAAGATCTAGGGAAGGTGAAATTCAAGCGAAAGGATGTAAGTATCCCCTCGCCTGAATGTTTCTTTGGTGTCCTTGTTTTCGAAAATGGGAGTTCCTCCTTGTAACCATTCGGCCACCACCAAGACAAGGGTCTTGGTTGCTTCTTGATGCATGAGGATACTCCTAGGAACTTAGGGTATGGATGTATGTTGTTTCCCATCATGTTGTGATAAGGAAAAGTGGAACTCTCCCTAGCCATGACTTTCGGCCAACCCGAGATTAGGGTTAAGGTGACTTGATTTTCTCCCATGGTGCATGCTATAGTATGATACATGATATATATATATATATGTGGGATGTTGGTAGGGGATGTTTGATGTCAAAAACCTAATCTACCCCTACCCTTGAGTTTCGGCCAAGACCCTAGTTTTAGGGTTAAAACCATTTGATTTACCCATGAAGCATGCTACCACTTCCTATGATATGAATATGATTTATGTGATCAACCTTGTCATATATAAGATATGTTTAAGGGGTTGAATTATGATCTATGTATGAGCATGCATTATAGCCCATAGGGCACCCTTATGAAATGCATGCTTTATACTAGGCTAGTTATCATGATTATGGAGATCTATGTATGAGCATGCATTATAGCCCATGGGGCACCCTTATGAAATGCATGCTTTATACTAGGCTAGTCATCATGATTATGGATGCATTCATATGCATAAGAATGAGCCTTGTAGGGCATGAACGAAGAAGGCTTAGGGCCTAAAGAATGCTTCCCTAGAAGGTTGGGACTAAGAGCATACTTTATGAAAATAAAGAACATGATAATTATTTTATTTTGTAATGGTTTGTACTATAGACTTTTAAAGCGAGTCAAATGATTATGATACTAGGCTGAAGGACTTTTGAGAAGGCCTAGTAAACCCTAGTGGTTCGGGATTAGCTACCTCGTTCCTATTTAGGGGCGTGCGCAAAACATGAAGTACAAGACGGGCCCTAATGATTATGCTATGTTCAAGTATTATATTTATATGTTTTCAAAGAAACCTTCCTATGAAGTTAATATGCTTAGATGTTTAACATGCTTAAACACTTACCATGCTTGAATGTGATTTATTCTCTTATCTTTCTATGATATGGATTTTGCGAGTAGGACAGGATCTTACTAAGCATTTGTGCTTACTAGTTTATATGTTGTCTTATACTGCAGATAAGGGTAAGAGACACTTAAACTAAAGGAAGAGGCAGGAGGGCTGAAGATGTGTGGGGTGGTGGCTCAGGAAATAAAAATCTTCATATCTACAATATTATGCTTATGTTAACATTTCTTTAGTAATGAATGTTACACTTGGATTACTCATATACTTGATTATATTATGAGTTGAACCTATCATGTTATAGGTTAGTTTTGAACAAGCATGCTTAGTACTTTGCTATTAGTACTTTAAGAAAAAAAATTTATACGAATGATAGTACGTGACCCCGCCCCGAGAGTAGATATAAGGGCGGGCGTTACAGTGTCGGTTTTGCACCATGATTTTTTCTCCATGCACAGAATACTTTGTAAGGACAAGTCGATCAGTATAGGCAGCTCTTCGTCATCTTATTTCCCTTTTCAGCCAAACTATAGAAATGTGAAGACTACATGTAGCATTTCCACTCTGTTCCTATTCTTATGTGCTAGGAGAAATATCAACAACGCTAAGAAGACACAGTAGGAGTTTGGATTAAATGGTTGTTTGATTTCTTGGTATAGCTGGGATTTAACTTAAAAACCTAAGATTTGATGAATTAGGTTAAGAAGGAATCCGTTGTATATTGTGAGTTAATTAAATAGAGGTCGTAATTTAGATTTGTACTAATTGTGTTTAATATCTAGTTTAGCTAATTTGTTAATTTCATAATTAGCTAAATATTATCATTGATACAAGATATTAATTCGGACTCGTTCGATTGATCGTGGAAGGTCCTCGTTTACTAAATTCTTCAATAAAAAGCCGGGTACTTCTCCTTTGTACTCATGTAGTTCTTTTATTTTAAAGCATGGTTGTTTATGTCTAAATAGAATGTTTGACCTTATTCTTTTCTGTTGATTGTTAATTGCCGCCGTTGATACCTTTCTTCATTGATCTTCAAGTTATTCGAAATTTTATATTCGTACAGTCTTCCGTTGAATTTCTGTTCTGAAAGTAACACTTGTACGCGAGTACTTAGAGATTCATTAAACACAACTAGGTTTATTTGGCATTAGAAATATCCTACCTAGTAGTTTAGTTGCATGTTCGTTGGTTTCTGGTTGACTTCCGGTTGGTTCTTAGTTGGTTTCTGATACTTGTTGTTTCTACCGGCGCATCGTTGTTTTCCAGTTGTTCGTGCATCTTGTATCATGCACCATATCTACACGTTGCATATTAACGACTTTTGACTTTCATTTGATTAAGCCATCGTTAGTCATTTAGTTGCTCAGTTCACTCAACCACTTGTTGTCGTGGTAGTTGCTAGAGTGCGAACAACTGTCCTGTTATGTCACACATGTTGGAGTTGTGGCAAACAGTGACACCCTCACCGTTGTTTTAGAGGGATGTTAGAGCTGTTGATAGCTCCCCCTTTATTCCGGGGTTTGGAGCAGTTGACTACCCAACATCCTATCCACTCAACCACGTGTATTAGTGGTATCCATTGGAGTGCGTACAGTTGTCACAGCCCTACCTACTCAGTTACACAGATGTGATGTGTTGGTGGCTTGACTGGCGTCAGGGGTGTCACATGTCATTACATCATATGCATTGATTACATTTATGCATTTTTTTGTGTTTGTTGCATTTATATGAGCTATGATTATTGCACTTGGTTGACATGCATGTATATTATGTCGAGATTTTGATGTTGCGTTGTTTTATACGTGCTTAGATGTTTTGATGTTAGTATATCATGTGATTTTTCTTACATATTTAGTTGTCATTATATTCTATATCATGTCGTTTTATATATGTTATATATGTTTATGTCTCCTTATATTCCTTGTGGACTATTATATATTTTATTAGTCCAATATTGTCATAGTCTTTTGTTGGAGTTTTTTTTGTATTCGGATTTTTTATTAGCTTTATTTCCGATAAAATACGTTAAAGATTTTGGGAAGTTTAATTCATTTTATCTATATCATTCTTACAGTTATAACCTGCGTGGTTGTGTATTTATTTTCTGTTATGATAACTGAGTAATCTTTTATGTTGTGAGATTATGTATTATTAGTATCAACTTGTCCACCGTACAGGGAAGATGTTGTCCGATTTTCGAGTAAGCATGTGCTTCTGGGGGCGTAACATGATGACCGACCTAATAAAGTATAACAAACATAGGGTTAAGAGAGTAAGGAGCAAATCAAATACCGAACCCAATCCGCTTTTTGTTAAGATCTGATCAGATCATTTCAACTTACACCCTGACTTTGCTTTTGACCTAACAACACGATTGTTAACCTGACCTTTGTCACATGTAAAAAAAATAATTAACAAAATTTTTTCAACCTCGGACAACTAATCCGGCCTCACGAAAATTTCCCACCGGCTGTCAGGGTAAATCAGAAAGTGCTCATAATGAGCGGTCTAAAAGCCCAGCGTCTCAGGGTTCGCGCCCCATTTGAAGAAAAAATTCCTACAAATACGCTATAATTGGGGATCAAACCGCAGATGCCTGAGATATCAACTAATCGTCCTACACCTTTGTCACATGTAAGCTCCTATATCAACCACATCAATACTAATACAAGTTCAGAAATAAGTATTGTTGAACATCCAAATTGCATCAGTAGAAACCAACTTAGTTTTCATTTGCTATCCCTGCTCTCTTATTCGCAGCAGCCAACATGCTGCACCACATCAAGACAGGCGGCGACAGAGCGTAAGGCCATCAGAGATGGAGAGGTGGCAGATTTCGACGTGGTGGTCGGCGGCGAGGTACTTGTTGAACTTGATGATGTCGTCCTTGAAAGGCATTACATAGCTAGGGAGAGTTTCCTCCGGCAGTGCCACCACGGAACCAAACCAGAGCGTGTTGTCGTAGGCGATTATGCCGCCCACCCGCACGAGCTCCACCGCCCGCAGGTGGTAGTTGATGTAGTTATTCTTGTCAGCGTCAACGTAGATTAAATCAAAAGACCCTTTGTTGCCCTCCTGCCGGCCCCAAAATTTATAAGTGCCCATATCAATGATCCGTGCAAATGCCTGTTTAAACTGGTGAAGCAATGGATTGAACCAAGTGGCTCGCTCAGATGCCATACCTCCTTCATGAGTTCATCAAGGATGGGCATAGCCTCGCCCTCCCGGAAGTCTATCTTGTGCAAAACCCCAGCATTTTGGATCACAGGCACCCCAAGCTCATAGAACTCTCGGTTTACATCAATGGCTATTATCTGCAAACAAGAGCAACTACGTACATATGCAGAGATATTGAAGAAACGAGCACTGTGTACCAAGAAGAGTATTCAACGAGTTGTGAGATGTAGGTGATACCTTTCCGTCGTCCGGGAGGGCAAGGGCAGTCGCAAGGAGGGAGTAGCCAGTGAATACACCGATCTCCAGTGTCTTCTTTGCGTTCATCACCTTGAGAAGCATGCTCAAAAACTGAGCTTCATCTGCTGCTGTTGCGATGCCATTCCTACTCATTTTAAGTTTATATTTGAATCAGAATAATTAACAGAAAATCATACATCATACTCGGCTGCAGGACTGTAGGTTTTCTAATTGTGATGAAGAAGTGAGTTCGATTAATGTGGTTATGCGACGACTATTACCCAAGGGCCAAACTCCGGGAGGAATTTGCTCGGACAAAGCTTAGTGACAATCTTGCTTCCAACGAGAAAAATGATTAAAAAAAAAAAAGAAACAAAAAAAGCATTACCTTTCAAGATCCAAGGATACTACATACCGATCATGCATTACCAGTGTCCTTTCTCTCTATGTATCATTTCAAGAGTTTTGCCCTCACTTTTCCTCTCCACTCGCTCAATTTCTTATTTTTCCACCCAAATAAACTCAGCCATAGTCTCATTCTCACATAAGAAATTCTTGGAGCATCAGAAGCGCACACAAATGTGGCTGCTACTAGCTAACTATTTTGAGTAGAATTATATTGAGTTGCACCGAAGGCTTAATAAGCTATTAGAGGTCCTTTCTGGTAACCATATCGACACCAACTAAATGAAGCTTTTAGATTATTCAAGGATCTGCAACAACCACAACTTTTAAGTCTAGATAGATGTGCCAGAAAAAATTTAGATACGAGTCCATAAATTCTACTGAGTATTCTAGATTGTAAGAAACAAAGCAGTCACGGGCATTCTACATTTTGTAAGAATAAAATAGTTAATATAGAATAGATTATGTTGTTACATTTAATTTACTTAAAGAGCAAAGCCAGAAAGTGTTGTCTATTTCTATTATTAAGTTATTGTCATATACTCCAACATTGTGGTATCAAAGCAGGGCACTCCAAATTCAACTTCAGAAGAGCTACTTGTTAGTGGTGAGCATTATTCTATATAAGCTTGTCATTAGTAGTTCAAGCTTGTACTATATATTATTTTGACAATGACGATGTGTGATCTTCAAGTTGTTGGAGGGATAAAGAAGCTCAACAATCAAAATTACAACGTGTGGGCAGTGTTTATGAAGTCATATCTACAAGGCCAAGATCCTGGGAGGTTGTTGGCAGAAACGAAGTTGAGCAACCACTAGAAGCAGTGGCTTTGATGAAATGAAATGTTAAAGAGGGTAAGGCTATTTTACCATTAAAACTACAATTGAATAAAATATGTTGGAGCATATAAAAGATGAAAGTTTAGGTAGAGTTTGAAAGTCCAACAGAGGTTGGCAGATTATTAAGTCTTGCTAGATCAAGGTGGACCAAATACCAAGCAGATGAAGGCCCAAATGTGAAACCTCTTGGCAAGCGAGGAGTCTTAATGGGTAAAGAATTACTAGATACTAGGCATTGAAAAAGTCCATGAGACGAACTTTAGCAGGTGAGATGTGAGATATCTACTTATACTTTGGTGCAGGTAAATTTCTTACAAGTGATGATTTGAACCAAGAGGCAAGTGTTTCAGGCTCAAAGGCAGCATGTTAGTTGACTGATGGTAATTACCATTCGATTATATGAGTTGATTGACATTTAAATCAATCGACTATTAAGTCAAAGCTTATCATCAACAATCAACTAATAAAAAAACTGTTAAATGATCTTGTCACATGGTAAAATTATTTCAGAACAAACGACTACTGACCTAATTAAGTAGATGACACGTCTGTGGTCCAAAGGATATCATTATTTTATCTAGAGTAATCGACTTATGAAACATAATAATCGACTCAACTGATGACAATCAATGAAAGATTCAATTCGATAGCATGTCATAGTAGTGTTGACTGAACAAAGAATTAAAGTTGACTAAGATAACAAAAGAACAACCAACTCACTGAAGACCATAATAGTCACTGCTGATAAGATCCAAGAATAGTGAATCAGTTGACTATCAAGAGTTGATCAATCGATTGATGGTAATTAGTTTTAGTAGTGTTATAAATGAATCAAACGTTTGTGTGCAAACTTGATATTTAGTTTGGTAAGAACTTCTTTATGTTCATTCAATATACCCATAAAACTGAATAAACAAACTTGAACACAGAAGTCGTCCCTTGTCAAAAGTAATAGCAGCACAGAAGTAGTTGATAACAAAAGGGAATCGGAGATTTACCAAGGATGGTTGGCCGTGATGCCGCGGAGCTCCTTCATGGCGTCAGGCTCACGCGGATACACGCTCGTATCCAGTAAATACTGCACGTATACCAGGCGCAAGCACAGCATATTCTTTAGGAATCCAAGCAAACTAGCTGTAGAGTGAACAAAATGAAAAATGAAGACTGACCTGGTATAGGGCCTCGCTCTTCAGGAGAGTTTTGTGGTCTTGCGGCGGGATCACGTCATCGGACGAGCGCTCCATGTCCGGCGGCGGGGGTCTGGCTCTTATTCCCGTCTCACTTCCTAGATCTCTGATCACTCTAGTTCTTTCCTCTCGCTGTTTCCACTGGTATGCATATTCTAATAACCAACCAATCGGCAATGAGGTTGGTGGCAATGGGAATTTGCCTTCGTCTTCTCTCTCGTCTGGTCCCGGCCCCGAGACAAAATCGGCCGTTCCATCACACGTAGTGGATGACAGCAGAACGAATACTCAGTGTGAAAACTTTGACGTGAACGCAACATGCCACATCATTCACGTCACGTGGGCTGAAATTTCAACAGAGATTTAATTTTTCCATCAAAATTTTTCTTTTCACGAACCCTAAATTCATACGCCGCGACTTCTTCTTCCTCCCTCCCTCCGCCGCGTGTTCTTCTTTCTCCCTCCCTCCGCCGTGAGTTGTTGCGAGGGCGCCGCACGGCCACGGTTTCGTCGGAGTCGAACGCTGACCTTCGTCTCGCCTTGGAGACCCAGCCCCGTCCGACGCCGACCTTCAGTCAAGTGCCTGGTCGGTCAAGGTGACCGATCAGAAAAATCACCGCCGTCGGGAAAGAGTTTCGGGAGAAACTCCCCTTCTTTGGACAAGAGAGAGCAGAGCAACTCCGTCCACTCCTCCTCTGGCTCAACTTCCGTCGCCGAGAGAAGGTGGTGCTCGGACTCACAGGGCGTCGAAAGAAGCGTCGCCGGCACAGATTGCTCGAATTCTTCTTCGCCAAACTCCTCCAAGTTCTCTTCTTTACAATAAAGATGATCGAAGAGAGATAAAAGAGTCAATTTTGCGCCACCAAATGAGAGAAGAGATGGATCAATGCTCGATTCATAATACAAAAAATCTAAAGCAAAAGAGTGGAAAACAAATAAAGAGAAGAAGAGTCGTCTTCTTCATCCTTCTCTGCTCTCTCTCCTTCTTATCTTTTTGTTTCTGTTTTTCTTTCAGGACCGGTGTAAAAGAGATTATATAATATAATAATATAATAAATTTATATTATTATATTATTAGACATTTTCCTTATTAATCTGTTAATTGACGGATTCTTTATAAATCTGTTAATTAACAGTTTCGTTATTAATTTTTCATTTGACTAAGTCTCCTAAGGTCCTTATAAATTGTGTATCTCATGGACAAGTTTTTTCAATAAAGAAAGTTATTTTGTTATCTCTTTCTTTCTATCTACCTCTCCTCTCTCTATTTTTTTTCCTCTAATATGGTATCAGAGTCATAGCTCCTCATACCTTACGTGTCGCTATTTTTATGCAACGTCTTTCTTCTTCTTCATGTGACACTTGCTATCACCAACTTTTTTTTTGAAAAAAAACATCCTTCTCTATTTTTTTATTTTTGATCGTCATCCTCGTTCCTCGTTTTTATCACCCGCCAACTCATGACGGGAAAGTAGGGGAAAAGAGCAATAGTCTCCGTGCCTTTTGGCCCAAGCTATAAGAATTTTTGGTTCTTTATTATTATTTTGATGTCGAATGTTCAGAGATGTCAAATTTGTCTCTAATTTGGACACACTGGTATTCAATGTCCTAAAAGACTTGACAGAACCTTCATCGGTGGTCCTTCAGCTTTAAGAAGATGTCAAATTTGTCTCCAAATTGGATATACTGGTATTCAATGTCCTAAAAGACTCGACAGAACCTTCATCGGTGGCCCTTTAGCTCTAAGAAGATCTTTAACTTCACAAGTCCGTCCTAAAGTTCTCTCATCTGTGCCTACTCATGGCAAACCTTCAAAATTTTTATCTACTGAATGATATATTGACACTGGAGCAACTCATCATGTCACATCAGACTACAATATCTTTACAGAAGTACTATCATACACTGGTTCGGATACGGTACAAGTAGGTGATGGCTCAGGTTTGCATATTACTAATCTTGGAAACATATACATTCATTTATCTAATCGTACATTTCACATGCGTAACATCTTTCATGTTCCATCTATTACTAAAAATTTACTCTCCGTACGTCAATTTTCCCTTGATAACAATGTCTTTTTTGAATTTCATCATGATCATTATTTTATAAAAGATAGAGGAATAAATACTACTGTATTTCTTGAAAAAATAAAAAATGGCCTCTACTATCTTCAAAATTCTTCAATCAAAGCTTTTATTGGTGAATGCACAAATAAACCAGCCTGGCATGCTCGACTTGGTCATCCTTCCCTTCCTATTATTCAGTCGATCATAAATAGGTATGATTTATCTACTTCCTTTACTTCATCTCCATCTCATTCATGTTAGGCATGCATGGAATCTAAAAGTCATAAGTTATCTTTTTCTTCATCTGAACGCGTTTCCAATTTTCCACTTGAAATAATTCATTCGGATATTTGGGGTCCTGCACCTATCTTGTCTAACCAAGGTTTCTTATATTATGTTACCTTCATTGATCATTTTAGTAAATACACTTGGCTTTATCCTATGAAAAGAAAATCTGATTTATTTGATATATTCTATAATTTTCAAAAACAAGTTGAACGATATTTTAATCGCAAAATACTCTCTCTTCATTCTGATTGGGGAGGAGAATATCAAGCTCTTCATCGTCATCTTGTCTCTTGTGGGATTGTTCATCGAGTCTCTTGCCCTCACACTCCAGAACAAAATGGCTCTGCTGAGAGAAACATAGACATATAGTTGAAACTGCCTTAGCTCTTCTACATCATGCATCGGTTCCGCGTAAATTTTGGGATGAAGCTGTTTGTACTACAGTATATCTCATAAATCGACTTCCTACTCCATTGCTCAATCATAAGTGCCCTTTGGAAAAACTTTATAATCAAACTCCTGAATACACCTTTCTTTGAATCTTTGGTTGCACATGTTATCCATGGTTACGCCCCTATTCTAAACATAAACTTGACTCTCGTTTATTATTATGTGTTTTCCTTGGTTATAGTAATATGCATCATGGGTATCGTTGCTTACATATACCAACTGGACGGATATATACATCACGACATGTTACTTTTGATGAATCTCTATTCCCTTTTTCGGTAGCCTCTTCAATCTCTCCTCCAGATACAGGTGGTACTTTCTTGATGTCACCCAACATTATCAGAAGAAATGACATCCTAGGTCCTGCTCTGGAGCTCCCTAATAACTCTCCTATACCATCAGAATCACCTCAAGTTACTGCTCCAATCTTAGAAGTCTCACCAGCCAACGATAATATGCTCTCTATCCCTGGATCCTTGGATAATTCAAGTCCGGCAACAAACTCACCCGCCAACGATAATATGCTCTCTAGCCCTGGATCCTCGAATAATTCAAGTCGGGCAACAAACTCACCATGCCAACCCACTTCCTCATCACCATCATCAAGTGATTCAGATGATAATGTTGGATCGAGAAAACCGATAGAGGGGGGGTGAATATCGGAAATCGTTCGGATTTGAAGAGAAAATGCGTAGCGGAAGATTAAAGTTAAAAACACACAGACACATGTGGTTTTACTGGTTCGGAGCCTAGGTCGACTCCTACTCCAAGGCCCATGGTCGTTGACCGTTTTCTGCGGGCAATTGTATATGTCACAAAAATAGTTTACAAAAGATTTTACAGAATTCAGTACAGTAAACTAAAATAGCTCTTCGTTACCGACGTCCGGAGTAGATGGTATTTTCGGAGCGGGAGGACGTCGTCGGCGCTTGAGTCTCGTGTCGGGAGGTTTCCGGAGCAGAGCGCGGGAGCAGAAGAGCGTAGAAGCATTGATTGAAAGTCTTATGTGAAGTTGGGGTCGAGGGCCCTTTATATAGGGCCTGGGGGTGCCCGGGACGTCGGGGGCGCCCCCCCCATGTGTCACACGATCTGCCTCGGTCTCGGTCAGCTTTATCCCTTCAGATTCGGGATCAGACCTTGACCTGGGCGCCCGGAGCGCTGGGGGCACCCGGGTTGACCGGGTCAAACTTTATCCCTTGGCTTCGCTTGGTTGAGCTTCGATGCTTTGCTGTTGGGGGCGCCCGGAGCGCTGGGGGCTCCCGGGACAGCGGGGGCGCCCGGGAGTTGAACTGTCGAAGCTTGCTTTGCCTTCTTGTGTTTTGTGTTCACCTTGGGGGCGCCCGGGACACTCCGGGCGCCCTGGTCAGCTATTGCCTCATTCCTTTGAGGCTCTCTGAGCTGCAGACACACGTTCCTTCAATCCTGCATCCAGGGTTAGTCCAAAACGCAATGAGACAATAAATTGTTAGTTTATACAGCCTTAGCTGTCTTGGTTCTGACTTTGGGTCTCCAAAATGGAACCCTAGGTCGAGGGCCCTTTATATAGGGTCTGGGAGCGCCCGGGACGTCGGGGGCGCCCCCCACGTGTCACACGATCTGCCTCGGTCTCGGTCAGCTTCTATCCCTTCAGATTCGGGATCAGACCTTGACCGGGGCGCCCGGAGCGCTGGGGGCGCCCGGGTTGACCGGGTCAAAACTTTATCCCTTGGCTTGACTTGGTTGAGCTTCGATGCTTTGCTGTTGGGGGCGCCCGGAGCGCTGGGGGCGCCAGGGAGCACGGGGGCGCCCGGGAGTTGAACTGTCGAAGCTTGATTTGCCTTCTTGTGTTTTGTGTTCACCTTGGGAGCGCCCGGGACACTCCGGGCGCCCTGGTCAGCTATTGTCTCATTCCTTTGAGGCTCTCTGAGCTGCAGACACACGTTCCTTCGGTCCTGCATCCAGGGTTAGTCCAAAATGCAATGAAACAATAAATTCTTAGTTTATACAGCCTTAGCTGTCTTGGTTTTGACTTTGGGTCTCCAAAATGGAACCCTAGGTCGAACCGACGCATACTGTTCCCTCAACGGGGAACACGTCCTCACCTACGCCTCTCGGGAGAATGTACCTGATGCCAACCGCTCCTTTGGTTGGACTTTTGTCTGGCGGTCCTTTGCCAGGTCTTGGATACCGAGCTGTCCTTCGCCCGGTGCCTAGCATTCCTTCGCTAGGGCTTCAGTCCCAAGCTATCCTTCGCCTGGCGCCTAGCAGTCCTTCGCTAGGGCTTTTTACCCTGGCATTCCTTCGCCAGTGCCTAGCAGTCCTTCGCTAGGACTTTTTACCCTGCACACTAGAATGACATGTTAGATTACAACTAAGACTTAACTTTTGAACCCTGTTGCCATTATCAAAACACAGGTTTGACTTTGGTGCTTTCTGCACCAACAGATAATGCTCCTCGTCGCATGCTTCCCTTGAGTGGCATATATGCACGATGTCCACCAATGGCTACTCGATATCCTCTTCCTCGAGCTCTAGTGGTTTCCTCAAAAACTATTGAACCAACTTGCTTTACACAGGCAAACAAGGATCCAAATTGGCGTAATGCAATGGCTACAAAATTTGATGCACTTCTTCGCAATGGAACATGGAGCCTAGTTCCGCGCACTCCATCTATGAATGTTGTGAGCTCAAAATGGATATTCCGTCTTAAGCATCGAGCTGATGGTTCTCTTGAACGATATAAAGCTCGCCTTGTAGCCAAACGATTTAGTCAACAACCAGGTATTGACTTCAATGACACCTTCAACCCAGTCATCAAAATTACATCTGTCAGATTATTGTTATCAATAGCTATTAATTCTAATTAGTCTATCCGACAATTAGACATTTCTAATGCATTTCTTCATGGTATTCTTGAGAAAACGGTTTTTATGGAGCAACCACCTGGGGTTATTCATTCACAATTTATATCTCATGTTTGTCATCTCAAGAAATCTTTATATGGTCTTCGGCAAGCTCCTCATGCATGGTTTCATCGATTATCTAAATGGTTACAGGCTCAAGGTTTTTCTGGATAAAAAACTGACTCCTCTCTATTCTACAAATATAATGATGGATCTATGATATTTTTTCTTATTTATATGGGTGACATTCTATTAACTGGTAATGATCAAAAGGGCATCTCAAATTTATTAAGTCTTCTCAATCAGGAATTTCCTATTCGAGAT
The DNA here is from genome assembly GCA_024364735.1 of Boesenbergia rotunda. NCBI lineage: Eukaryota > Viridiplantae > Streptophyta > Magnoliopsida > Zingiberales > Zingiberaceae > Boesenbergia > Boesenbergia rotunda. The sequence goes on along the minus strand of JAGFNQ010007650.1, from coordinate 171,307 downwards.
TTAGGAAATGCTCGTTTTTTTCTTGGTATTGAACTTATTCCACATGATGAAGGTTATATCCTCTCTCAGAGCAAATATATTACTGGGTTTCTTCAAAGAGCTAAAATGGATGGAGCACGTCCGATCTCTAGACCTATTGCTCCAAATAAAGTCTCTACACCTTCTTCCTCTTCAGTGATGGTTGATTCCCAAGTTTATCAAAGTATTGTTGGAGCTTTACAGTATGTTACTATTACGCGCCTTGATATTACATTTGCAGTAAATCGTGCTTGTCAGTTCATGCATACTCCTACTGAACAAAATTGGGAAGGTGTGAAGAGAATACTTCATTATCTCAAAGGTACTATTCTACATGGTCTTCTTTTATATCGACACTCATCTCGAGATTTGCATGCTTATAGTGATGCGGATTGGGCTAGTTCTCCTGAAGATAGACGATCTACTAGTGGATATGCAATATTTCTTGGACGAAATCTTATTTCTTGGAATTCGAAAAAGCAACCTACAGTATCTCGTTCAAGCACTGAATCTGAATATAAAGCTATAGCCAATGCAACGCCAGAAATTATTTGGTTTCAATCCCTTTTTTCGGAACTTCATCTTGCATCAGATATTGCACTAAAAATTTGGTGCGATAATATTGGAGCAACATATCTTACATCAAATCCAGTATTTCATGCTCGTACAAAACATGTTGAAATTGATTATCATTTTGTTCGAGAGCACGTGACAAACAAATAATTATCTGTTTCTTATATCTCTGCAGAAGATCAAATTGCTGTTATCTTTACCAAGCATTATCCAGATAACGATTTAGCAAATTATCATACAAACTCAACGTCCGAGATCTCCCATTAAGTTTGTCGGGGGGTAAAAGAGATTATATAATATAATAATATAATAAATTTATATTATTATATTATTAGACATTTTCCTTATTAATCTGTTAATTGACAGATTCTTTATAAATCTGTTAATTAACAGTTTCGTAATTAGTTTTTCATTTGACTAGGTCTCCTAAGGTCTCTATAAATTATGTATCTCATGGACAAGTTTTTTCAATCAAGAAAGTTATTTTGTTATCTCTTTCTTTCTCTCTACCTCTCTTCTCTCTATTTCTTTTACTCTAATACAGTGCAGGGCTGCCCTCTTTTTCTTGAGGTGTAGTGGCTCGATGACAGAAATGATAAGCAGCGTGAAAAGGTCGCAGCGGAGGGAGGGAGGGAGGAGGAAGAAGTCGCCGTGGGGGGAGGGAGGAAAAAGTCGCTGCGTATGAATTTAGGATTCATGAAAAGAAAAATTTCGGCGAAAAAATTAAACCTCCGCCGAAACTTCAGCCCATGTGACATGAACGCGTCGTTCACGCTGCGTTTACGTCAAAGTTTTCACACTACGTATCATTTCCTCATGGATGACAGCATCCACCACGATGCTACCTCTAGACGTTTCGTCGGATTCTGATATAATTCTATAGTTTTATATATTTGAATAAAAAAATAAAGTTATAACTAAATATTATACAATTTAATAAATAAGTGTATTTATAATTTTATTAATAAATATTAACAAGTATTTACATTTATTAATAAATCTTAACTAGTATTTAATATTGTTGATTTTATATATTTTTAATAATAAATAAATATAAATGAATTTTAATGATTTAAATACTAAATTTATACCTGATCCTCCATTTATGATCCTAATTTAAAAGTGATATTGTTGTCATGGTGTAGTGGTAAATCGTACTTTCACTATCTTAAATATTTAAGAATTGAAATCTAATAGATGAATTATTTTAATAGATAATTGATCAAGAATATTAAATTAATAAGTATTTTTTAATTTATTTTAGTAATCGATGAAATACAATATAAATATTTTAAAATTAATCACATAAATTACATGCTGATAATGATTTAAAAAAAATATTCTTACATTGCGAGGGCAGCAAACGTATGTCCTGCATACTTCCCATTAGAAATTAAATACTTTTCATTAGAAATTAAATAATCGATAATTTATTGAACTACCTGGTTAATTTTCATAATACCTAAAATATGCCACCATAATACCAAAAATATGGACTTAACTTTTATATTTATCAAAAATACATAATTATTTCCCATTATATTCCTCTTTTATCAGTAACTACTAAGTCAATTAGTAAAATTTCTATCCATCATATACTAAACTTAACTTCCGTCAAATTGTCAGAAGTATTATATCAAATTTTATTTTGACATTAACAAAGGATTTAAAATTAAATATTATTTATAAACTAATATATTTCATTAAGTATACAAGAAAGTTCTAGTTTATCTAGATATGAAGTCTTGATCTGTAGTGTTGAGCAGGAAGTCCTGGCCGAGAACTAAACACCAAAAACCTAATGAGTGAAGCAGGACGTGAAGACCTGATTGAAAGTTGGACACCGATGACCTGACCGAAGGTTGGGCATGAATACCTGATTCGGAAGACTGGACACGAAGACCTGACCGGGGATTGGGTACCGAAGTCCTGATCTAGAAGATGGGACAAGAGTCTTAGCCGAGCGGAGACAACAGACAGAAGTAAGGACAGGTTAAGGTACGGACTGTTGGATTCGGTTGCGGGATTTCTCTCCATATCCCCGGATTAAAATTCTATATATTAGAAATAATCCGGATAGAAAGAAAACTTCTCGAATGACCTACTTCATCATCGTGCTTTTCGATTGAGTGATTGCTTAAACAAACTTATTGTTCAAGCAGTCAAACTCCTTTATTGATTAGCCACGGAATAGATGATGAATTTTGATCATCGATTCTTGTGTTTGATTCGGTGTCTAAGTAAACAACATGAATACAATTTAATACTAGAATGAAAACAAGATAAGTTATACCTCTGGTTTTACCTCTTGATTTTTTATTATATTTCTATCCTCTTCTTAGACGTCGTGTGGGCGACGATCCTCTAAGAAACAAAGCCACCAAAAACCTCTTTCTCCTACCTTCTTGCTTATGCCGACCACCCCCTTCTTCTTATTGCTGCACGCCCAAAGGAGGAGGAAGAAAACTCTTCCTCTGCTTGATGTTGCCGGCGCCCAAAGGAGAAGAGGAGAAGAGAAGAGAATAAGAAAAAAAGGATCTTCTTCCTTCCCCAAAACCCTACCCGACCACCCCTTTCTTCCTTGCTTGCTTGCGGCGCCGAACACCACCAAGGGAGAGAGAGAGAGAGAAAGCGAAGAAGAGAGGCTTAGGTTTTTGGTCTCATGACTTATGAGGGTATATATAGGCTATAATAGGGACTATGAGAAGGAGTTGATTTTGGTCTCCTAACGGATCCTCAACCTGACCCATTAATAATAACCCACTCCACTAATGGGTTATTATTGAACTACTGCACCAACCCTATATTAATATATAAGCTCCTTCTTATTATGCATACATTTTCTCCCCGTGTTTAAGATATCGCATGCCCATTAATTAATTAAATTAGTGATATTTTAATTAATTAATATCTAACTCCATGAGTAGTACCACTCAACCTTATTATCATATCGGACCAAGTCCACTTGTAAGATTTACATGATAATCTTTATAAGCTCCTCAAGGGGACATCATCATCGTAAAATAATTAGGACACAATTTCCTTCTATAATCAACAACACACCATATAAATAATATTATTTACTAATTTACCAGGCCTATTGATTTAACAAATAAATCTCACCCATTGGTAAATTATAGAAATAAATATTAAGTACATGTACCAGCTATTATATCGGGATTAAGAGCATGTACATCCATAATAACCTGAGGTCATGTTCGATTATATAGTCAATATAAATAGAATAACCTCAAATCGGTCCTGCTCAATACACACAAAGTGCACTAGTGTAATTCTATAGTAAAGATAGACTAATACTAAATTACACTACAACTGTTCCAATGGTTTGTCCAAATCCATCTTGGTTATGAGCCACTACTTATATTTTACAAGGAACTGATAACATGATCTTCTGTGTGACACCACACACCATGTTATCTACAATGTAAAGTAACAGACAATGCATACATATAACAAATATAAAATGCAAACACATGATCATTGTGATTCTTATTCCAAAATATATGTTCATATAAAAGCTAGGCTTATAGTATACATCCTAACGTCTTGAGATTCAGAGTCTTCGGATGCAGAGCAAAAGTCCAACAAGAGTTGCCGGTTGGCAACATGTAACTTCTCTAGAGTGGAGTAGGTGAGGACACGTTCCCCGGAAGAGGGAACAATAGGCGTCGGTCTGACCCAGGATTTCAGTTGAAACCTAAAGTCAGAATCAGACAACATTGTCTATCTTTCATGCATTCACTTTATATATTATTATTATTTGGACTAACCCTGTGTTGCAGCTAAGGCGTTTTGAAGACTAGCAGTAACATAGGCGCTCGAGAGGTCTTAAGCGCTCGAGAATACAAGCGTTCGACAGGTCTCGGGCGCTCGAGCGCTCAAGCCCATCTACCTTTGATTCAACCTAGGCGAGGCTGAGTTGGCGTATGCTGGTTAGAGTCGCCACATCAGCAACATAGACGCTCTAGAGGTTGTTAGGTGACCGAAATGGATAAGGCTTGGACCAGGCAGTAGATTGGGATGTGGCTGAATTGCAATAATACGGGCACCCCTTGTTGGCGTTGGGATTCCTCCCTATATCCCCGGATTAAAATTCTATTGATTAGAACTAATCTGGATAGGAAAAACTTCCCGAACAATCTACTTCTTCGTCATGCTTTTCAATTGAGTGATCGCTGGAACAAACTTGTTGTTCAAGCAATCAAGCTCCTTTATCGATTAGCTGTTAGTGATATGAGAGAAGTGTCCTAAGGCAATCGCCTTATGATTGTAATCGTTTATTTTAATAAATGAATATTCACTATTTGAGTATACATATTTGTGTATTTGATTGAGATCTTAAACTCATTTACTGAATGTCCGCAATAAAATTCACAGCATGAGAGAATTTGTGATGAATTCACAACTAGTGATTATCTCTACATGTGCAATTGTGAAGTATTGAAATTGTCCCTAGTCGATGAATTGATAAATACGGACGCTATCAATTCTGTTGAGACTAGCATGGGTTATTCTCTAATCAGCTGATTCTCACTGGCAGGTGACATTGAGATGTCCGGGGATAATCATGAATGCTAGTTAAGGGAACTAGTTCATTGGAGTGACTGGCTGTAAAACTTCATATGGTAGTCTACATATAGATATGTCAGTGAAGTTCTTACTGCAGCTTAAGTGCGATGTTCCTTTGACTTGCGGTGTTCAAGTCATCTTGGTCATGGAAACTTATACTTTGACATCTTAAGCAAACATTTCCAAGGAGGTGTGGACCCAGGATGATTGGGTATAAGCCGAAGTATCCAAAGATGTTTGAACAGCCTACAAAGGATTCACCACTCCTTGCGAGGAGATGTATACCCGAGGCCTATCGTCGGATTGTTACTCGAAGCCTCTGGCCAGAGCATGACATGTTCAGAGTATGAATCTCTTAAATACATGAGAGTAATTAGAATCCGTAGGACGAGAAAACGTTACTTGAGCTAGGTGTGACGTAGTCAGCCTAGTGGGGACTGACACACATATACCATGTCCTGAACCAAGTGGGTATAAGATGGTGAAGGGAATGGGGCACGATTCATTATAGCTGCTGAAGGGTTTCAGAATTGTTTCTGAGGTCAACCGTTAATCTTTCGATTAATTGTGGATCATGATGTACTACTAGGTGCCACTCATGATCGTTCTATAATTGATTAATTATAGACGGCCAACATAAATCGAAAGCCTATTTAGTCACACGCACTACGAGTAATCCAAGGGATTTAAAAGGAGTTGAAAATTAGATTTTCTAAGCAAGAGAGATTAAGTTTGGTTGAGTCAAATGATAAGTCGAATATGAATTTTTCAGAGACGCATCGGAAGCGTAAAATGGCTAAGTCTTTTGAAGACTTAATAGATGAATTAAATAAGTTTAATTCATTGGGGCGTGGCTTGATGGGCCGGCCAAAGAGGGCCTCCATCCTCTTTGCTTGGCCGGCCACAACAAAGGGAGAGAACCATGTTTTTGGTTCAATTTATAAAATAAACCAAGTGTGGTTTGTTTTATAAAATTATGGATGATATAAATTTTTATATATAATAAACCAAGGTTTGGTTTATTTTTCATGGAAATTAAAATAAACATGGATTGATTTATTTTATAAAATCAATCAAGGATTGATTTACCATGATAAGAAAATTTATTCCATAAGAGAAAAGAGACTTGATTGATTTTTATCATGAATTAAAATATGATTTAAACCATGATATAAAATCAAACTTGGCATGATGGAATAAGTTATTCCATATTTGAGAGGCTTGATGGTTGAGAGGTCACTATATAAAGGACCCAAGGCAAGGCTTGGAAAATAATTGAAGTGATGAAGGCATAGGCTCTCTCCCTCTCTTTCTCTCCTTCTCTTCTCCCCTTCTTGCCGTGCGCCAACCAGCCCCAAGAAGGATCTTTTGCCGACCACCACCTGCTGCCGGAGAAGGAAGCTCCGGCATCCTTTTGTGGTTAGTCTTCCGACTTCTCTCTTGTTTTTTTTTCTCGTCGCGTTCTCGGAGAATCTAGTAGTTCTCGAGAACACGAAACTCGTGGCTTTGCGAAGTCATCCCGAAGATACTCGGCGTGGACGCGAATAGAGGCGGAACTTCCAAGGGACGCTTACGGTTGGATCTCGTCCCTTCCTTCGAGTTACGTGAGGTAATACATAAATTAGTTTATGTTTCTGTAAAATTTTAAATATATGATCATATCTACACAATATAAAATTGCATGCTTCAATGTGTGGTTAAATAATTTGAGAAATTATTTATGCTAAACCTTACGCTGCACGTAATTAATTTTAAAATTACGAACCCGCATCCATGTCAACATGCACCCGGTCCCAACAGTGATATTAGAGCTAGGTTTGTGTTCGACATAATCATATAATTGTTTTTGCAGAAAGCTTTGTCATGATCTTAATTTTGGAAATATTTTCAATTATGGAAACTTTCCAATTATGGTAAATTTTTGATTTAGGAATTTCAAAGTTTGGAAATCTTCATGAAATTTCGCTAACTTTTGAAATATCTCTGTTTCTGAAATTTTATGATAATTGTAAAAACTTTCCATTTTTGGAAACTTTCCAATTTTGGAAATTTCCTATTTCAGAAATTTTCCAATTTTGAAAAAACGTAAGTTTTCTTTGTACCAGAAACTTACAATTATTCTGAAAACCTTTTATTTTTGGAAACTTTCCATTTATGGAAAGCTCGCAATTTTGGGCACTTTCTTTCAAGAAAGTCTAAACAAATTATGGGAATATTAATTGACATTTAAATTCATAATTGGAAATTAAATTATTTACAAAATTCTTTATTTTGGATTGAGCATCGAGGAGCCGTCCAATTTAAAGTTAGTTGCTATAATTAAATTTCCTAAATTGAATTTAAATTGTCAAATTCTTATTTTGGATTGAGCCTCGGGGAGCCGTCCAAATTAAGTTATTGATATTAATTTTCCATAAATAAAATATGTAATCAAATCTTGGAAATTTTTGAGGTGATTCTCAAACGATAATTTCCTTATTTGATTTATGAGGTGATGCTCTTACATATTATTGTCTCCAAAATTAATTAGGAAAATTGTTTCCTATAGAGTATATTTCCTTAAATAAGATTTTCATGAAAATAATATGTGGTTGAATTAAGGGAATCTGTCTCTTAATTTAATAAAATTTGATTTAGAGAAATCAAAGTCTTAAATATATTATTTCCGAAATTGATTATTATAATTCAGGAAATTGTTTCCCAAAACAATTCCTTGAATAAAATATGAAATTAGAATTAGGAAATCCGATTCCTAATTCAATTAATGAGACTTGATAAATTAAGTCACATAGATACTTTATTAAGGAAATCGTTAGAACATGACATAATTATATGTCATGATTGTGCATAAAAGAAAAGAATGAGACCCAAACCCCTTACAAAATATTAAGGCCAACACCTTCCATTAATATGGTTAGAACGGAGTTTTGTTTCTCGTTTGGGTTGATGGACACATCCATGCCCGGCTTGAACCTCAACATGTTCAAACCATGGAATTAGTTTATGATTAATATAGTTGGAGTCAGAGGTCAATCCTTAGTTTTGGTTGTTGGGCACATCCAAGCCTGACTAAACGGTTGAATGAGCTCCAACCATATTAAAACTATTTCTTGATTAATGGGTCAGCCTTAAGCTTGGAGCATCGATTTATTGTGCCACAGCCAAGGTCGATGTAAAGAGAGGTGCAGTTGGGTGCTATGTATATTGTTGCATACTTGTTAATGAGTTAACAACCCAATGATTTATGCAAACATTCAATTAGTTGATAGCATAATGTGATAGTTACATATGTATAATATGTAATCGGTATAATTACCTACCTTCATAGCTAAGAATAACTTGATGGACTCTAGCCATGATTGTTCTTATCTATGGTTGGATATCAACCTATTTGGAGATGCTCCTACGATCTCCCGAATTGATAAAAAGGGTTATTCAATTCGAAAAATAAATAGGATTTAATTAATGTATATTGATGCATTATTTATCATTCTCATCACATAACCTCAATTTGTATTTCTAGGATAATCACCTGATCATGTCTTCTCTGAATTTGTGTTCCATTTTGGACACCAATAAGCTGACTGAGCCAAACTTCATGGACTGGATTCGAAACCTGAGGATAGTCCTCAAGGCAGAAAAGCTTGCTTATGTCCTTGAAGAACAACTTCCCAACCATCCTCCTGAAGATGCAACTCCAGACCAGTTAGTGGCCTATCAGAAACATGTGGCCGATTCTGAACTTGCGAGTTGCATCATGCTGGCCGTTATGGTACCTGAGCTACAAAAGCAGCATGAGCATATGGATGCTCATACCATCGTCTTCCATCATCATGAGCTGTTTGACGAGCAGGCGAGATCCGAAAGGTTTGAGGTCTCCAGACTCCTCTTCACCTCTAAGATGCAGGAAGGCACTTCTGTTTCACAGTTTGTGTTGAAGATGTTGGGGCACATTGAGCGACTAGGCACACTCGGATTTGCAATGGATTACTAACTAAGTATTGACTTAATTCTGCATTGTTTGCCCAAGAGTTACTCATAGTTTATGATGAACTATCGGATGAACAAACTGGAAAATACCATTCCTGAGTTGCTTAACCTGCTAAAGACTGTAGAGCCTTCTGTAAAGCAGGATCAGAAGACGGTACTGTTAGTTGGTTCCTCAAAGAAAGGCTCTAATAGGAAGCCCAAAGAACAAAATAAGGGAAGGAAGAAAAGGGCCAAAAAGATTGAAAAGGCACCAAAAGGCACTTGCCATCACTGCGGCAAGGAGGGCCACTGGCGAAGAAACTGCAAGGTTTATCTTGAGTCCTTGAAGAAGAAGGCATCCGATGCCCCATCCTCTTCAGGTATCTTCGTTATTGAATATCACTCTATTTCCTCGCACACCTGGGTACTTTATACTAGGTGTAGCTCACATATATGTAATGACATACAGGGGCTAAGGGATAGAAGAAGACTCGTCAAGGGAGAAGCAAATTTGCGAGTTGGAAATGGAGCAAAGATTACTGCTATTGCCATCGGAACATATTTGCTAAAGCTCCCTACTGGACTTGTCTTAGAATTGGATAAATGTTATTTTGTTCCTTCGTTAATAAAGAACATTGTATCTATTTCATGCTTGAATGAAAAGGGTTATCATTTAACTTTTAGTAACAATTGCTGTTACATAACTTTAAATGGTGTTCTTTATGGGACCGGAACTTTATGCAATGGTATCTACACGTTAGATTTATCCGGTGACGTTTTCTATATCGAGGTTAGTAACAAACGTGCTCGAATAGATAATCAAATAGACTCCTATACGTGGCATTGTCGTCTTGGCCATGTAAGCAAGAAACGCATAACCAAATTACACCGATGTGGAATTTTGGAATCATTTGAACCTGGTTCATTTGATACATGCGAATTATGCTTAAAAGGCAAGATGACCAAATTACCCTTTTCTGAAAAAGGTAAACCAGTGGGAGAATTGCTTGGTCTAATACATACTGATGTATGTGGACCAATGTCAACTCTTGCACAAGGAGGCTATAGCTACTTCATTACCTTTATCGATGATCACTCACGATTCGGATATGTGTTCATAATGAAACACAAATTTGAAGCTTTTGAGAAATTCAAAGAGTTCAGAAGTGAAGTAGAGAAATAGCTTGGCAAAAGTATTAAGATACTTCGATCCGATTGGGGTGGTGAATACTTAAGTCAAGAGTTTCAAGATTATCTTAGGGACAATGGGATATTGTCTCAATGGACTCCGCCATATACACCACAGTATAATGGTGTATCTGAGAGGCGTAACCGAACCTTGATGGACATAGTTAGATCTATGATGAATCATGCAACTCTTCCAAAATCCTTTTGGGGCTATGCGCTTAAGACATCTATTTACTTACTAAACAGAGTCCCGACCAAGGTAGTCTCTACTACTCCATATGAGACGTGAAATAGTAAGAAACCTCATTTATCTCACCTAAAGATATGGGGTTGTCCTGCTTATGTAAAGCAGACTGTATCAGACAAATTGGATGCTAAGTCTGATAAATGTCTATTTATTGGATACCCTAAGGAAACGAAAGGTTACCAATTCTATCATCCCTTGGAACAAAAGGTGTTTGTTTCAAGGCATGCTGTATTTCTAGAAAAAGAATTTCTTTTACAAGAAAACTGTGGGAGTAGCATTGAACTTGAAGAAATTCAAGAAACTCCAATAGACATTACAGAGACACCTAGTCTAGACCCACAACTAATAACTCATAATGATGAGCTATCAGTTGAACCTAAAACAACACCACTTCTTCGTAGGTCTGATAGGACACGTAATATTCCAGAGAGATACGGATTTCTCATAAGTGAATCGAATGATGTGTTACTCATTAACGATGACGAACCTATCAGTTATGAAGATGTTCTGAAAAATTCAGAAAGGGATAAATGACTTGAAGCCATAAAGTCGAAAATGGATTCCATGTACAAAAATCAAGTATGGGACTTGGTTAACCCACCTGAAGGGATTAAGCCCATAGGGTGCAAGTGGGTTTTCAAGAAGAAAACCGACATGGAAGGTAATGTTGTTACCTTTAAGGCTAGATTAGTGGCAAAAGGATATCGTCAGAAACAAAGAATTGATTATGACGAAACCTATTCGCCAATAGCTATGCTTAAATCCATTCGGATGCTCCTAGCCATAGCAGCTCATTATGATTATGAGATATGGCAAATGGATGTGAAAATAGCTTTCCTTAATGGAGTGGTGAATCCTTTGTAGGCTTTCCTTAATGGATTGATTTAGTATGATAAGGAAATTTATTCCATAAGAGAAAAGAGACTTGATTGATTTTTATCATGAATTAAAATACGATTTAAACCATGATATAAAATTAAACTTAGCATGATGGAATAAGTTATTCCATATTTGAGAGGCTTGATGGTTGAGAGGCCACTATATAAAGGACCCAAGGCAAGGCTTGGAAAATAATCGAAGTGATGAAGGCATAGGCTCTCTCCCTCTCTTTCTCTCCTTCTCTTCTCCCCTTCTTGCCGTGTGCCAACCATCCCTAAGAAGGATCTTTTGCCGACCACCACCTGCTGCCGGAGAAGGAAGCTCCGACCATCCTTTTGTGGTTAGTCTTCCGACTTCTCTCTTGGTTTTTCTCGTCGTGTTCTCGGAGAATCTAGTAGTTCTCGAGAACACGAAACTCGTGGCTTTGCGAAGTCATCCCGAAGATACTCAGCGTGGACGCGAATAGAGGCGGAACTTTCAAGGGATGCTTACAGTTGGATCTCGTCCCTTCCTTCGAGTTACGCGAGGTAATACGTAAATTAGTTTATGTTTCTACAAAATTTTAAATATATGATCATGTCTACACATGATAAAATTGCATGCTTAGATGTGTGGTTAAATAATTTGAGAAATTATTTATGCTAAACCTTCCGTTGCACGTAATTAATTTTAAAATTACGAACCCGCATCCATGTCAACATGCACCCGGTCCCAACAACATCTCCTTAGATAAAGGTACTCCATGCTGAAAAAGGTAGAAAACCTTTCTTGGAGTTTTGCATGCTAAAACAAGCTAGGATAGTGTCAATATACGAAGCTTGAGATAAGCACAATATCCTTTTCTTGTGATCCCTTATAATTTTGATCCCAAGGATGTGTCCAGCTTCTCCCAAGTACTTCATATCAAACTGTTTGGACAACCATACCTTTACGTCTAACAACACTTTAACATTGTTGCCAATGAGTAAAATGTCATCTACATATAGTACAAGAAATACCACTACGTTTCCGTCACTCCTCTTGTATACACAAGATTTATTCGGACATTGTATGAATCTATAAGACTAGATTACCTCATCAAATCGGATATTCCAAGATCTTGAAGCTTATTTCAATCCATAAATGGATCGATTAAGCTTACACACAAGATGCTCTTTGCCCTTTGCAATGAATCCCTCTAGTTGCTTCATATAGATGTTTTCTTCAAGACTTCTGTTAAGAAAAGATATCTTGACATCCATTTGCCAAACCTCATAATCCATATGAGCAGCAATAGACAAGAGAATCCGGATAGACTTAAGCATGACTACCGGCGAAAAGGTTTCCTTATAATCGATCCTCTCTTTCTGAGTATACGCCTTTGTAACAAGCCTCATTTTAAAGGTTTCCACCTTTCCGTCGGATCCTCTCTTTCTTTTGTAGACCCATTTATATCCAATGACTTTTACACCATCCGATGGTTCTACAATCTCCCAGACTTGATTAGAATCCATAGTTTCTATCTCATATTTCATCGCCTTTTGCCAAGATATCACATCTTTATCTTGGAGTGCTTCATCATAGGTCCAAGGATCAAGTTCATGTTCACCAGGGACCAAGTCCGAAGACTCTCCCAAAAACATGAATATGTCAGGTTGCCTAACAACCCTCCCACTACAAAGCGGTACTACCTGTGTATCATCTGTGACATGCGGTGCAGTCACTTGTGGTATATCGTCCTGTATCATCGGTATTGAAGTAGGAACTTCCCCTCTTATTTCCTCCAGGACAATCTTACTAATGGGCTTGTGGTCCATTACATACTCCTCTTCTAAAAATCGAGCATTCGTGCTAACGATGACCTTCTGATCTTTAGGACTATAAAATAAACTACCTTTCGTTCCTCTAGGATAGCCTACAAACAAGCGAACTTTGATACGAGGTTCTAACTTATCAGCGCCCCCCTTCAGCACATGTGCTGGACTACACCAAATTTGAATATGTCTCAAACTAGGCTTACGCCCATTCCACAATTTTGTGGGAGTAGAGGGTACTGAATTCAGTAATTCAGTAATTCAGAGCATACCCCCAGAATGAATTCGGTAATTCAGAATAACTCATTATTGATCTAACCATTTCCATAAGAGTCCTATTCCTTCGTTCCGCTATACCGTTCTGTTGGGGTGTACCAGGTGCGGACAATTGGAATTGAATCCTAGGCTCTGATAAGTAACTCCTAAACTCTCCAAAGAGGTACTAACCACCACGATGAGCCGTAGTGTCATGATACTTTTACAGTGACGTTTCTCCACATCAGCCTTGTACTCTTTGAACTTGTCAAAGAACTTAAACATGTGGCGCATCAAGTAAATGTATCCATATCACGAATAGTCGTCTATAAATGAGACAAAAGTCACCTCTTGCTTGGATAGACATAGAGTCACACAAATCAGAATGAACCAATTCCAACATTTCTTTGGCTCTATACCCCTTGACTTTAAAAGGTCTCTTGGTCATTTTGCCTTCCAAGAAAGATTCGCAGGTTGGGAAATTTTCCATCACTAATGAACCCAAAGGTCCATCGGCTATCAACATTTGAATTCTACTCAAGTTAATATGACCCAACCTTAGATGCCAAAGATATGTTTGGTTCATTTTCGAATGTTCTTTTCTCTTATTAGAATTAGAAGATGTGTTATTAATTTACATTTGCATCGTGGAAGTTATTGGATTAAGAGTATACAAATTGCCAACTAACGCACCAGAACAGATAATCACTCTATTTCTTTTGATAACAACTCTGTCATTAAAAGAAATAGAATATCCATCCATAACTAATTTAGAAACTGAATTCAAGTTCTTTCTAAAACAATGTATGTAAAGATAATTTCTCAAAACCAAAGATTTATTTTTATCAAAAGATAAATGAACATCTCGATGGGTATGACTTGGCGGGCTTCCTAAGCGAATACTTGATCATCCTTGAGAGACCTCTCCATGTCCACGGATTAAAAAATTAATCTGAATGGAGACCCGTCTCACAACGACCATCTCATCATCGTATCGATCGGTTCAAATTACAACTTGACCAATCTCAAAGATTGAGCCTTGTAATTTGCCTAACCGTTCGACCGCGGAAAAGACGATGAGTGGATCGCCGATTTTTGTGTTTATTATCAAGGTCCAATAATTAATTATCTACCGTTAATTAATAAATAATTAAGCAAGATAATTAATCAAACATGCCACATAAAATGATAGAACAAAAAGAGTCTAGGAAGAAAATTATATCTTCTTTTACCTCGTAGTCTTCTACCTTATGTCCCTTCCCTCCCGGACGTCATGTGGGCGACAAGCTACGGAGAACCGGAATCACCAAGGGCCACCAAACAATCTCCTCTTCACTTGCCTAGCAAAACCCTAGCTTAGGAATTCACCGCCGGCTTCTTCACCTCCTACCCGTGCGCCGCCGGCCCTCCATGGTCTCCCAAGATCATCGGCCACAAGTCCTTTGATCGACAGAGGCAATGGAAGATGATGAAGTGTAAGAGGAAGGAAGAAGAAGCCACTTCTTCCCTAAACCCGCCGCCGACCCTCTACTTGTCTCCCTCGCCGCCGGCGGTTTTGCCCCCTCCCTCCTCGCTACCGACCCTCTTCCTGACCTCCTTAAAGTGGCTCCGACCACAAGCTGGTAAGGGAGAAGCTCCTCCCTTCCTTGCGCCCCTCATCGAGAGAGAAGAAGAGGTGAACAAGAAGAGGAAAGAAATCCTCCTCTTTTGTTGCCGCCGACGCCCTAGGAGAGAGAAGGAGAGGGAGAGGAGGAGAGAGAAAGATCAAGGGTTTAATGAATTGGATTAAGTCTTGGTTTCTTGATTCCATGAGATATATATAGGGATAAGGTAGGGACCAAGAGGAGGAGTTGGGTCTTGGGCCACTAATGGATCTAAAACCAATCCATTAATGAAGATCCATTCCACTAAAGGATCTCTATTGAACTTCCTCACCAACCACCATATTTTCATATGGGCTCCACCTATTATGAGTAAATCTATCCCCCCATGTTTAAGATATCGAATGCCCGTTGATTAATTTAAATTACTGACAATTTTAATTAATCAACTTCTAACTCCTTGACTAGTACCACTCAACCTTATCATCATGTTGGATCAAATTCACCTGCAGGGTTTAACATGATGAACCTTATGAGCTCATCAAGGGGGCATCATCATCCCGACTCACCAGGACACGGATTCCGTCAATAATCAACGATACACCAAATAATTAATATTATTTTCCAACTTACCGGGCCTATCGATTTAGCAGAATAAATCTCGCCCATGGGTAAATCAAAGAAATAAATATTAACTATACGTGCCCGTTATTATATCAGGATTTAGGGATTGTACTCCATAATAATCCGAGGTCCAATCCAATTATTAAGTCAGTACAAATTGGATGACCTCTAGTTTTGATCCTGCTCAATGCACACAAAGCACACTAGTATAATTCTATGACCAAGACAAACTACACCTAATAACACCATAACCATCCCGATGGTTTGTCCAACTTCATCTCGGTTGTGAGCCTTTACTTACACAATGCAAGCGACTGATAATATGATCTTCTGTGTGTCACCACACACCATGTTATCTACAATGCAAAGTATCGAACTTTTATGCACATACTAATATAAATATGCATCTGTGTTGTTGTGATTCTTTTTTCAAAATGTAGATGATGATATATATAAAAAGACAAGTCTTTTAGTATATACATCTAACAATCTCCCACTTATACTCAAAGACTCTGCTATTCTCTCACTGCTATACATCTGACCCCCATATCCTTTACATGCCTATCAAAAGCTCTCGCCGGAAGGGCCTTAGTGAAAGGATCCGTCAGGTTGTGCTCCGATGCAATCTTGGCGATAGCTACTTCTCCTCGCTTTACGATTTCTCGTATCAAGTGGTACTTGCACTATATGTGTTTACTCGCCTTATAGGTGTTGGTGTAGGCAGCACCTAAGTCGAACCTAGGTTTTGATATTGGTAAAGGGTTCAAAAGTTAAGATATAATTGTGATCTAATGTGCTCACTGAGTGTGGAGAGCAAAAGTCCTGGCGAAGGGCTGCTAGGCACCTAGCGAAGGACTGCTAGGCATCAAAACCTGAAGACCTGGCGAAGGGTTGCTGGGCACCCGGCGAAGGGCTGCTGGGAGTCTAAGACCTGGCGAAAGACTGCTAGGCACCTGGTGAAGGGCTGGTGGGAATCTAAGACCTGCAGAAGGGCTGCTAGGCACCTGGCGAAGGACTGCTTGGTACCGAAGACCTGGCGAAGGACTGCTGGGCACCTGGCGAAGGACTACTGGGAAAAAGTCCAACCAGAGGAGCCGGTTGGCAAAAGGTAAACTCTACTGAGAGGAGTAGGTGAGGACGCGTTCCCTATCGAGGGAACAGTAGGCGTCGGTTCGACCTAGGGTTCCATTTGGGAGACCCGAAGTCAGAACCAAGACAACTACGGCTGTAAAAACTAACTAACATTTCTTGCCTTGTTTGTTGTGGAACTAACCTTAGATGCAGGGACCAAAGGAAGGTGTTTTTGCAGCTCAGAATGTCCCAAAGGAGAGGGGCAGCAGCTGGGCTAGGCGCCCGGGAGGTCCCGGGCGCCCAAGGTCAAAGCCAAATGAGCAGTTGAGCAAGAATCGCTTCGAAAGATTATTGGGCCAGGCGCCTTGAAGGTCCCGGGCGCCCTGTATGTCACGGGCACCCTGGGTCCAAGCCAAATGGTGATCGAAGCAAACTCAGCCGCGAAGCCAAGCAGACCAAGTCAACCGGGGCACCCCCAGTGTCCCGGGCACCCCCGTCAGCTCCGAAGGCCGATTCTGGAGGGATAAGTACTGACCGAGCTTCGGATGAGATTTCTCGCATCCGAAGGCATGTGTCAGGCGCCCCCGACGTCCAGGGCGCCCCCAGGAGTGCTATAAAAGGGGCTCGACCCCAAGGCTTCAACACATCAATTTTCCAACGCCTCTACGCTCTTCGCTCAAGCGCTCTGCTCCGAAAACCTCCGATCTCGAGATTCTAGCGCCGACGATGACCCTCTGCTCCAAATTACGATCCACACCGGGCGTCGGTAACGAAGAGTATAATTTTCTTTTTACTGCACTACTATTGTACGAATCATTGTAAATCTTTACGACATTATAGAATTGCCCGCAGTAAACGGTCAAGGACCGTGGGCCTTGGAGTAGGAGCCGACCGCTACTCCGAACCAAATAAAAATACTTGTGTTCCGTGTGTTTTGGTTTAAATTTCTGCTGCACATTCTCTTTTCTAATCCGAAACGCTTTCACGATATTCTCCCCCCCCCTCTATCGTGTTTTCTCGATCCAACAAGTGGTATCAGAACGGGGAAGCTCAAATTTGGTGCAACCACCAATTTGAGAGTTTTTCGGATTTTTACGAAAGTTTTTTTTAATTGAATTTTTTTCATTAATCGAGGTTGGTGCAACACCACTCGATAATTTTTTTTATATCTTCTTCCCGCACTGCTAATCCAAGATCAAGTCTTGGGATAGTTCTTTTTAATTTTATTTCAGAGAATCTCTAAATGACCATGCAAGAAGGGTTCAGTACATCCAGATCACCACTCTTTAGTGGGGAGGATTTCTCCTACTGGAAGAGTCGGATGGAAGTCCACCTGAAAACTCATGTGGACATGTGAATAATTATCCAATCTAGACTGGAAATCCCAAAGAACGCTGAGGGAGTGCCACAATCCTACACAGAATGGGATACCGCACTGAAAAGAAAGATCGAGGCCGATGCTAAAGCGACCCAAACACTCCAATGCGGCCTAACCAAAGAAGAGCTGAATCGGGTGGGACCATTCAACAGTGCAAAGGAACTCTGGGGTAAGTTAATTGTGTTACACGAAGGAACCTCCGACACCTGAATCAGCAAGAGGGACCTACTGCTAAACAAGCTGTACACAATCAAGATGAACGATAGCGAATCTGCAACCCAAGTTCACGCCAGAATCTAGGAGCTGATGAACGGTCTACATTCAATCGATCACAAGGTAGAAAATCGTGACTTGATCAGGTACACCCTTAACGCTTTCCCAAGAAACACTTTGTGGGCATCTATGGTAGATGCGTACAAAGTTTCAAGGGATTTGTTAAAATTAAATTAGATGAGTTATTTTCTAAGCTTGAATTACATGAGCAGATTAATTGCACCCTGGCCGAGAAAGGCATTGCCTTTGTTGCAGGTAAAACAGGTAAGATGACCAAGAAGAAGCCCCAACCTACACCTGAGTCTGACTCAGATTCAGACTCATAAGACAACGAAGGAAATCGACCCAAACTGGTTCGGCTAGCCCGGGATTACTACAAGGAACTGAAAAACCAGACCAACAGAAGGAAAGCCAGCCGAAGAAATGAAAAACCAGCTGATCCTTCAAATGAAAAGACCAAACCAAATGTGACCTGTTACGAATACAAAAAGAAGGGTCACTACAAGACGGAATGCCCCAATCTGAAGGAGACGAAGAAGACAAGAAGGAAAAAAGCCCTTCAAGCAACGTGGGACGAGTCTTTCTCTGAAGAAGAAGAAGAGGCCCCACAGTCGAACCTGCTCGCTCTGACTGCTTTGGAAGAAATCGAGACCGAATCAGAATCGGAGCCGGACAACGGAAAGCTCACATTTTCAGAGGACGGCCAAATCACTATAAGTGGGTTTTCTAGAATTCAATTATCTGAATTAATTGCCTATCTATCTCGCGACTTGACGAAAGCCAAAATGCGAGTCGAATCCCTCTGGCAGGAAGTAAAACTCCTGAAAGAGGGAGCTGACTCTAGATCCTTAACTGAGAAAGTTCAAGAAGGAACCTCTACTCAAGTTGAAAAACTTGAGAAAGAGAACTCTTTGAAAACTCAAGTCAAGGACCTTAGAGCAGCATTAGAACGATTCACTTCTGGTTCCAAGGGTCTTGACATGATCCTTGGAAAACAGAAGTCGGTTCTAAATCGATCCGGGTTAGGCTATCGAACAAAGGCGAGACAAAGGTCATACTATGCTGTACTGAATCAGTCTAGACCTAAAATTCAGGCACGGGTACCTGAACAAGCAAATTGGATCAAATCAGTATTGGATCCCCAAGGACAAGATTCACATCTTGCTAAACCATTATCGTGACTTTAGTCCAGGGGGAGCCAAATTAAAAATAATTTTCATAGTTAAATGAATTTCTTTTCTTGTTTAAATTGCATGATTGCTTGTCTATTTATTTTCTGCAATTTACCATGTTTAGACTTAGGACTGGTTAGTTTAAGGACTAAACCAATTAATTAAAATTTGAACAACATAGTATTGGGTGCGGTGAGATGATAGTAGGTTAGGGAAACCTTTTCTAATAAGGTCAAGTATACACTACTTGGTCTCTTTAGACTGGTGGAACTAGACGAAGCTACCGATCCAAGACCCAAACTAGTTAGACCAGAATTTTTCAAAAAGTAATTTGGAAAATGAAATTTCATTAAAAGGCTTTGTCAAGGAAAGGGTTGATGATCCAATAAGGCTACGGCCAAAGAAGGCCTAGTGCCTCGCCAAGACCTGGAAGCCAATTTTTGAAATTCAAATTCAAATTATTCTTTGTCAAATTCGAATCTAACACAAATTTTTAGTTAATCGTAGATTCAAACACACATTTTCAAAATAAATTCAAAAACAATTGTTTTCAAAATTAATTTAACTTTTTTAAAATTAATCATGATTTTTCAAAATAACGTCTTACTTCTATTCAAAACCTGTCTCACAAAAACCCATATGGTTAACGTGATTGATAACTTTAGATTGGGTGAGACAGACTAGGTTGTGAAAATCAATTTAGGCTATTCCTGATTCTAATTGGATTCAAATCAACAAACTCTTTATGTGTAGGAGCATAAAGATTTGGACCAATGGATGTTGGATAGCGGGTGCTCCAGACACATGACTGGGGACAAATTGAAATTCACCAAACTCAAGTTCAAGAACCTAGGCTCAGTAGCATTTGGCAACAATGCTACACTCAAAGTGATTGGGTCAGGTAACATTGAACTCAAATCTGACTTAGTTATTAAAAAAGTGGTTTTGGTTGAAGATTTTAAATTTAAATTGCTTAGCATCAGTCAATTGTGTGATACTGGCTATGTAGTTACCTTTACCAACTCTAACTGCCTGATTAGAAACTTGCAAGACTCAGAAATCATGCTTAAGGGCTCTAGGAAAAATAATGTTTACACTATAAACCTACCCTTAGTACCTAAATACATGTTAACTCAGTTAGAAGAATCAAACCTCTGGCATAGGAGATTAGGTCACACTAATCTGAGATTAATTTCAAAAATCACCTAACTTGGCATAATTAGAGGTATACCTAAAATTAAGAACCATGAAAACTTAATATGTGAATCATGCAATCAAGGTAAACAAACCAGGTCTAATCATAAACTAATTCAATCAGATCTAACTCAAACTACACTTGAGCTCCTACACCTTGACCTATTTGATTCACATGGAGCCAAGTCACTAAGCGGAAACCGGTACTGCTTAGTAATTATTGATGATTACTCTAGGTTTACCTGGGTTAGGTTCCTAAAAACCAAAGATGAAACCTTAAACTTATTTTGTGATTTTTGTAAGTTAATTGAAAATCAAAACGATACTAAAATCAAAAGGCTTAGGAGTGATCACGGGCGAGAGTTTGAAAATCAACGATTCGAGGAGTTTTGTAAGATAAACAGGTATATACACGAATTTTCGTGTCCTAGAACCCCCCTGCAAAATGGGATAGTTGAACGGGAAATAGAACCCTACAAGAAGCCGCTAGGGCTATGCTCAATGAATTCAACCTAGCTAACCAATATTGGCCAGAAGCAATTAGTACGACCTGCTACATCCAAAATAGGGTCCTAATCAACAAACGACACAATAAAACACCCTATGAGGTATACTACCATAGACTTCCAAACCTACATTACCTAAGGGTCTTTGGGTGCAAAGTCCATATCCTAAACACCAAGAACTATCTAGGTAAATTCCAGTCTAAGTCAACCCCAGGCATCTTCTTAGGATATTCAATAACAAGTAGAGCCTATAGGGTTTTCAATAAACAAACTAAGAAAATGCAAGAAACAACAAATCTGATATTTGATGAAGAAATTAATTCAAAATCTGATAATCCAGATTTAAATTCATCAAATACTGATCAAGAAGATAATGAACAAATTGTTGAACCTTTAATTGAACCCCTAAATGAACTAACTATTGAACCAACTATTGAGTCAATTGAACCAATAATTGAACCAACCCAAGTAGTTGAACCAAATACTGAACCAAATCGATCGGCCAGACTTGAGGCTGAACCAAGTTCCAGAAAAACTAAGAAACCCAGACTCAGTCACCCAACTGATCAAATTATGGGTGATCCAACCTTAGGAGTTAGAACTAGGTCCTCCTATAGGAACCTTAGTCAGATTGCAATGATTTCAAAAATTGAACCTAAGACTATAGACGAAGCCTTACCTGATCCTGATTGGATCATAGCAATGCAAGATGAGTTAGCCCAGTTTGAAAGGAACCAAGTCTGGGAACTAGTGCCTAAACCTGAAGGCAAATCCATTATTGATACTAAGTGGGTTTTTAGGAATAAGCTAAATGATCAAGGAGAAATAATGAGAAACAAAGCCCGCTTAGTAGCCAAAGGGTTCAGTCAAGTAGAAGGATTAGATTATGACGAAACCTATGCCCCAGTAGCTAGACTTGAGTCCATTAGGATGTTGTTAGCCTTTGCATCCCATAAAGGATTTAAACTCTACTAAATGGATGTAAAGTCAGCTTTTCTAAATGGATTTATTAAGGAAGAAGTCTATGTAGGACAACCCCCCGGTTTTGAGGACTTAGAAAGACCTGACCATGTTTACAAGCTCATTAAAGCACTTTATGGACTAAAACAAGCACCTAGGGCATGGTATGAACGCTTATCAACCTACCTAATTTCTAAAGAATTTAAACAGGGACAAATTGACTCAACCCTATTTATTAAAACCTTAGAAAAGGACATCTTTATTGCACAAATCTACGTTGATGATATAATCTTTGGATCGACGAACTCAAACTTCCTAAAAGAATTTGTTAAAATAATGAAAAATGAATTTGAAATGAGCTTAGTTGGTGAGCTCAACTTCTTTCTAGGGTTTCAAATAAGCAAACTAGGGATAGAAACTATGTCCATCAATCCAAATATGCTAAGGAGTTAATAAAGAACTCCAAAATGGACAACTCCAAAAGCATAAGTACCCCCATGGACACAAATGTAAAAATAGATAGTGACCTTGATGGTAAACCAGTAGACCTTAAACTCTATAGAAGTATGTTTGGAAGTCTACTGTACCTTACAGCCAGCAGACCTAATATCCTTTTTGCTGTAGGAATGTGTGCTAGATACCAAACCTATGCTAAGGAAACACACTTAGCAGCCCTAAAAAGAATACTAAGATACGTTAAGGGCACCTTAAATGTAGGGATTTGGTATCCTAGGACCTCAACTTTTGACTTGTTAGGATACTCGGATTCTGACTATGCTGGTTGTAAACTAGATAGAAAGAGTACAAGTGGAAGCTGCCAACTGTTAGGAAATAGTTTAGTAAGTTTGTAACGCCCGCCTTTTTCCCACACCTTACAGTGTGGCAAGAAAGGCGTCGTTACGCTTAACATACATGTACATATAAAATATCTTAATGCAGCGGAATAAATTTTTTTCTTCTACACATGCTTTTAACCATGCAACTAATACATGAAACATCTATACATGCCTAAACATGTTATTCATGAACCTAGTGTCATTGGACTTAGCATATTAACGACATGCATGACATCATAACTTAACCATTCCATAACTTATTCATCATCATCATAAGTAGCAAGTACTTATCCGTAAATATAGCCTCATGAGTCTTAAGTCATTCATTAGGCATAACCATTATAAACATAGCATAGAATCTAAGGAGGCATTTCCAAAACCCAAGACATGTAATATGTGTAAATAAATGGATCCTTTGCCAAGTCACCGCCACACACACACATGCTCTTGCCTTCCTGCTGCTTCACTTAGTAACCTCTTGCTTGATCTGTGGTACGAGGAAAATAAGACTATAAGCACACAGGCTTAGTAAGACCCTTTCCTACTCACTAAAACCATACGTCACTTAACATAAACATATCAAGTATCTGACATAACATAATTCTGGACATAAAGCATAAGCATAATCTTGGCGTAAGTCATAACCATATGAGCAACTAACATAGCATGATTCATAACATAAACATAAATCTACAACATACCTAGCATAGCATAATGCTTAACATACATGAGCATGAAACATACTTATCATGGCATCTTTCTTAGCCTACATGAACATGAAACATACTTATCATGGCATATTTATTAGCATACATGAACATGAAACCTACTTATTCATGGCATAATTCTTAGCATACCTGAACATGGAACCTACTTATTCATAGAATAATTCTTAGCATACATGAACATGGAACCGACTTATTCATGGCATAATTCTTAGCATACATGAACATGGAACATACTTATTCATGGCATAATTCTTAGCATACATGGGCATAGTCTTATCATGACATAAGCATAAAATATACTTACCCTGGCGTGATGCATGACATGAATGAATGCATGAGTAAAATGCATTTACTACATAAGGATGCTTAGTTTTGAAATCATACTTTTAAATGCTTAACATAAACATAACAACATTGGGGTCCCCGGCTTGTACCACATACATACATCATAAGCGTGCATCCCTAAGTAAATACGAGGTAGCGAGCCCCGACCTACTAGGGTAGGAACAGCATAGTCGGTAGTTCCAAAAACCGGGGCGTTCTTAAGGTGCCCATCCCTGTTGGACAACTTCGGTAGTCCCAGAACCGTGGGCAGCTTCGGTAGTCCAGAACCGGGGCGTTCTTAAGGTGCCCATCCCTTGGACCCTTACTTCGGTCCGGTACAAGCCCATTCATAAAAAATAAAATACTATGCATGCTTCATCATTCATACTTATTTCATAACATCGTTATGCCTTCATCATTCATACTATCATTCATACTTATCATTCATACTTAAGGCATAACCATCATCTTCATTCATACTTATCATTCTTTGTTCATAAAATAGAACGCACATGCATAATCATGTTTCTAGTCATAAACATTATCTTGGTTCATAAAGCTTGCATGATCATGATACATAAATAAACACGCACTTCATACATGATACATTTCATCTAACATACATGATCTTAGTATTCTTCATAAAGCATGGATGGTAAACTACATATAACATGGCACATACTACTAGGGTTCATGGCATTCATCACAAAACCATAAATCTATTATAAGCATTTATCAACATACTTGCATCATTTTTATTTATCATGGCCTACTCCTACATCAATTCCATATGTTCATGGTATATGATCTAAATATTCGTGAGTAAAGCATAACATAAAATCTAACATACAAGGTCATGTTATATAATACATAAACTGAGATTTTAGAAACATAAGATCTTTACATC
The DNA here is from genome assembly GCA_024364735.1 of Boesenbergia rotunda. NCBI lineage: Eukaryota > Viridiplantae > Streptophyta > Magnoliopsida > Zingiberales > Zingiberaceae > Boesenbergia > Boesenbergia rotunda. The sequence continues at coordinate 146,221 of JAGFNQ010007650.1, read as the reverse complement.
ATGCTTAACTATGTACTAGCATCATGGTAACTTATAAACATGCATTCTTGAGACCTTAACCCAAACCAAACCCTAGGGTGGGGTCTTGGCCGAAACTCTAAGGGGACATGGTTCTATAGGAAATGTGTCTAGGTTATGATTAACATCCCATACCTTACATATCATGCCATGGAAAACCATTTGGACCCTTGATTGGACTTAACCCTAAGTCCTAGGCCTAATCTATGAGTTGGCTGAAACCCTAGAAGGGTAACAAGCCCATAGGAAAATTCATGTAAACAACCATTATTACCCATAAGACATCATAGGAAACACACTAATCATGCTTGGAAAGGTTGGAGTTTACCCTAGCCCCTTTACCTTGATGTGGCCGAAACCCTAGAGGGTTGTTAGGGTGATACAAAACTTCCAAAATCATGCTTTTATACTTCACCTATCATCGGTAAATATTTGAAAATATAAAGGAAGTCTTAACATGATTTCTAGCCCAAAGCATGGCTTGGCCGAAACCTTCATGAGCCCTAACCATGGATTTTTCAACATATCATGCCAATAAGAACTTAGATCATGACAAATAACTTGGAAGCTATCATACCACAGGTGAGGGGGTCTTACCTTCCCTTATCTTGGATCTAATCCTTGAATAGAAAAATAGAAAGAACCTTCTTGACTCTAATCCTCTCCTTAGCCCTTGTAGCCTAGTAGATAACCCTTAGATCTTGGAGATGAAGCCTTCTTGTGAAACTTTTCCAAAGGAAAATGGGGCTTGTGGGTTTCGGCTAGGAGAGGGAAGAAGAAGGAGAGAAGGCTTGGTGGATGAGGAGAAGAGTAAACTTAATTGGTATGTTACTACTCGTCTCCTTTATTCACCATGAAGTGGGCAAGTGAAGAGTCATAGTGTCCTTCCCTTGTTGACTCTTCATTTCACCTAAGCCTTAACGAAAAATCCACTTCATTCTCTATTAGCACTCCCTTGCTAGGTGAATTGGTTAGTACATGCATGATGGTAGGCTAGGTCCAAGGTTCAATCCTTGGTGCATGCACTTTATTTTTACTTCATTTTATTTTTATTTTTTTTCTTTATTTCCGAAAATTTCCCTAAAATTCACCCATGATTATGCTAATATTCCTAATTAAATCCCATTTATATTTATATTAAATTCTACCTAAAATCTACTAATAATCATGATACTAGAAATGCCCATATAAGGCCCATTAATACTTAGCTTCTTAATTTATATGGGAAAATTATGGGAAATTAGACTAAGACTCGTACTAGTATGGTACTAATATCTCTAGGTTCCTTCACCAACTATTTAGACATGATCAATATTTTAAATAAAATATTGAGAAGATTTTTTGGGTCGTTACAAAGTTGGTGCAGCAGAAAACAACACTGTGTAGCTCTATCCACAACTGAAGCTGAGTATGTTGCCTTAGGAGAGTGTGTAGCACAACTCTTATGGATGATGCACACTCTTATGCACTTTCAGCTCAACTACACCCAAACTCAAGTCTACATTGACAATATAAGCTCAATTAATCTAACTAAGAATCCAATCTAACATTCGAGAACTAAACATATAGAAGTTAAACACCAGTTTGTAAGAGATCATGTAGCCAGGGGTGAGATAGTTCTTAAGCATGTAGACTCTAAATCTAACTTAGCTGACAGATTCACCAAACCCCTACCTGAGTCTGAGTTCAGCTCACTAAGAAAGCATGTAGATAACACGCAGCTTTCGGTCGATCTTGAACTTCTTGGGCGCAGAGCGAATTAACTTTTTGCTTCGGAACTCCCTCTGAGGGCGATTTGAAGGCGATTCCCGCGAGATCACCTCGCGTGACACTTTTTTCTTGGGCGGCCTGGCCGCCGGCGACCTCGTGTCGTCGGCGATGATTTCGGAGCATCCTCCTCTTTCCTTCACTGCGCTGGTCCCACCTATTTTGCCTAATTCTGATGGTGTTTCTCATAAAAATCTTGTCGCTGGAGGAGAGGCACCAGAGATTGTGAGGCGGCCAACTTTAGTAAACCCTAGTTTGGGACCTTCAGCTATAGCGAAAGCAACTCTGGTGCCGACATCATCAGATCGCAATTCCTCTCAATCTGTTGTGCAGAAATCAATCACGTCGTATGCTGAGATTGTCAATCCAGGCTCTCCCCGTTCCATCAAGAAAAGCTTTGTTGATATAGGATCCAATTTCAAGCCGATTACAACTTATAACAACAAGCCTGGTATTTTTTATACAGAAGAGGAGATTTCAGGTATGACAATTCCTTATCAGTTCTCTTTAATTGGTAAATTCTCAGGATGGAGGCCGAGTCAAGCGATCATTATGCAAGCATTTAGCAATCTGGGTCTTTCCAGTCTCTATAATATCCGTTTACTGCGAGCCGGTCATATTTTTATACATCTTACCTCAAACGAAGACATGGCGCGCATATGGAGTCGAGAGGTTTGGCTTATTGGAGGCGTGCCATTGAGAATCTTCAAATGGTCGCCTCATTTTTCTTATGATATAGAATCATCAGTGGTTCCAATATGGATCCAATTACCAGACTTACCTATTCATATGTTTAATAAGCAGAGTCTCTTTTTAATGGCAAGAATAGTTGGTAAACCAATTAAGATTGATGAAGGCACAGCGGATGGTTCCAGGCTTTCAGTTGCTCGTATCTGTGTGGAGTTAGATCTGCTTAAAACTAGAGTTGAAGATTTTTGGATTGGTATAGGGGATGAGAAGCGTCTACAGAAAATTATATATGAAAAACTGCCAAATTACTGTGTTGATTGTAAGCATTTGGGCCATTCAATTGAGGAATGTTATGTAAATGGTAACAAGCCAAAGCCAAATTGGTATTCTGATGGCAAGGTTATCTCTGGAGAAGATGAACTGAGGCCTCAATTAATAAGAAACGAGCTTCAAAATGCAGGGCTGATGCATTCAGATGGAAAAACTTTAGAGATGGGTGTAAAACAAATAGAGAAGCAAAAATGGGTTCAGAAGAATAAAAGTGCAGAAAATAATAATAGTGAGGGTGCTGTAAAGGATAAAACAAAAAATCGATTTCAATTACTGGCTGAGTTAGAAGAAAGTGATCAAGACAATTATGTAGCTTTTGATAAAGTCGGTAAGAGTAAAGCTCATATGGAAGTTCAGGTAAGAAATGATAAAGGAGAGCTCTTGACTGAGACAATTCCAAATAAAGATATGCTTGCTATAAATAAAGCTGTGCAAGAGGTAAATTTGCAAAATGTTAATGGGGTTTCAGTTGGGATTGAAGCAGGACATGTGAAAAATCCTAAGTCCAAGCAACATGTACATGTGTCATGGTCTGAAAAGGAAGCAACTACAAAAGATTCATATACAGTAGTATTTCCAATAGCAGAGGATTTACAAGCTGATCATATTGATAAGCCGTGGGAAGAGCAAGAAGAGGATAATAATACTGAAGCTTCTAAATTATTTCTGGAAAAGGAAGACTCAGATAATGAAGCAGAAGGCCTCCTTCAAAGATCATCATCCTGTGATTTTACAGAAAAGGGGCTCCAAAGAGTTATTAAAGGCAAAGCAGTTGGAAGACAAAGATTTCCCAAATCTGCTTCTCTTTTTACAACTGGATTGGGTGAAGACTGTAGAGTCACCAGGAGCAAATCACAAACAAAAAAACTAATTCTTCTAATCTTTTTAATGGCTGGTATCATTTGGAATATTAGAGGGATTGGAAATGAAGCATCTTTAAGAAGAGTTCATTTCTTTAGGAAGAATTATCATTTGAATTTTTTGGGCATTCTTGAACCATTTATTAAACTAGATGTGCTCTCTATTACTAGAAGGTTGGGATTTGATAATGCTATTTCAAATTGCTCAGGAAAAGTTTGGTTTTTGTTTGATTCTAATATCGAATGTGAATTATTATTGGATCATGAACAGTTTCTACACATGAAAATTAGTTCTCATATTTTTCCCATAAAAATAATAATCACAGTGGTTTATGCCAAATGCACCCAAATAGAGAGAGCTATTGATAAGTGTCATTTTATTAATCATTTTATATGCTTAAATCCATGTTTGACCCATATTTTACTTGTGTAATTGTGGATTTACCCTAGGTTTTAGGATTTATACTCTTTCTGGACCTAATTGCAAATTTAATTATATTTGAGTTGTTTTATCACTAAATTTTTGATCTACTTTTGTGGGCTTGGAAGGATCGTGGACCTAGGTTATGTTGGGTCAAGGTTGAGTCAAAAGTGGACCAGATCAAAGGAATCAAGCGTCAACTAATTTGGACCGTCCGATGCAAAGATGGTTAGATCTAGACCATTTGAGAACTTCTGATCAATATGAGTTGGGTTTAAGGTTAATCTAGTGATCAGATCAAGATCTGAAGGTTTCAGCTCAATCAGAGATCATTTGACCGTTGGATCACGATCAGAGAGATCTAGACCGTCCATTCAAAGTCCAAGGTGATCTGAACCATCCATTTCAAATCTGGAAGATCCGAGCTACCATGAGGATGATCCTGACCTCTGATCAAGATCTGAAAAATTTGAATCAAATTGGACGAAGATCAACTGTTGGATGAAGCGGAATCAATCTGAGCCGTCCACTGTTTAACTACTTAAACCGAAATCAGATCCCATTTGCTCTGTCGCGACCTCACCGAGCTTCAGCAACTTTCTTCTCATTTTCTCGCTTGTTCATCATTTTCCTTCAAATTTTCTTCATCAGAGGCGTGACCAACTCGATCACAACCATTGGAGCAAGATTTGGTTCGTTGGGAGAAGCTTCAGTGGCGATTTTAGCTCCAGATTGCGCCGGATGCAGAGCTTCTTGAGGGTTTCGGCAGATCTATGATTTGAGCTCTTGGATCTCAATCGCGTCCATTTCCTTCCATCTGAACCATCTGTAGGGGTCCTAGGATGAGCTCAGATGATTTCCAAATCATCATCGCAACCTTTCACATTGAGATCTAAGAGATCGAATTGGATTTTCCAGCCAAGTGAAATCTGTGAGCAGATTCGATAGTGAAGCCAATTTCCCATTGATTTGCGAGTTGAAGGGGTTCTTGACTTGCCCTTGCGTGACGAACAAGGTGGTCTTGATACAAGGAATGGTCGAGGCTTAGTTTTAATCGCATTTCTTGTTTTCTTTAGCTGTAATTTCAGTTTCAGCAAGTCAATTCTGTTCTGCACTCGATTCAACTGTTTCAATTTCAATTTCTGCATTGTTCTTTCTGAATTAGGATCTATACTGCAAGTAGATTAGTCAGTGAGCTTGTTAGTGCACAATAGTTTGCAATCTTAGTTTAATTCTCTTTTCACTGCTTGCGTATCAGAGTTTTAGTTGTGTATTAGTTTTGGTTCCTATTTTCAGTCTCTATTCTGTTTTCAAATCAGTTGCTTAAGTTCTTTATCTTGAGTTGTTTTAGCTTTAATTTCATTTTATTCTGCAAGTAGTTAACTAGGAAACTTGTCTAGTGAACAATCATCCTAAATTCAGTTCATTTCATGCTTAGTCCATTTCTGAATTTTTTTTTCCAGCTATGCGTATCAGGGTTACTGCTGTGTATCAGTTTGTATCAATCTGCGTTTCAGTTCTTATTCTGATTTCCTGACTTTTGTATCGAGTGAGCTTGGTTTTACCTTTTGAGATCACTTTACAGATAATTCCATTTGCATAGCAATGAAAATTAAATGCTTAGTTCATTTCCTTAATTTGCTTACCAACCTTGTTCTTGTGCATTAGTTTTGTTTCATGTGTATCAGTTTGATTTCAACAAATGTCAGCTGATAGTTTTTTTGGTATTTGTGTCAAGTAAACATTAGTATTTCTTAAGTCTCTCTGAACTTAGAGTAGTGAACTCAAATTCAGCTTGTAATTGTTGTTTCCGAATTCAAATTGCTGCTGCCCCTTTACACTACTTCTCTATTTCTGAATTCATGTCTAAATTTAGTTGTTTCTGAATTGGTCAGATCCCATTCTGCAGTTTTAGTTCATCACTTTTGCAGCTAGTTTCGAGCATTAGATTTCATTTGCCTTGTTTGTTTGTCATATATTTGAATTGTTCTTTCATTTCTGCTCATAGTTTATGAATTCCTGCACATTATTTCTGTTTTTCGTGTGTTTCTGAATGGATCAATGTTTGGCACTTAATTCCTTCACTTAGTCTCGCATATTTCTTCCCTAATAGCCTGGTTTCCAAATTGAATTGATCAGTTTAAATTCCTGAGTTGTCAGTTTATTATTTCTGAAATGAGAATTAGTTTTCGGCACAAGGTTTCCCTTTTTCTTGGTAGCAAGTTTAGTGTTTGAATTCATGCACTTCTGTTCTTTAATCTGCTCATTCTTATACTGTTGCATTCAATTCCGAATTTCATTTCTTCATTCATGCATATCATTTCATTAATAGCCTTGTCTTCCAAGTGATGTGATTAGTTCATTTCTAGGTTGTTTCACATTGTGTATCAAGTTTTCATTTCTTTCTATTGCATTTTCTTGTCCATTCGAAACCAAACACCAGATTTTATTTTAAACCCAAAAACATTAACGACACATAAACTCGAGCACGAATCGAACAACTTGAACTAGCCCTTGGAAAAATACGACATGTGACCCCTTTACTACGCTCTTCTTCTTTGATTGCAAAAAGGGTTTCCAGCTTTTTATAAATATCTAAATTTGAGACCCACATTTGTGACAGCCTTTGGGTCCATCAAATTTTTGGCGCCGTTGCCGGGGAATCACACTAGTTGAGTTGTTTGATTTTTGCTTGTGTGCTCATTTCATATTTTTCTTGATCCACATTTTTTCTTACACTTACTGCTATATCTTGCGATTTGATTTTATTTGTTGCATCTTTCTATATACTTGTACTGTGATTTGTTTTTGTTTTTATGACCAGGTCAACAGGTGGTGATCTTGAAGATTTTGACCCTGAGATTGAGAGGACTTTCAGAGCTAGGAGGAGCCAACTCAGTGTGTCAGAGGCTTTTGGCATTATTCCTACTCAGTCTATTGCAGCCTATTCAGTTGATCAGATGGCAGACCACCAGAATACCATGAAAGAACTCGCAGCACCAGATGCTTCATTTCAGTACTCCAACATTGCCTATCCAGAGCTGGGTGGAGATTTTGAACTCAGATCTGGACTCATCCATCTTTTGCCAAAGTTTCAAGGATTATCTGGAGAAGATCCAAATAGACACCTGCATGAATTTCATGTTGTTTGCTCTGTTGGGACTGGGTGCATGTTGACAAGGATACGGGTTCGTAATTTTTAAAAATATTTACGTGCAGCGGAAGAATTAGCATAAATAATTTCTTAAATTATTTTTAACCACGTATCTAGCATGCGACCTTATGATGTGTGGACACGATCATAAATTAAAATTTTGCAGAAAGCAAACTAATTTACTCGTTACCTCGCGTAACTTGAAGTAAGGGACGAGATCCAACTGTAGCGTCCCTTGGAAGCTCCGCCTCTATTCGCGTCCACGCCGAGTTCTCTTCGGGATGACTTCGCAAAGCCACGAGTTTTGTGCCGACGAGAACTACTAGATTCTCCAAAAGCACAACTAGAATAACAAGAGAAAAAGATGGAAACTAACCACCAAGAAACCACCAAGAAACGGAATCTAAATTCCGGGAAGGAAGGAGTTGCGACCCGCTTCTTCTTCTTCTTCTTTGGCTCCTTCTTGGTGGTGACAACCCATGGCAACCCTAGGAAGTGTGAGGGTGCGCCGGCCCTAGGATGGATGTGCACCGGCCCTAGGGTGAGGAGGGGGGCGTCGGCCCTAGGAGGAGGAGAGAAGGAGAGGGAGAGAATAAGAGAGTGAGAGGGAGAGAATTAATCTCTTGATAACTCTATTAAGGAATTCAAGCCTAGCCTTGGTTCCTTTATATAGTAGTCTCTCCCTTGCCAAGTCTCCCCTTTAACGGAATTTTTCATAAGAAATTTATCCTATAAATTTTCTTATGAATTATTCCGTTTATGCCAAGTTTTATTATAACTAACTTTATAATAAAACAAATACATATCTCCTTTTATTATGGAATAAAATTTACAAGAAATTTATAAATTTTTCTTATCATGGAAAAATCAATTCATAATTGATTTTATAAAATTAAAATAAACCGATCCATGGTTCATTTTAATTTCCATAAAAAGAATAAATTTCTCTAAATTTCTTTATATAAATTTCTTTATATAAATTTCTTTATATAGATTTATTTATCCATAATTTTATAAAACAAATCGCGTTTGATTTATTTTATAAAATAAACCAAATAAATTGGTTTTCTCTCCTTGTAGTGGCCGGCCAAACCAAAGAGGGTGGGCACCCTCTTTGGCCGGCCACACCAAGCCAAACCCTCGCGAATTAAACTCATTTAATTCGCCCAATAAGCCTTCAAAAGACTTAGCCATTTTAAGCTTCCCGTGCGCCTCTGATAAATTCATATTCGACTTATTTATCTTGATCGGAAAATCTAATTTTTAACTCGTTTTAAATCCCTCGGATTACTCGTAGTGCGTGTGACTAAATAGGCTTTCGATTTATGTTGGCCGACTATAATCAACCAATTATAGAACGATCATGAGTGGCACCTAGTAGTACATCATGATCCCCAATTAATCGAAAGATCAACGGTTGACCTCAGAAATAATTCTGAAACCCTTCAGCAGCTCTAATGAATCGTGCCTCATTCCCTTCACCATCTTATACCCACTTGGTTCAGGACATGGTCTGTGTGTGTCAGTCCCCACTAGGCTGATTACGTCATACCTAGCCCAAGTAATGTCTTTCTCGTCCAACGGATTCTAATTACTCTCATGTTTCCTAGAGATTCATACTCGGAACATGTTATGCTCTGGCCAGAGGCTTCGAGTAACAATCCGACGATAGGCCTTGGGTATACATCTCCTCGCAAGGAGTGGTGAATCCTTTGTAGGCTGTTCAAACATCTTCGGGCACTTCGGCTTATACCCAACCATCCTGGGTCCACACCTCCTTAGAGATGCTTGCTTAAGATGTCAAAGTATAAGTCTTCATGACCAAGATGACTTGAACACCGCAAGTCAAAGGAACATCGCACTTAAGCTGTAGTAAGAACTTTCATTGACATATCTATATGTAGATTACCATATGAAGTTTTACAGCTAGTCACTCCAATGAACTAGTTCCCTTAACTAGCATCCATGTTTATCTTCGGACATCCCAATGTCACCAGCCAGTGAGAATCAGCTGATTAGAGAATAACCCATGCTAGTCTCAACAGAATTGATAGTGTCCGTATTTATCAATTCATCGACTAGGGACAATTTCAATACTTCACAATTGCACATGTAGAGATAATCACTAGTTGTGAATTCATCACAAATTCTCTCATGCTGTGAATTGTATTGCAGACATTCAGTAAATGAGTTCAAGATCTCAATCAAATACATGAACATGTATACTCAAATAGTGAATATTCATTTATTAAAGTAAATGATTACAATCATAAGGCGATTGCCTTAGGACACTTCTCTCATATCACTAACAAACTCCCACTTGGCCTAATGCCAATCGCTATGGTATCCAATACCACAGGCTCTAACATGACCCTCAAACTTGCTTTGAGGCAAGGCCTTAGTTAAAGGATCCGCTAAATTCCTTTCAGTGGGAATTTTCTCAATTTGTATATCATTCCTACTTATAATCTCTTTGATCAGATGATAGCGGCGAAGCACGTGTTTGGATCGCTGATGAGACCTTGGTTCCTTTGCTTGTGCAATAGCTCCATTGTTGTCGCAATAAACCGGTATTGCTTCATCAATGGTTGGAACCTCACCAAGTTTTGAGACAAACTTCTTGATCCAGACTGCTTTCGTGGTAGAATCCGCTACGGTGTCTTATTTGGAACTCTTCCAACTTATTACGCCTCTATTCAAGATAAATACGTATCCAGACTGAGATTTGGAGTCATCCTTATCTGTCTGGAAACTGGCATCTGTATACCCACGTATTACCATATCATCTTCTCCATATATTAGAAACACATCCTTAGTTCCTCTTAAGTACTTAAGGATTGTTTTGACAGCGGCCCAATGATCCATTCCTGGATCAGACTGGTATCTGCTCGTGACGCTCAGAGAATACGATACATCAGGCCTAGTACATAACATAGCATACATGATAGATCCTATCGCGGATGCATAAGGAATCTTATTCATGCAAATCCTCTCGTCTTCTGTGCGCGGACACATATACTTTGAAAGGTTGATCCCATGCCTGATGGGAAGGTAACCTTTCTTGGATTCCGACATGCTAAACCTTTTTAGCACTCGGTCTATATATGTAGACTGCGAAAGTCCAAGCAACCGTTTTGATCTATCTCTATAGATTCTAATCCTAAGGATATAGGTTGCTTCTCCCAGGTCTTTCATGGAGAAAGTTTTGGACAACCAAATTTTAACTGATTGTAAGACTGATATATCGTTTCCTATAAGTAATATGTCATCGACATATAGCATTAGGAATACGACTGCACTCCCACTAACCTTCTTGTACACATAAGGTTCGTCTGGATTTTGTGAGAAATCAAACTCTTTGATTGTCTCATCAAAATGGATGTTCTAGCTCCTGGATGCTTGCTTCAGTCCATATATGGATCGTCGAAGCTTGCATATTTTGGTTTTATCAATCGATGTGAAACCTTCAGGTTGTATTATGTATACATCCTCAAGCAGGTTTCCATTAAGGAAAGTTATTTTCACATCCATTTGTCATATCTCATAATCATAATGAGCTGCTATGGCTAGGAGCATCCGAATGGATTTAAGCATAGCTATTGGCGAATAGGTTTCGTCATAATCAATTCCTTGTTTCTGAGGATATCCTTTTGCCACTAATCTAGCCTTATAGGTAACAACATTACCTTCCATATCGGTTTACTTCTTGAAAACCTACTTGCACCCTATGGGCTTAATCCCTTCAGGTGGGTTAACCAAGTCCCATACTTGATTTTCGTACATGGAATCCATTTCCGACTTCATGGCTTCAAGCCATTTGTCCCTTTCTGAACATTTCAGAACATCTTCATAACTGATAGGTTCGTCATCGCTTATGAGTAACACGTCATTCGATTCACTTATGAGAAATCCGTATCTCTCTGGAATATTGCGTGTCCTATCAGACCTACGAAGAGGTGGTGTTGTTTTAGGTTCAACTGATAGCTCATCATTATGAGTTATTAGTTGTGGGTCTTGACTAGGTGTCTCTGTAATGTCTATTGGAGTTTCTTGAACTTCATCAAGTTCAATGCCACTCCCACTGTTTTCTTGTAAAAGAAATTCTTTTTCCAGAAAAACAGCATGCCTTGAAACAAACGCCTTTTGTTCCAAGGGATGATAGAATTGGTAACCCTTCGTTTGCTTAGGGTATCCAATAAATAGACATTTATCAGACTTAGCATCCAATTTGTCTGATACAGTCCGCTTCACATAAGCAGGACAACCCCTTATCTTAATGTGAGTTAAGTGAGTTTTCTTACTATTCCATGTCTCATATGGAGTAGTAGAGACTGCCTTGGTCGGGACTCTGTTTAGCAAGTAAACAGCCGTCTTAAGTACATAGCCCCAAAAGGATTTTGGAAGAGTTGTATGATTCATCATCGACCTAACCATGTCCATCAAGGTTCGGTTGTGCCTCTCAGATACACCATTATGCTGTGGTGTATACAGCGGAGTCCATTGGGACAATATCCCATTGTCCCTAAGATAATCTTGAAACTCTTGACTTAAGTATTCACCACCCCGATCGGATCGAAGTATCTTAATACTTTTGCCAAGATGTTTCTCTACTTCATTTCTGAACTCTTTGAATTTCTCAAAAGCTTCAGATTTGTGTTTCATCAAGAACACATACCCGAATCGTGAGTGATCATCGATAAAGGTAATGAAGTAGCTATAGCGTCCTTGTGCAAGAGTTGATATTGGTCCACATACATCAGTATGTATTAGACCAAGCAATTCACCCACTGGATTACCTTTTCCAGAAAAGGGTAATTTGGCCATCTTGCCTTTTAAGCATGATTCACATGTATCAAATGAACCGGGTTCAAATGATTCCAAAATTCCACATCGGTGTAATTTGGTCATGCGTTTCTTACTTACATGGCCAAGACGACAATGCCACGTGTAGGAGTCTATTCAATTATCTATTCAAGCACGTTTGTTGCTAACTTCGATATTGAAAATGTCACCGGATAAATCTAACGTGTAGATACCATTGCACAAAGTTCTGGTCCCATAAAGAACGCCATTTAAAGTTATGTAACAACAGTTGTTACTAAAAGTTAAATGATAACCTTTTTCATTCAAACATGAAATAGATACAATGTTCTTTATTAATGAAGGAACAAAATAACAATTATCCAATTCTAAGACACGTCCAGTAGGGAGCTTTAGCAAATATGTTCCGATGGCAATAGCAGCAATCTTTGCTCCATTTCCAACTTGCAAATTCACTTCTCCCTTGACGAGTCTTCTTCTATTCCTTAGCCCCTGTATGTCATTACATATATGTGAGCTACACCCAGTATCAAGTACCCAGGTGTACGAGGAAATAAGTGACATTCAATAACGAAGATGCCTGAAGAGGATGGGGCATCGGATGCCTTCTTCTTCAAGGACTCAAGATAAACCTTGCAGTTTCTTCGCTAGTGGCCCTACTTGCCACAATGATGGCAAGTGCCTTTTGGTGCTTTTTCAATCCTTTTGTCCTTAGTTAACTTATTGGTGTCCAAAATGGAACGCAAATTCAGAGAAGACATGATCAAGTGATTATCCAAGAAATACAAATTAAGGCTATGTGATGAGAATGATAAAGAATGCATCAATATACATTCATTAAATCCTATTTATTTTTCGAATTGAATAACCCCTTTTATCAATTCGGGAGATCGTAGGAACATCTCCAAATAGGTTGATATCCAACCATAGATAAGAACAACCATGGCTGTGGCCATCAAGTTATTCTTAGCTATAATGTCGGTAATTATACCAATTACATATCACATATATGTAACTACCAGTTTATGCTATCAACTAATTGAATGTTTTCATAAATCATTGGGTTGTTAACTCATTAACAAGTATGCAACAATATACATAGCACCCAACTGCACCTCTCTTTACATCGACCTTGGCTGTGGCACAACAAATCGATGCTCCAAGCTTAAGGCTGACCCATTAATCAAGAAATAGTTTTAATATGGTTGGAGCTCATTCAACCGTTTAGTCAGGCTTGGATGTGTCCAACAACCAAAACTAAGGATTGACATCTGACTCCAACTATATTTATCATAAACTAATTCCATGATTTGAACATGTTGAGGTTCAAGCCGGGCATGGATGTGTCCATCAACCCAAACGAGAAACAAAACTCCGGTTCTAACCATATTAATGGAAGGTGTTGGCCTTAATATTTTGTAAGGGGTTTTGGGTCTCATCCTTTCTTTTCTAAGCACATTCATGACATATAATTATGTCATGTACTAACGATTTTCTTAATAATGTATGTATGTGACTTAATTTATCAAGTCTCATTAATTGAATTAGGAACCGGATTTCCTAATTCTAATTTCATACTTTATTCAAGGAATTGTTTTGGGAAACAATTTCCTAAATTGTCATAATCAATTTCGGAAATAATATGTTTAAGACTTTGATTTTTCTAAATCAAATCTTATTAAATTAAGAGACAGATTCCCTTAATTCAACCACATATTATTTTCATGAAAATCTTATTTAAGAAAACTCTATAGGAAACCATTTTCCTAATTAATTTTGGAGACAACAATATGTAAGAGCATCACCTCTTAAATCAAATAAGGAAATTATCGTTTGAGAATCACCTCAAAATTTTCAAGATTTGATTACATATTTTATTTATGGATTTATTAATTACAGCAAAATATTTTCTTTGGGTGGCTCCCCGAGGCTCAGATACCCAAAAAAAAAGGAATTTGTTGTAAATCTAATTTGGTCCACTCCCCGAGGCGTAACCAAATTAAACATGACAATTTTATTCAAAATTAGGAAATTAAATTACAACAACTAACTTTAAATTGGACGGCTCCCCGAGGCTCAATCCAAAATAAAGAATTTTGTTGATAATTTAAAACCAATTTGAATTTTCATTGTCAATTAATTATCCATAAATTTGTCTAGACTTTCTTGAAAGAAAGTGCCCAAAATTGCGAGATTTCATAATAGGTTTTCAGAATAATTGTAAGTTTCTGGCACAAAGAAAACTTACATATTTTCAAAATTGGAAAATTTCCAAAATAGGAAATTTCCAAAATTGGAAAGTTTCCAAAGATGGGAAGTTTTCTCAATTATCATAAAATTTTAGAAACTAGGATATTTCAAACGTCTAACATGCTCCACTATGAAGCCTCAGGGTATTTCAGAGGAAGACATCAAGCTGAGGGCTTTTCCTTTTTCTTTGACTAGAGCAGCTAAGGACTGGTTTTACTACTTACCTACTGGGCATGTGTCTAGCTGGATTTCCATGAAGAAGGCTTTCTTAGAAAAATATTTCCCAGCCTCCAGAACACCAATTATCAGAAAAAGTATCTGTGGCATTCAGCAGATAGTTGGGGAGACACTCTATGACTACTAGGAGAGATTCAACAAGCTTTGCTCCAGTTGCCCCCAGCATCAGATTAGTGAGCAGCTCCTCATCCAGTACTTTTATGAAGGATTATTACAAATGGATAGGATTATGATTGATGCAGCAGCTGGAGGGGCCTTAGTCAACAAAACACCACATCAAGCTAGGGAACTTATTTCGAACATGGCAGAAAATTCTCAGCAATTTGGAAGTAGAGCATTATCTACTAGAGGGGTTAATGAAGTTCAGATGGGTTCTAATGATCAGAAAGAAATAAAGAATTCATTAGCAGAGATCGCATCATTTATTAAGCAATTGAGTGTTAGTAATGCAAATCAAAATTCCAATTTTTCGGTACCTCCACAATCAAGTCAAATGGTGATGAATGTATGTGGTATATGCTCTAGCAAGGAACACAATTCAGATTCATGTCCCAACCTACAACAAGATGAGTCAATAGCAGCTTTGGTTAGGGGACAATTTCAAGCTAGGAATAACCCATACTCTCCTACTTATAACCCCGGGTGGAGGGATCATCGAAATTTGAGGTATAGAAATTCTTTCTACCAACAAGGCCCACAACAACAACAAATACAACAATACCAACCTCCACAGCAGCAAGTTCAGCAGCAACCACCACAATTTCAACCCCAAAATCAGCATTTTTAGCCTCCAAATCAACCAATCCAGCAGCCATTTCAAGGGTTTCAACAAGGTTTTCAAGGGAATCTGAATTATCCACAGCCATATCAACCTCCATAGCAGCAAGTTCAACAACCACAGCAAAATTTCCAGCCTTGGAACCAAAGTTTTCAGCCCCAAAATCAAGGATTTCAGCCCAACCAATTTCAGCCCTCACCACAACAAGTTCCATTTCAAAATCAGAATTTTCAAGGGTATAATTCTCAACAAAATTCTCCAACATTCCAGCCTACTAATCAGCCCTATCAACAGCAAATTTCACCTTCCTATCAGCCCCAACAGCCACATTTTCAAGAATCTCAGCAAGTTCAACAATTTCAGCCTACTACCTCATCATTTCAAGGTCAATCAAGGAACTATGCTAACCAAGGAGGCTATGGGAGCTCAAGTGGAGGAAATGCGAAGCAACAACAAATGATGGAGATGATACAACAAGTGCTATAACAACAACAACAACACAATCAATATCTTGAGAGACAAATGGGGCAAATGGCTAGTGACATAAATCAAAGTAAAGCTCAAGGATCAGGCCAATTCCCTTCCCAAACTGTTCCTAACCCAAAGGGAAACGTTAGTGCAATTTATTTGAGGAGTGGGAAGGTTACATCAACTCAAAATGATCCAAGAGCAGATTTTTCTGAAAACAGGGCAGCATCTTCATTTCCAGCTCAAGTCAGTGCCGAAACCACTCCAAATTCAGTGGATACCACCCCTAGTTCGTGCCCAACTTCTTCATCTAGCAATCCTGTAATTTTGGTGGAAAACGAAGCACAAATCAGCCCCGGAATAGATTTTACAGCAGCCATTCCAAACAGGGCAGCAGCTCAAAAATCAGCCCTTCCATCTTCGGTTCACGAGGAAGAATTTAGAGTACCCTTGCCTTTTCCACAGGGGAGAACTCCAACCAGAAGACAAGGGGAGGAGGAGAAAGCAAAAGAGTACAATGAGCTGGTAAAACTTTTTAGTAAAGTCGAAATTAATGTACCCTTGCTGACAATGATTAAACAGGTTCCTAAGTATGCGAAATTTTTGAAAGATCTTTGTATTCACAAGAAGAAGCTTAAGGAAAATGAGTTGGTCAGCATGGGGAAGAATGTTTCATCACTTATCCATGCCATACCTCAGAAATGTGAAGACCCTGACATGTTTACTGTATCTTATGAGATAGGGAGCACCACGCTACATGATGCCATGCTTGATTTAGGAGCTTCCATTAATGTCATGCCCAGGATAGTTTTCCAGATGCTTGGCATTGGTCCTCTACAGCCCACTAGAGTTGTGATTCAGCTAGCAGACCGGAGTCAGACCCGCCCGACAGGAGTTATTGAAGATGTTTTGGTTAAAGTGAAAGA
Organism: Boesenbergia rotunda; assembly: GCA_024364735.1. Classification (NCBI taxonomy): domain Eukaryota; kingdom Viridiplantae; phylum Streptophyta; class Magnoliopsida; order Zingiberales; family Zingiberaceae; genus Boesenbergia; species Boesenbergia rotunda. The sequence continues at coordinate 129,501 of JAGFNQ010007650.1, read as the reverse complement.
GTTGATTTTCCCTGTGGACTTCTACATTCTAGACATGGAGGGAGAGTACCTTGCACGTAGATCACCACTTATCCTTGGAAAGCCTTTTCTGAAGACTGCTAGAACCAAAATTGATGTATATGCTAGCACCCGTTCGATGGAGGTGGGAGACACAGTAGTCCAGTTTAGCATTTTCGACGCCATGAAGGACCCTAGGGGAGATCACTCTATTCTGAGCATAGACAACCCAGATGAGACTGTTGAGGCACAGATCATTGATGATGATGGTACATTTGACATGGTGGGAGGAGAGTTGATTTCAGAGGAAGCTTTACCTGATTTTTCTTGTTTTCTATTTTGTGATGATATGTTCTTGATAGCCCTAATCTTTTTAATAAGGTTGTTGAAGGTATTGCTAAGGAGGCATGCACAGGAGATTATTCTACAGGTGTAGGGGATTGCACAGAGCCCCAGGGACCACCACCATTTCCAGAAAGTGTAGGGACTTGCATGATTGGAGCAAGTACCCAAGGATCACCTATTCTAGTTGATTGTCCACCAGATTTTGAGCTTGAGATGGAGGTATTTCTTGTAGAACCATTAGACATTTTTCATCATGATCAGGTAAGTATTTCTTCTTTTCCTTTAGAAAATTTTAGGGAGATGTCTAGATTTGCATGTGAAGAATGTCTTGATACATCATTTGTGAAAAATAATTTTGAAAATTCTTTAGAGACACCAAGGCTTGATTTTATGCGTTGTTATGATATTCTTGAGACAGATTATGCTAAAATTGATTTTGAAAATTTGTTAGAGCCTGAAATTGAAGTTGTTTATTGTGAAGAATCTCTTGCTATTTCTTATGCTGAAATTGAGTGTGAAAAACTTATGGAGATACCTGAGATTGACTTTATTGACTGTGAAACATTTCTTGATATACCTCATGTAGAATATGCTTGTGAAAAATTTACTGAGGTACCAAAAATTGATTTTATTGGATGCGATGCATTTTTAGATACATTTTATGTAGAGATTGATGATATTGCACTTTTATCTTACCCTACACATTTGAGAAAGGTTTTACATGTTTTTGCAGGGTCCCAGAGATTTCTTGAGTGGGTACTCCATCTAGACAGTCTTCAACCTCCTGGAAGATTTTCCAAAAAGAATAAAGAGGGAGGAGATGATCTTATTTTGACTCATAGCACTCCACCTCTAAGATGGATGTTGAACATTAATCGACCACGACCACCTAAACATGTGTTGTAAAGTTTAAGTGTGGGGGAGTCATGCAAAATAAAATTGAGCAGATGAAGGAAATATTTCAGCTACTCCTCCACTACCACGATGGAGATTATTTCTTGATAGACTCCGACCGCTAGAAATAAAGGGGAGTTTGTTCCTTCTTGCATTTTCTTTCATTGTATGTTTCATTGTTATGTTCTTTAGAAGTAGAATTTTCTTTTAAAAAGAATTCTTGCTAATAAATACGTGAGTAGAGTAGAATGAATAAATAGATATTGTAAATACCATTTTATGTCTTTTGGCATTTTTCCTTAATGAATAGGAATAAATGTATCCCTTTAGGCTATCTTGATAACATTTTAGAGTCTTTTGAAAATAAATTAAATTTGGTTGTTAAAACTTAAGGTTTGAGCTCATGGATGAAATCTTGGATGCTTGAGTACTACTTGGCCATGGATTCTTGATTGAGGACTTGAGATGAATTATTTGTACCTAGTGAGGCTTAGCCTTATTTTTGTGACACATACATGTGATTGCACTCTAGAACTTGCTTAGGTTCTTTCAAAATCATATTTAAATGATTGGATCACATCTATAGAGGCTAATAAATTTATTTACCTTTCCATATCAATTTTGGCAATACTCATGTTCATTCTATTTTCTTTCCTTATCTTCTACTCTTAACCATACCTTTATAGGGACTTGTTTGTTTGGGGATGTTCTTTGATGTTATTTTGCCCGAGACGGACAAAAGATTAAGTGTGGGGGAATGGCTAGTGTGATGGAAACATTTGAAAAAAAAGGGGGTTCATTTCATTTTTGAGTTGAAAAGAAAAAAAAATGCCAATTGGAGTGGAGCTTGGTACCAAGATAAATGGGAATTCAATTGTGAATTGGAGGTGAAGTAGATCTTTAAAATCTGTAATGGAAGCATGAATAAAATAAGGGGAAGCTACAGAGAAATCAGTGAGCTAGCAGCTGAGAAAGAAAAATAGTAAAACAAAATAGTTTGGAAAACAGAAAAAAAAGAAAACAAAGCAGAATTTTGAGTTTGGTTTCACTTGAGGGCTCTAGATCTGGGAGAAGTTTGGAAGCTGATCACACCATGAATGAATAAGGAGAAGCTGCAGAATAATCAGGAAGTAAGCAGCTTGGAAAAAAAAACAAAAAAAAATAGTTTGAGAAAAACAAAAGGAATAAAGTTGGCACACATTGGATTATTGGCACCATAAAATCAGTGGAGATATTCTTAGAGAAGAGGCAAAATGGCACGCAAGAGGAAAAATTGGCACAAAGGAGTTGAGGAATTCTTTTCATCAAATTTTAGAAGGGCATTGCAAAGATTCACTCTACCACACTTTGGATTTCATTATGTGGACTGAAAGGAGGGCAAAATGCATCAAGAATATCCTTGAACATCCAAGTCTTCCACTCATTCAAATTTATTATTTACTTGGCTTTTATTTCATTTCTACCATTTCATATGTCTTTCACTTTTGAATAAACTTTTATAGATGATTGATTCTAATCATGAATAATGGTGGAGAGTAGATAATAAGCAAGCCTATGGTAGTGCAAAAAGCATGTGTGTACGAGTGAGCTCCATTTTCATAATGTACTTAGAACTTAGGAAGAGAGCCACCAACAATTTCCCTTGAGAGGTTTAGTGAGTGAAATTCATCTCAATGAATCATGAAGGTTGAAATTGCTAAGTTGTTGATTTAAGGACAAGTTATTAGTCTATAGAGTTTAGATTTTTGAGAATTGACAACCCTAGGTAATTTCTTTTCAATTGCTTCTACCTATGTTTGAGAAAAGCTAGGGGATACATAGTTAGTACTTTTCGCGAGACGCTCAAGCTTAAGTGTGGGGGAGTTGATAAGTGTCATTTTATTGATCATTTTATATGCTTAAATCCGTGTTTGGCCCATATTTTACTTGTATAATTGTGGATTTACCCTAGGTTTTAGGATTTATACTCTTTTTGGACCTAATTGCAAATTTGGTTATATTTGAGTTGTTTTGTCACTAAATTTTTGATCTACTTTTGTAGGCTTGGAAGGATCGTGGACCTAGGTTATGTTGGGTCAAGGTTGAGTGAAAAGTGGACCAGATCAAAGGAATCAAGCGTCAACTAATTTGGACCGTCCGATGCAAAGATGGTTAGATCTAGACCATTTGAGAACTTCTGATCAATCCGAGTTGGGTTTAAGGTTAATCTAGCGATCAGATCAAGATCTGAAGGTTTCAGCTCAATCGGAGATTATTTGACCGTTGGATCACGATCAGAGAGATCTAGACCGTCCATTCAAAGTCCAAGGTGATCTGAACCATCCGTTTCAAATCTGGAAGATCTGAGCTACCATGAGGATGATCCTGACCTCTGATCAAGATCTGGAAAATTTGAATCAAATCGGACGAAGATCAACCGTTGGATGAAGCGGAATCAATCTGAGCCGTCCACTGTTTAACTACTTAAACCGAAATCAGATCCCATTTGCTCTGTCGCGACCTCACCGAGCTTCAGCAATTTTCTTCTCGTTTTCTCGCTTGTTCATCGTTTTCCTTCAAATTTTCTTCATCAGAGGCGTGACCAACTCGATCACAACCATTGGAGCAAGATTTGGATCGTTGGGAGAAGCTTCAGTGGCGATTTTAGCTCTAGATTGCGCCGGATGCAGAGCTGCTTGAGGGTTTCGGCAGATCTATGATTTGAGCTCTTGGATCTCAATCGCGTCCATTTCCTTCCATCTGAACCATCTGTAGGGGTCCTAGGATGAGCTCAGATGATTTCTAAATCATCATCGCAACCTTTCACATTGAGATCTAGGAGATCGAATTGGATTTTACAGCCAAGTGAAATCTGTGAGCAGATTCGACAGTGAAGCCAATTTCCCATTGATTTGCGAGTTGAAGGGGTTCTTGACTTGCCCTTGCGTGACGAACAAGGTGGTCTTGATACAAGGAATGGTCGAGGCTTAGTTTTAATCGCATTTCTTGTTTTCTTTAGCTGTAATTTCAGTTTCAGCAAGTCAATTCTGTTCTGCACTCGATTCAGCTGTTTCAATTTCAATTTTTGCATTGTTCTTTCTGAATTAGGATCTATACTGCAAGTAGATTAGTCAGTGAGCTTGTTAGTGCATAATAGTTTGCAATCTTAGTTTAATTCTCTTTTCACTGCTTGCGTATCAGAGTTTTAGTTGTGTATCAGTTTTGGTTCCAATTTTCAGTCTCTGTTCTGTTTTCAAATCAGTTGCTTAAGTTCTTTATCTTGAGTTGTTTCAGCTTTAATTTCGTTTTATTCTGCAAGTAGTTAACTAGGAAACTTGCCTAGTGAACAATCATCCTAAATTCAGTTCATTTCATGCTTAGTCCATTTCTGAATTTTTTTTCCAGCTGTGCGTATCAGGGTTACTGCTGTGTATCACTTTGTATCAATCTGCGTTTCAGTTCTTATTCTGATTTCCTGACTTTTGTATCGAGTGAGCTTGGTTTTACCTTTTGAGATCACTTTACAGATAATTCCTTTTGCATAGCAATGAAAATTGAATGCTTAGTTCGTTTCCTTAATTTGCTTACCAACCTTGTTCTTGTGCATTAGTTTTGTTTCATGTGTATCAGTTTGATTTCAACAAATGTCAGCTGATAGTTTTTTTGGTATTTGTGTCAAGTAAACATTAGTATTTCTTAAGTCTCTCTGAACTTAGAGTAGTGAACTCAAATTCAGCTTGTAATTGTTGTTTCCGAATTCAAATTGCTGCTGCCCCTTTACACTACTTCTCTATTTCTGAATTCATGTCTAAATTTAGTTGTTTCTGAATTGGTCAGATCCCATTCTGCAGTTTTAGTTCATCACTTTTGCAGCTAGTTTCGAGCACTAGATTTCATTTCCTTGTTTGTTTGTCATGTATTTGAATTGTTCTTTCATTTCTGCTCATAGTTTATGAATTCCTGCACATTATTTCTGTTTTTCGTGTGTTTCTGAATGGATCAATGTTTGGCACTTAATTCCTTCACTTAGTCTCGCATATTTCTTCCCTAATAGCCTGGTTTCCAAATTGAATTGATCAGTTTAAATTCCTGAGTTGTCAGTTTATTATTTCTGAAATGAGAATTAGTTTTCGGCACAAGGTTTCCCTTTTTCTTGATAGCAAGTTTAGTGTTTGAATTCATGCACTTCTGTTCTTTAATCAGCTCATTCTTATACTGTTGCATTCAATTCCGAATTTCATTTCTTCATTCATGCATATCATTTCATTAATAGCCTTGTCTTCACAGTGATGTGATTAGTTCATTTCTAGGTTGTTTCACATTGTGTATCAAGTTTTCATTTCTTTCTATTGCATTTTCTTGTCCATTCGAAACCAAACACCAGATTTTATTTGAAACCCAAAAACATTAACGACACATAAACTCGAGCACGAATCGAACAACTTGAACTAGCCCTTGGAAAAATACGACATGTGGCCCCTTTACTATGCTCTTCTTCTTTGATTGCAAAAAGGGTTTCCAGCTTTTTATAAATATCTAAATTTGAGACCCACATTCGTGACAGCCTTTGGGTCCATCAGCTATCCTTTGGGAAAAGCTGCTGGAAATTAGTCCAGAAGATAATGAGTTTTGGCTTATTGGTGGTGACTTTAATGTTGTTTCAAACCCAAGTGAGGTTTCTAAAGGCTTTATATCTAAACTTGGGCCAGTTAATGACTTTAATGAGTTTTTGATGTTAACGGGTTTAGCAGATGCAGGTTTTGTTGGAGACAGATTCACTTGGTCGAACAATAAAATCTGGAAAAGGCTAGACAGAGTTCTTTTATCTCCTTCTTGGAATGTTTGCGAATTTTCTGTTTGGGTGGAACATTTAAGCAGGGCTGTCTCTGATCATTGCCCTTTGCTTATTACATTTCCTAAATTTTCTAAACCAGCAGCTTCTTTTCGTTTTCAGAACATGTGGATCACGCACTGCAATTTTCTCCAAACTTTTACATTGAATTGGAGGCTGCCAATTGCTGCAAGAGGTCTCAGGAAGTTGCAATTTAAATTAAAAAGGCTTAAAGATCATTTGAAATGGTGGAATTGGGAAGTTTTTGGGAACATACATGAGAAGATTATTAAAGCTGAAGAAAGTTTTGCTGAGGCTGAGAGATCTTTTGATTTAGACCCTTCGGATGATAATAAAATAAGGAAAGCTCAAATGCAGGCGCAGCTCCATCATACCTTGCACATGGAAGAGGTCTTTTGGAAACAAAAGGCTGCGGTAAAGTGGATGGCTGAAGGGGAAAGAAATACCAAATTCTTTTATGGTTTGGTTAAGAAAAGAAGACTGGCTAGTAGGATTTTTCGAATTTGGGAAGAAGGAGTTTGTCTTGATAAGCCGGAACTTATTCATGCCTCAAGCTCAACTTATTTTGAAAAGTTATTAACTGGTGAGGTTTATAATTGTGAAGATGTTAATTTTGATAACATCCCATCATTGATTAATGCAGGTGAAAATGCTAATATCTCTAAGCTCCCGGATATAGAGGAAATAAAGAGCATAATCTGGGAAATGTCTATGGATAGTGCGGCTGGTCCGGATGGTTTTTCTACGCAGTTCTATAGATCTTGTTGGGAGATTATCAAGGAGGATCTATTCGAAGCAGTCTTGGATTTTTTTCATGGCAGTTCTATGCCAAAGGGTATGGCGGCTACTACAATAGTTTTAAACCAAAAATGGATAATGCCCAGCAATAGAAAGATTTTAGGCCAATCAGTTTATGCAATGTATCAAACAAGATTATCTCCAAATTATTATCTTCAAGATTTAGTAAAATTATGGATAAAATCATTTCACCCTCACAGAGTGGTTTTGTTTCAGGCAAGCTGATTTCAGATAATATACTACTGGCACAAGAGGTTAATCATAAACTGAATTACCATGTCAGAGGAGGCAATTTAATCTTAAAGTTAGATATAGCCAAAGCTTTTGATAGAGTTCAATGGGCTTTTCTTTTTAAAGTCATGGAGGCTTTTGGTTTTTCGGTTACTGTTATTGGGCTTATCAAACACTGTATTACTGAATGCTGGTTCTTTGTTAAAGTCAATGGACATTTGTCGGGTTTTTTCCACTCTAAGAGAGGATTGAGGCAGGGGGATCCTATCTCTCCATTACTCTTTGTCATTGCTGCGGAATTCTTATCCAGAGGCTTAGATGCTTTGTTTGCTAAATTTCCCCAGCTATACTTTAAAGTGGGTTGTGATATTAAATTGTCACACTTGGCATATGCTGATGATATTATGGTTTTATTGAATGGATCAATTAATAATGTCAAGAGGGTTAAGAAGTTTTTAGAGAATTATGAGAGATTTTGGGGCCAATTAATTAATGCTGGTAAAAGCCTATTTTTCCCTGCCAAAAGTATCTCAAGTACCAGAAAAGGGTTAATTGCTTCTATTACTGGTTTTATAGAAGGTCAACATCCTATTATTTATTTGGGTGTACCTATAGCTGCTGGGAATAGAAAATCTAATCATTTTCAATTTCTAATAGATAAAATTAGAAAGAGATTCATGGGTTGGAATATTTAGAGACTAATGTATGGTGGTCGGCTGTTGCTTATACAAAGTGTATTAATTTCAATACCATTTTATATCCTGCAGGTTCTCCTACCACCTAAGTTGGTCCAACATCAAATTGAAATAATATTTGCTAATTTTTTCTGGGGAATGGCTAATTCTAAAAGGAGAATTCATTGGATAGCCTGGACTGAAATTTGCAAACCAAAATTGGAAGGGGGCTTGGGTATCAGGAAACTAGCAGATATTGCCACAGCCACTACAATGAAGCTTTGGTTTAGATTCAGGGAGCAAGGCACACCATGGGCTAATTTTCTATTAAAAATGTATTGTCGATCATCTCCATCAACTGTGGTCTCGGCAAATTGGAAGGCTTCTCCCTGTTGGCATCGATTGTTAAAAATTAGAAGATTAGCAGAGGAAAACATTGGTTGGATTATAGGTAATGGAGAGATAAATTTCTGGTTTGACACGTGGTTAGATCAAGGACCTTTATTTCAATTATGTGATGTGGTGGGAAATCCAAATAGTAAAGTGGCTGAATTTATTAACAATCAAGGTTGGAATCTACCCAAGTTACAAAGCACGGTCCCAAATAGATTTGTGGAGGAGATTTTGGAGGTTGCGGCTCCTGTGAAGGAAGATGCAGCTACAACAGGCAACAATCTAAACTGCTGTGATATTATTTTTTAGAAGCCGACTATGAATGGTAAATTCACTTTGAAATCTGCATGGAACCACATCAGAAATGGCCAGCAACCAGAAGAGATTTGGAAAGCTTGCTGGAGTAAGATTCTATTCCCTAGCATATCTATTTTTATTTGGCATTTTTTAAGTAAAAGATTACCATTAGATGATATATTACAGCAAAGAGGAGTAGAACTAGCTTCTAAATGTCAATGCTGTGAAGAGGGAGAATCTTGGGATCATTATTTCTTTATGGGTCCGATTGCTATGGAGGTTTGGAGATATTTTGCCCAATTATTTGGAGTGGATAGATACCAAATTTTTGAGAATTGGAAAATGGGAGCTTCTTGGTCGAGAGATGGGCATATTAAAGAGGTAATTCCTTTATTGATTGTTTGGTATCTTTGGTGTGCCAGAAATAATGCTAAGCATCGTGGTTTTAGGCCGTCAGCAAAAAGGATTATATGGAAAGTTATTTCTTATCTACAACTAGCAAATACAGCTGGTCTGATCAAGAAGATGCATTGGAAAGGGTGTAGTAAGATTGCGAAAAACATGGGTCTTCAGGTGGATAATAGAGTTATGGCTTCTATTGTAATGGTGCGCTGGAGATTGCCGAAATATGGAGTTTATAAGGTTAATACTGATGGATGTTCTAGAGGAAATCCAGGCCCTGCTTCATATGGAGTAATTATTAGAAATTACGTGGGACAGGTCTTGAAAGTAAAGTTTGGAGTTATTGGTGTGGCTTCAAACGTGAAGGCTGAGCTAACTGCTATTTTGATGGGTTTGGAATTATGCATTTGCAATAGGTATACCCCTATTTGGCTAGAATCTGACTCTTTAGTGGCTTTGAAGATTCTGCAATCTTCTTCTTTACCCTGGAATTATCGTAGCTTGATCACTAAAATCAAAGGCTATCTAAGTCAACAGCAGAATTGGATTTCACACGTTTACAGGGAGGCTAACTCAGCTGCGGATTATCTTGCAAATCAAGCCTTTAACTTTAATGCAGAGAAAGTATTGTCTGCTGATGAAATAGACAAAATGCTCAATGGAATCTGTAAACTGGATAGATTGCTCATGCCATATATTCGCATTACTAGAAAGTCTGTAAGCTGATTATTTCTGTTCCCTGTCAGATTATGATGGCAAGTGCAGTTATAGAATATAATTATGTTTGACTTGATAATTTGAATTGATTTGTCTTGCTAGATATTTCAGTGATTTGGCTTGCCTTTCCATGATAAATAGCCCTGTTTTGTCTTTTGTTCTGACGATTTTTTGGTAACTGCAAGTCCTTTAGTTATCTGCAAAATTGCTTGACAATTTAGTCTCAGACTCATTCTCATAGTGTGGTTGCAGTATATATAAGTTTGGTTTTCAGAATTCATTTCATCATCAGCCTTAGAATCCATTTGAAGGTTCCTGGTTAAATGGAAGTCTCTCTGCTAATAAATGTTCCATTGGCACGATATCTGAGTCACTATATCTTCTGGATTGTTTTGTCTTTATTTGGCAGGATGTTTGTGCCTCTTTTTGACAAATGAGTTGTTTTCTTCTCTGATTGGTTTTAAATTGCAAGCCATGCTTCAGCTTTGGAGTGTTCTGTGTTTCAGAAGAATGATTTTTCTGATAATTGCGAAGATCTATGGGGATCATCTGTTTTTATAAATGACTTTTGTATGTTGGTAGAACAGCTGATGTACTGAATTTCTACTGAAGTTTTGATATTAATGTGTAAAGGTATTTAGTTAGAACTATGGATTCTTCATTTGGTATTTCAAGTTCAATTGTTTCGGACACAGTATAGCTCTCTGCTGACTGGTGATAGATTGGATTTCTTTGTACAAATATTAAATGTCTCATGTGATTGGATTTCTTTGCTCAAATATTAAATGTCTCTTTGTTAATTGTGAAATTATGCTCTGAAATGCTGCCAGGCATTTTGCATGCAAATGGAGAAAAGTTATATGTATTGCCCCTTTAAACAATTTTCTGTGCCAAGTTTCTAGCTGCAGTACTTAAAGGTTAACTGAAAAGATGTTGAGTAAACCCTTCAGAGAAATTTCATATTGGGATTTGCCTTGACTTAGAAGGAAGTTTGTTAGCCTTATGACAGAACTCTGATATGGTACCTATTCCATACCGGTATAACTGCTGATTTTGGCTATGGACATCAACATCTTCTCTCTATGCCAAATCTTCAGCTGCAGTACCTAAAAGGTTAAAGTAGAATTTCTGAAAATTTTATAAATCATGGATCTTATTGGTGTTCTTTGAATATGATGGTCTTTCTTACTTGTAAACTTGATAGAGCTGAATTTTCTAATTCAGAGTGGTATCTCTGTTGCGATATCAACTCAGTTTATTAAGAAATGTTTCAATAACTTCCTGGATTAGGAAGAGGATGGGAACAAGGTTTTTCCTTCAGTGAAAATTCAAATATTCTGCTATTGCTATGGGCATCAATCAGTTGTTAAGAATGGTTTAATAACTCAATGGCTTTGAAGATATTGAGTAAACTCTTTTGGTTTGGAAGGCTGTCCAACTTTGGTGTGAGTCTCAAAAGTGAAGCTGTTTAATTGCTTAGCTAGTTATCTTTTTACTTGTAATTCCTTGGTACTCATGTAAATCAAGTGAATCTTGTATATCTATATTAGAAGGTCAGGTTTGGTCCCCCTTCTAGTATAGTGTCTTTTTTTCAAAGGAATAAGATCTTCTTTTCCTTAAAAAAAAAGGCAGTTAGGATTATGCTTGGTAGAATAGGTTTACTCTACTTATGTTGTTTTGTAAACCTGCTTTACTTGAGTTTAAAATCAGTTCCTACTTAATTTTGATTTTTTTTTTAATTTTTTGACTTAGTTTTTCTTAAGAAAAATTATCCCTTTCAAAACTAGGGCTTTTTTGCAAATAGACTTAGCTTAGGCCCTAACCCTAAAACTGCATGCACCTATAGATCTAGAAGCCAGCATCTCACAACCACCTTAGGGTACTTTTGATTGATAACCTAGAATGGGTTGAGATGCTTAGGTCTTTGCCTTAATTCAAGATACTTTAAGTCAGTACATCTGCAGTAATTGGGGCACTAAATACAAATTAAACAGTAATCAGGTTAAGTGTCAAGCTTAGATAATCTAACTTGAACAGAACACTTAACTTGACTAACCCTAGCGAAAACTACTACTTATAACAGTTAGTAAGTAGCTAACTGGGTTAGACAGGACCCGAAAGAGATAATTCAAATTGATTTGGTCCAGTTTATACCTTGAATTGGTTTAGTATAGCACCTTACTTCTTTTGCTATATTGTTTTACTATATTGTCTTTTTTTATATATGGCAAAGGGGGAGAGATTGGAAAGGAGAGAAGTTTAAATTTTTTTTTTCATTTTTTTTTTCAAATTTCAAAACTTTATTTATCTCCTTTTTCAAAAAGTAAAATTTTTAAAAAGTAAAATCCCTTAAGTAAATTGCATTAAATTATTTTCAAAATTATTTCTAAGTACTTGACTTAAGCTATTTTTCAAAATTTCTCTAAGTAGTTAATTTAAATTTCACTAATAGAAAAGTTCTTAAGTTTTTAATTTTTCCTTGAAAACTTTCAAGGTTGAAATTGTTTTAACTCAAAAATATGGTAAAAATTCTTTTTGTATTAAAAAACTTCAGAAAAAGTTTAGAAAATTTTCTAAAATGCAAAAACTAAGTATTGACTTGAAAATCTTCTAAGTGTAAATTTTCTAAAAATTTTCCAAGTGTTCAACCCAAAATTTTTTTTGGAAAATATTTTCTAACTTACATTCTTTTTAAAATGATTCTAAGTGTTGAAAAATAAATTCCCTTTTAGACTTAGAAACTTTTTCAAACCCCGAGAACCCTTGAAAAATCTAGGGGGAGATTCCTTCCAGGGGAGGAAATGAAATTGGAATTTTACCTGTTTTTGTTTAAACTTAACTTTTTGAACCGGGTTGCCATAAATCAAAAAGGGGGAGATTGTTGGTGCAGGCAGCACCTAAGTCGAACCTGGGTTTTGATATTGGCAAAGAGTTCAAAAGTTAAGCTGTAATTGTGATATAATGTGCTCACTGAGTGTGCAGAGCAAAAGTCCTGGCGAAGGGCTGCTGGGCACCTAGCGAAGGACTGCTAGGCATCGAAACCTGAAGACCCGGCGAAGGGCTGTTGGGCACCCGACGAAGGGCTGCTGGGAGTCTAAGACCTGGCGAAGGACTGCTAGGCAACTGGCGAAGGGCTGCTGGGAATCTAAGACCTGGCGAAGGGCTGCTAGGCACCTGGCGAAAGGCTGCTTGGTACCGAAGACCTGGCGAAGGACTGCTGGGCACCTGGCGAAGGACTGTTGGGCAAAAGTCCAACCGGAGGAGCCGGTTGGCAAAAGGTAAACTCTCCTGAGAGGAGTAGGTGAGGACGCGTTCCCCGTCGAGGGAACAGTAGGCGTCGGTTCGACCTAGGGTTCAATTTGCGAGACCCGAAGTCAGAACCAAGACAACTACGGCTGTAAAAACTAACTAACATTTTTTGCCTTGTTTGTTGTGGAACTAACCTTGGATGCAGGGACCAAAGGAAGGTATTTCTGCAGCTTAGAACATCCCAAAGGAGAGGGGCAGCAGCTGGGCTAGGCGCCCGGGAGGTCCCGGACGCCCAAGGTCAAAGCCAAACGAGCAGTTGAGCAAGAATCACTTCAAAAGCTTACTGGGCCAGGCGCCCTGAAGGTCTCGGGCGCCCTCATGGTCTTGGGCGCCCTGTATGTCACGGGCGCCTTGGGTCCAAGCCAAATGGTGATCGAAGCAAACTCAGCCGCGAAGCCAAGCAGACCAAGTCAACCGGGGCGCCCCCGTCAGCTCCGAAGGCCGATTTTGGAGGGATAAGCGCTGACCGAGCTTCGGATGAGATTTCTCGGATCCGAAGGCATGTGTCAGGCGCCCCCGACGTCCAGGGTGCCCCCAGGAGTGTATAAAAGGGGCTCGACCCCAAGGCTTCAACACATCAATTTTCCAACGCCTCTACGCACTTCGCTCAAGCGCTCTGCTCCGGAAACCTCCGATCTCAAGATTCTAGCGCAGACGACGACCCTCTACTCCAAATTACGATCCACACCGGGCGTCATTAACGAAGAGTATAATTTTTTTTACTGCACTACTATTGTATGAATCTTTGTAAATCTTTGCGACATTATAGAATTACCCGCAGTAAACGGTCATGGACCATGGGCCTTGGAGTAGGAGCCGACCGTGACTCCGAACCAAGTAAAAATACTTGTGTTCCATGTGTTTTGGTTTAAATTTCCGCTGCGCATTCTCTTTTCTAATCTGAAACGCTTTCACGATATTCACCCCCCCTCTATCGTGTTTTCTCGATCCAACAATAGGCTTGTGGTTTCTTCGAGTTTGCAACTGCACCACTATTATCACAATAGATTATGATAGATCTGGGCAAACCAGGAATCACATCCAAGTCCATGATGAAGTTCCTGAGCTATACAACTTCCTTGGCTGTCTTTGAGGCTGCCACATACTCAACTTCCATGGTGGAGTCCACCACGCATTTCTGCTTGACTCTCCTCAAAACTATGGCTCCACCTGCTAAAGTAAACACAAACCCTGAGGTAGACTTACTCTTGTCCCTATCCGAATGGAAATCCGAATCCGTATAACCCACAGGGTCTAATTGGTCTGCCCGGTAAACCAACATATAATCCCTAGTCTATCTCAGGTATTTCAATATATGCTTTACTGCAGTTCAATGTCCCTATCCAGGGTTACTCTGATATCTGCTGACCATACCCACGATAAAGCAGATATCTGGTCTCGTGCACAACATAACATACATGAGGCTTCCTACAGCCGATGCATAAAGAACTGCCTTCATTTTCTCTATCTCCTTTGATGTTTTCGAACACATCTCCTTAGATAGAGGAACACCATGCCTGAAAGGTAGAAAACCTTTCTTAGAGTTTTCATGCTAAAATGAGCCTGGACGATGTCTATGTATGAAGCTTGGGATAAGCACAACATCCTTTTCTGGCGATCCCTTATAACCTTGATCCAAAGGATGTATCCCACTTCTCCCAAGTCCTTCATATCGAATTGTTTGGACAACCATACCCTTACATCTGACAACACATTTACATTGTTGCCAATTAACAAAATGTCATCTACGTAAAGTACAAGAAATACCACTACGTTTCCGTCATATCTCTTATATACACATGATTCATCCGACTTTGAATAAATCTAGATGACTAGATTACTTCATCAAAGCGGAGGTTCCAAGATCGCGAAGCTTGCTTCAATCCATAAATGGATCGATTAAGCTTGCATACTAGATGCTCTTTGCCCTTCGCAATGAACCCTTCTGGTTGCTTCAAGTAGATGGTCTCCTTAAGATTTCCGTTAAGGAAAGCTGTCTTAACGTCCATCTGCCATACCTCATAATCCATATAAGCGGCAATAGATAAGAGAATCCAGATATACTTAAGCATGGCTACCGGCGAAAAGGTCTCCTCATAATCGATGCCCTCTTTCTGAGTATACCCTTTCGCAACAAGCCTAGCTTTGAAGGTCTCAACCTTCTCTTCTGATCCTCTCTTTCTCTTGTAGATCCACTTGCATCCAATGACTTTTACACCATTGGGTGGTTCTACGAGCTCCCAGACATGATTGGAATCCATAGATTCTATCTTAGAATTCATTGCCCTTTGCCAAGAATCTGCATCCTTATCTTGGAGGGTCTCGTCATAGGTCCAGGGATCCGGTTCATGTTCATCAGGGACTAAGTCTTAAGACTCTCCCATAAACAAGAACCTTTCAGGTTGTCTAACAACCCTCCCACTGTGACGAGGTACCACCTGTGCATCTTCTGTGACACGTGGTGCAGTGACTTGTGGTGCATCCTCTTGTACAATTGGTACTAAGGTCAGAACGTCCCCTCTTAATTCTTCAACAACTAGTCTACTCTTGGGCTTGTGGTTCATCACATAGTTTTCTTCTAAGAATCTGGCATTCGTGCTAACGATTACCTTCTGATCCTTAGAACTATATAACAGACCACGTTTCGTTCCTTTAGGATAGCCTACAAACAGACGCCCTTGTGTACGAGATTCCAACTTATCAGTATCCCCCTTCAGCACGTGTGTTGGACTACCCCAAATCCGAACATGTCCTAGACTAGGCTTTCGCCCAGTCCACAGTTTTATGGGAGTAGAAGGAACTGACTTAGATGGTACCAAGTTTAGTATGTACGCTGCCGTTTCCAGAGCATATCCCCAGAACGAATCTGACATCTCAGAGTAGCTCATCATTGATCTAACCATTTCCATAAGAGTCCTATTCCTTCTTTCTGCTACACCGTTCTATTGATGCGTACTAGGTGCAGTCAATTGGGATTAAATCCCAGCCTCTGACAAGTAGGTCCTAAACTCTCCCAAGAGGTATTCACCACCATGATTTGATTGTAGTGTCTTGATATTTTTACCTCGATGTTTCTACACATCAGCCTTGAATTCTTTGAACTTATCAAAACATTCAGACTTGCGGCGCATCAGGTAAATATATCCATATATTGAATAATCGTCAATAAAAGTGACGAAGTATTTAAAGTCACCTCTAGCCTGGATGGACACAGGACTACACAAATCAGAATGAACTAGTTCAAACACATCTTTGGCCTATACCCCTTAGCCTTGAAAGGCCTCTTGGTTATCTTACCTTCCGAGAAAGACTCACAGGTCGGGAAGTCTTCCACCACCAATGAACCCAAGGGCCCATCGGCTATCAATCTCTGAATCTAACTAAGGTTAATATGGCCAAGCCTAAGGTGCCAAAGATATGTCTGGTTCATTTTAGAAGATTCCTTTCTCTCATTTAGGTTAGATGATGAGCTATTGGCCTCTATTTGCATTGTGGGAGTTTTTGGTTCTAGAGTGTACAAATTGCCTATCATAGTACCCGAATATATAATCTCTCTATTTCTCTTTATAACAACTCTGTTATTAAAAACAATAGAATATCCATCCTTTATTAATTTAGAAACTGACACTAAGTTCTTTCTAAAAGAGGGTACATATAAGCAATCTCTTAAAACCAAAACTTTATTTTTCTCAAAAGATAAATAAAAGTCTCCCACAGCAACTGTTGCCACCTTCGTAGGATTGCCCATGCAGATGACAATTTCCCCATCAGCTAGCCGTCGGGTTTCTAGGAACCCTTGCAGAGTATTGCAGACATGATCAGTGGCTCCCGTATCTACGCACCAGTACTGGTAGATAGCACCACTAAACATGTTTCAACGACTAAGCACGAAGAAATACCTTTGTCTTGACGACGGGGACAATTCACCTTCCAGTGTCCAGTTTGCTTACACGTGAAGCACTTGCCTCTCAGCTTCTTCACGCCAGTCCGTGGTCCCTGCGATCCAGCTGCCTTCTTGTACCCACCTTGTTTCTTCTTCTTTCTGCCTTTCGGCACAGAAATAGAAACCTTCTGAGTGACCAAGACCTGTGAACTCTGACGAAAGAGCCCCTCTGTTGCCTGGAGTTCTCCTAGCAGTTCCCCCAACATATATTCACATTTGTTCATATTGTAGTTGAGCCGGAACTGCTCAAAACTCCTAGTCAGAGACTGGAGTATAATGTCGACCTGGGTTTCCCTATTGATCTGTGCTTCCAGCTCCTCAATCTCATTGAGGTGAGCCATAATCTTAAGGATATGATCCCTTATGGGTGTCCCTTCGACCATAGTAGTTGTCATCAAGCTCTTCATCGCAACTTGCCTAGCGGCCTGACCCTAGTGCTCGAAGAGCTCCTTGAGATTTAGCATCACATCATAAGCAGTGGGCATGGCCTGATGCTGATGTTGCAATACATTTGACATAGATGCCAGAATGTAGCACCGCGTCATCTCATCTGCCTTGACCCACTTCTTAAAGCACTCCCTCTACTCTTCACTAGAGTTCTCGCTAGGCTTTTCAGGACATTCCTCAAAGAGCACATATTTGTACTCTTTAGCAGTAAGGACAATGTCTAGGTTTCTTTTCCAGTCTATGTAATTGGGTCTAGTAAGCTTGTTTTCCTTAAGTATGATTGCTAGTGGGTTAAAATCCATTTTGAAACTACCTGAGAATCACAACAATCACAACTTTAGATTTCTAAAATAAATTGATTCCTTAAACAATAAATTTTTGAAATCAACCAGCACATCTAAACACCGAGAAATTCGCATGTCACGATGGTGTGGACGTATACGAATTTCTACATTCGTAAGTGGAAGTTTTAGCCATTAATCTTATTATCTTCTCAACCTAACTTTTTGACAAATAAGATTAATAGTTGGTTCACTTCAGCCCTGTAAATAATAGCAGTGACTTCGATGGGGAGGATACTATTATTCGCATCTAAGTGTTTACCATTACGCGACACTAAGAAAATTATTTCTGATTATGTGCTTTCCGATGGGGAAGTACACACGCTCTTCAATAATTTTCTATAATCTTTTCTGACCCAGTGATCTGCAGAACAAGCCTATCTGATGGGAAGGAAGGCACTCAGAGCCGACGCGCATACTTGTTCGCATCACTTATCATATTGTAATGGAGGCCACGGGACCCTTAGGGTCCCTCTCCCACTTAGTTATTTAATTTGAGGAATTTTACATGCACAGACATAACAAGCACATAAACCAACATAATGAACATGAAAAATCCTAGATTTTCCAACTATCATGGCCTTGGTCTCCAATGTGCCTCCAGTCGTGTCGCCACCTCGTCCGCTCCTCCCTACACCATGTGCAAGCCTTCCATGAAGGGATCTCCGAGCCGAGATGACTAGCTAATTATTTACATCCATCAATCCTATACTCCACAAAGGAGTGTACATGATATTTAGATCGAAAGTAAACAAAAAGCTTGGCCAAACATGTGTTGTATTTAATTACAAAAATTAAATACCTATCTAGCCTCGTCAACCCCGAGGATTTAATTAATTACAAAAATTTGCACAATCAATCACACAACCATATCTAAGCCATGATAAGTTGGAATCTCGTGCCTGCAATAAAGAGTTAGCCTACCCACATCCACATATCATCCAACATAAATAATATATATGATAATGCACAAGTAATTAACCGAATCCTAAACACACAAAACCGGAAACCTCAGCTTTGATACCAATTGATGGGTATAGTGTTGGGTATGACTTGGCGGGTTTCCTAAGCGAATATTCGGTTGATCCGAGAGACCTCTCCATGTCTACGGATTCAAAATTTAATCCGAATGGAGACCCGTCTCCCATCGACCATCTCGTGCCGTATCGAACGATCCAAATCACAACTCGGCCAATTACCAAAATGGCCTTGTGATTTGCTCGATCGTTCGACCGCGGAAAAGGCAACGAGTTGATCGTCGGCTTTTGTATTTATGTTCGGGGTCCAGTTAGTTAATTAACAACTATGATACGAAATCAAATTAACAAACTAACACACATGAAATCACGAGGTTAGTAAACAAAGCACAAAATTAACATAAGGTTAATCAAACGAGCATGGAAAGGGTTATACCTCTCCGATCACCTCGCGGTATTCTACCTTATGTCCATCCCTTCACGGACGTCATGTGGGTGACGATCTACCGCGAACCGTAATCACCAAGACTACCAAGAGAACCCTCCAATTCTTCCCTCTTCCTTGCGCCAACCACCCTAAACTCTTAGGGTTGCCGCCGGCCAAGAGATGGAAGAATTCCTTCCCTCCTTGACCCGTTCACCAAGTGAACAAAGGAGGAAGGTGGAGATGAAGAAGAAGAAGGAAAAGATAGAGTTCATTCCCTCCAAACCTAGCCGCCCGACCCCTTCCTTCTCCTTGCTTGCGCCGACGCCAATCCCTCTTCTCCCTTGTGTTTGCACCGCCGAACAAAGGAGTTGCCGAGCTCCTCCTTGTCTAGACCAGCCCACAGACCTTAGGGAAGAAGAAGGATGAAAGGGAAGAAGGAGATGAAGCCAATAAAAGAAGAGGCAAACTCCTTTCCTTGCCACCCCACTTCATCCTTCCAACCGACGCCCACAAGCCCTAGGAGAGAGAGAAATCTAAGCCTTGGTTCTCTTCTATTAGCCCCTAGTATCATGACTACATGGGGTGTAACGACCCGGAAAATTCCCTTAATATTTTCTTAAAATATTGAGCATGTCTAGATAATTTTCCGAGGGGCCCAGAAATAATTATGTAAAATTGGGCCTAGAAATCCATGCTTTCTCATTTAAATTGAGAAAAAAAAGAAACTAGGTGCTAATGAGCTTTAAATGGGCTCCAAAAATAGGTATTAATTAGGTAAAATTAATATAAATTAGGTAAAATTAATAAAAATGTAAAAGAATTTTATTTAGGAATATTGGCATAATTATGGATGATTTTAGGAGAATTTTCGGAATTATAAAAATAATAAAATAAATGAAAATAAAAATAAAAATAAATGTGCATGAGCCAAGGATTTGAACCTTGGACCTCTTGTACAACCATGCAAGCCTTAACCAACTCACCTAGCAAGGAATTCTTATGAGTAATTGAAGTGGAGGATGGTTAAGAAGTAAAAGGAGGTGAAGGGTCATGGAGAGGCTTTTCATTTGCCTCCTTGATGGGTTATAATGAGAGGAGTTTTGGGAGTTACTTATTCTCTCAATCAATTGCATTTCCTCTCCACTTCATTCCTCATCTTGTCGAGCACCAAAGGGAGGAGTTCCTTGGAGAAAACTCCACAAGGGGGTCTCATCTCTCAAAATCTAAAGTTCCTACAAGGTGACAAGGACTAGTTGTGGTCAAGAGATACCAAGTTCTCTTCCTTCTCCTCTTTCAAGGTTCGAAAAATCAAGAAATCTAAGGTAAGACTCCCTCACCTGTGGTATAATAGTTACCTATGATTTCCATGATTTTTGGCATGATATATGGGTTAGTTTTTGGATTTAATGTTGAAGAGAAACAAAATCAAGGTTCCTATGTTCAAAGGTTTCGGCCAGCATGTTTTAAAGGTACATAATTATTCTAAAAATCATGATAATGTTGTTTAGTGTTCCCTTATTATGTTTAGACATTAAGTATAATTTTTGGAAATTTTTGGGGTACCCTAGAGGCCCCATATGTCTCGGCCAACATGAAAGAAGCAAAACCCAGAACCTTAAGTTCAAGGGTTTCGGCCACCATGTTTTAAATGTCTAAAAATATGTTAAAAATCATGATAATGATATTTAATGTTCCCTTATGATGTTTAGACATTAAGTATAATTTTTGGGAATTTTTGGGAAACCCTAGAGGCCCCATATGTTTCGGCCAACATGAAAGAAGCAAAACCCAGAACCTTAAGTTCAAGGGTTTCGGCCACCATGTTTTAAATGTCTAAAAATATGTTAAAAATCATGATAATGTCTTTTAATGTTCCCTTATGATGTTTAGATATTAAGTATAATTTTTGGGAATTTTTGGGATACCCTAGAGGCCCCATATGTTTCGGCCAACATGAAAGAAGCAAAACCCAGAACCTTAAGTTCCAGGGTTTCGGTCACCATGTTTTAAATGTCTAAAAATATGTTAAAAATCATGATAATGTTATTTAATGTTCCCTTATGATGTTTAGACACTAAGTATAATTTTTGGGAATTTTTGGGATACCCTAGAGGCCCCATATGTTTCGGCCAACATGAAAGAAGCAAAACCCAGAACCTTAAGTTCAAGGGTTTCGGCCACCATGATTTAAAGGTCTATAAATATGTTAAAAATCATGATAATGTTATTTATTGTTCCATTATGATGTGTAGAGGTTAAGTATAATTTTTGGGAATTTTTGGAGTACCCTAGAGGCCCATATGGTTCGGCCAACCCCAAGGACCCAAGGGTTAAGGGTTGAGTCTTTAACTTCAAGCATGTGTTTATGTGTTGCCATGATATAAGGATGATGGATGGTGATTATATGAATTTTCACATAGCCTTGGGACTCCACAAGTTTTGTCCAATATGGGTTAATAGGGAAAAAGTTAAGATTTATTTCAAGTAAGGGTCCCAATAGCCCTATGGTAAGATGTGATTTATGTTTATGAATGATATGCCATGGTTATACATGATATGCTATGCTTATGAATGATATGCTATGTTATGAATGATATGCCATGCTTACAAAGGATATGCCATGTTTATGAATGATATGCCATGGTTATACATGATATGCTAAGCTTATGAATGATATGCCATGTTTACGAATGATATGCCATGTTTATGAATGATATGCCATGGTTATGCATGATAAGAATGATGTCACGACAAGTATGTTATGATCATGTCCATGATAAGAATGATGCCATGATAAGTATGTATGAATGTCTTATGAATGATGAAGCATGCAAAGTATTTTACTTTATGAATGGGCTTGTACCGGACCCAAGTATGGGTCCAAGGGATGGGCACCTTAAGAACGCCCCGGTTCTGGACTACCGGAGCTGTCCACGGTTCTGGCACTACCGGAGCTGTGCAACTGGGATGGGCTCCTTGAGAACGCCTCGGTTCGGGGACTACCGACTATGCTGTCCTTACCCTAGTAGGTCGGGGCTAGCTACCTCGGATTTACTAGGGATGCGCGCTATGATGTATGTACGTGGTACAAGCCGGGGACCCCAAATGTTATGATGATAATGTTTAAGCATTTTCAAAGATTGTTTTAAAAGTTAAGCATCCCTATGTATATGCATTCCACCCATGCATTCATACATGTTATGCATTATGTTATGATAATGACGTGTTATGCTTATGCTCCATGTTAAAAGATATGTATGAGAATGAATGATCCATGTTATGATTATGGTAAGAAGATGCTCTTATGGCATCCTAGAATGTATGCCTATGTTTATGCCATATAGGTTGGTTTATATCTTATGTTTATGTTTATGCCATGTCTCATGTCATGCTAGGAAAGTTTATTAAGTTATGTTATGCTGTGTATCATGCCATGCTTAGAATGTTTACGATGTCTATGCTTGATATGCTAGAAAGTATGCCTATGGTTGATTTACATCTTATGCTTATGTTCATGCCATATATGATGCCATGCTTAGAATGTTTAATTATGCTTGCCTATGCTTATACTTTATGCCATGATAAGAATGTTTAGTTAGAGTTATGCCTATGTTTATGGTTTATGCTATGATAGAAATGTTTATGATGCTTATGTTCCATATGATTATGAATGAATGACGGATGATTTTAGTGAGTAGGAAAGAGTCTTACTAAGCCTGTGTGCTTATAGTCTTCTTTTCTTATACCGCAGATCATGCAAGGGGATAACGAGGAAGCAGCAGGAGGGCCTGAAATATGTGTGTGATGGTGACTTGGCCATGAAATCGAATGTGTTAACCGGTTATGCTAAGAACTTTATTTTTGCTACCTATATGCTCGAATAGTGACTTATGGAACTTTACGATAAGATGTCAAGTATGATATGATATGAACCTTATGGTATGATGTTAAGCATGTTATGAGATGATGTTAAGTATGACGTTCATATGTTAAGTTCCATGTCATTGTATGAGGGATGGTAGTAGGGGCATGTATATGTAAGGTTTAAGTTATTCCGCTGCAGTAGGATGTTACATGCCTTAAGTATGTCAGCGTAACGCCGCTTTAGGAAAAAAAAAAAAGCGGGCGTTACAGGTTGGTATCAGAGCCGTTACCATCTCACTACACACACATCAAGCCCTCTCCTGCAGCTTCCAAGTAAGTACCTTTAAGTGTATTTTATGTTCTATTATGGTTCTAGAATGATGATACTTATGACTATAGAATATGCAAGTATGAACGGTATTGATGATGAAAAGTACGTTACGATAAGTAACGACGTATGATGCTTTATCTTCTTTTAGGAATTAAATGTTCAGAATAATATAGGGGTAGGAATAGCAATCACTTATAGTAGCCTTACTTGTATTTGATATGTGAGTGATAGAGAGCGAGCGTGATCCGTAGAGATTTAACTTAAGTAGCTACCGTCAGGTAAAATGGATATAGGAAATGATTGAGTGGTGGCAAAACGGAGTAAATCGGAAAAGGAGAGCAAGTAGATGTGAGAGGAGGAATGTGTAAAGTAATGAGGACATTATCTGTATGAGTGTCATGACTGGTTGGAATTAAGAATAGTGGTGGACCAAGCAAGTTTGTACTGCTGATAAAAGGTGTATGTTAATATTTAGTGATGAGCATAGAAGTAAAGAAAGGATGGTGCTTTATTAAGGGAGACTTATTAACTGTAGTATTAAGGGAGTAGAGTATTTGGTATGGGTATTCTAAGAGATTGTAGTGGTTATGAAATGAAGACATAGTGATGTATATCTATTAGGAATAGATTAATGTGATAAGTTATTTGAATTCTCAAGCAGATATATATATAGTAGTAGCCATAGGGTAATATTCTTGATACAGGAAAGAAAGAGAGTAAGAACTAGATGTGCAGAAGGAGGCGTGATAGAGATCAGCGAATAGGACCTTAGCTATAACTCGGTATGAAGGAACTAGAGGTTAGTGTTATCAGAGGCAAGAAGGTAGTAAGAGCTTCTTTTCAAGCAAACTTACTAGGTGAAACGATCTAATAAGGTATAGATTTTGGAAAAGATCGATATAGGAATATTTTATAAATTCTTGATAGAGAAGTGAGATACGGAGATCATAAGAATGTGATTTTTGCGATTAGAGTGGAGAAAGCATGGCTGATCAATGAGAAAAGGTATTTGGATACGTGAAAGGAGACTATGGAAAGATAGAACAGAAAGTTAGAAGTTTAGTATAAGATGTGGTTCAATTAAGATAGTAACAGTTCATGCGAACAGTAAAGAATGGACAGTAAAGTAATTTGGATTGAGCGAGAAATTAGGAATTTTGGGGTCGAGGTCATCTCCGGACGACTTTCCACCATGACAATATCACCCGCACTGTTTGAGGATATATTGGAAAAACAAGATGGCGATCTAAGTCTGCAGAAAATAAAACAGGAGATCCTAGAAGGAAAGGGCGATGGCTTCCATGTGCAAAAGGGGGGTATTATACCTTAGGATCGTTTATGTATCCTAATGATCGGAGCTTCGGAGGAAAATACTGACGGAAGCTCACGAGACCCTTATTCGATGCATCCCGGATCAACAAGATGTATCAAGATCTGAAGGAGAAGTTCTGGTGTCCGGTATGAAGAGGATGTGGCTCAGCATGTTAGCACTTGCATGACCTGCAGCAAGTAAAGGCGGAACACCAGCGACCGGAGGAGTTCTGCAGCCACTAGCGATTCCGGAGTGGAAATGGGAAGACATCTCTATGGATTTCATTTCAGGGCTTCCAGGACTACTAATGGATATGACGCAATATGGGTGATCGTGGATAGACTGACGAAGTTTGCTCATTTCTTGGCGATCAAGATGACTTATTCGATTGAGCAACTGGCTCAGTTATATGTTAAGGAGGTAATCAGGCTACATGGAGTTCCCAAGACCATCATCTCAGATAGGGATGGACGTTTTACTTCGCATTTCTGGGAGTGTGTTCAGAAGTCTCTCGGCACTAAATTGCGATTTAGTACCGCCTTTCACCCTCAAACTGATGGGCAAACTGAACGGGTGAATCAAGTACTAGAGGATATGTTGAGAGCTTGTGCTCTGGATTTCAAGGGAAGTTGGTGTCGATATCTATGCTTGGCGGAATTCGCGTACAACAATAGCTACCAAGCTACTATAGGAATGACACCTTATGAAGCTTTGTATGGCAGGAGATGTAGATCTCCGATATGTTGGTACGAGAGTGGGGAAAAGAAGGAGATGGGGCTCGCAACGGATGTTATTGACAGCGCCACCCGAGCTATTCAAAATATTCGACAACGGATAGAAACAGCTCAGAGCCGGCAGAAGAATTATGCCGATGTCCGGCGCAGACCATTGGAATTTAATGTTGGAGATTTGGTATTTCTTAAAGTGGCTCCTATGAAAGGGGTGACAAGATTTGGGAAGAAAGGAAAGCTGAGTCCGAGATATGTGGGGCCATACGTAATTCTGAAAAGAGTTGGTAAGGTGGCATATGAGTTGGAGCTGCCTCTAGAGATGTCAGCTATCCATAACGTATTCCACGTATCCCTGCTTAAAAAGTGTATCCCGAATATGGACCAAGTGATCGAGCCGCAGATAGTACAAGTACAAGAGGACCTAAGTTATGAGAGCAGACCCATCCAGATTTTGGATAGGGAAGTCAAGAAGCTGAGGAATAAGGAGGTACCTCTAGTCAAGATCTTATGGCGAAGCCAGTGGTTCGAGGAAGCTACCTGGGAACGCGAGGACGAAATGAGGCGCAAGTACCCGGAGTTATTCTAAGTTCGAGGACGAACTTTCACGAGGTATGGGGGATTGTAACGACCTGGAAAATTCTCTTAATATTTTTTTAAAATATTGAGCATGTCTAGATAATTTTCCGAGGGGCCCAGAAATAATTATGTAAAATTGGGCCTAGAAATCCATGCTTTCTCATTTAAATTGAGAAAAAAAAAGAAACTAGGTACTAATGAGCTTTAAATGGGCTCCAAAAATAGGTATTAATTAGGTAAAATTAATATAAATTAGGTAAAATTAATAAAAATATAAAAGAATTTTATTTAGGAATATTGGCAAAATTATGGATGATTTTAGGGGAATTTCGGAATTATAACAATAATAAAATAAATGAAAATAAAAATAAAAATAAATGTGCATGAGCCAAGGATTTGAACCTTGGACCTCTTGTACAACCATGCAAGCCTTAACCAACTCACCTAGCAAGGAATTCTTAAGAGTAATTGAAGTGGAGGATGGTTAAGAAGTAAAAGGAGGTGAAGGGTCATGGAGAGGCTTTTCATTTGCCTCCTTGATGGGTTATAATGAGAGGAGTTTTGGGAGTTACTTATTCTCTCAATCAATTGCATTTCCTCTCCACTTCATTCCTCATCTTGCCGATCACCAAAGGGAGGAGTTCCTTGGAGAAAACTCCACAAGGGGGTCTCATCTCTCAAAATCTAAAGTTCCTACAAGGTGACAAGGACTAGTTGTGGTCAAGAGATACCAAGTTCTCTTCCTTCTCCTCTTTCAAGGTTCAAAAAATCAAGAAATCTAAGGTAAAACTCCCTCACCTGTGTTATAATAGTTACCTATGATTTCCATGATTTTTGGCATGATATATGGGTTAGTTTTTGGATTTAATGTTGAAGAGAAACAAAATCAAGGTTCCTATGTTCAAAGGTTTCGGCCAGCATGTTTTAAAGGTCCATAATTATGCTAAAAATCATGATAATATTTTTTAGTATTCCCTTATGATGTTTAGACATTAAGTATAATTTTTGGGAATTTTTGGGGTACCCTAGAGGCCCCATATGTCTCGGCCAACATTGAAGAAGCAAAACCCAGAACCTTAAGTTCAAGGGTTTCGGCCACCATGTTTTAAATGTCTAAAAATATGTTAAAAATCATGATAATGTTATTTAATGTTCCCTTATGATGTTTATACATTAATTATAATTTTTGGGAATTTTTGGGAAACCCTAGAGGCCCCATATGTTTCGGCCAACATGAAAGAAGCAAAACCCAGAACCTTAAGTTCAAGGGTTTCGGCCACCATGTTTTAAATGTCTAAAAATATATTACAAATCATGATAATATCATTTAATGTTCCCTTATGATGTTTAGATATTAAGTATAATTTTTGGGAATTTTTGGGATACCCTAGAGGCCCCATATGTTTCGGCCAACATGAAAGAAGCAAAACCCAGAACCTTAAGTTCCAGGGTTTCGGTCACCATGTTTTAAATGTCTAAAAATATGTTAAAAATCATGATAATGTTATTTAATGTTACCTTATGATTTTTAGACACTAAGTATAATTTTTGGGAATTTTTGGGATACCCTAGAGGTCCCATATGTTTCGGCCAACATGAAAGAAGCAAAACCCAGAACCTTAAGTTCAAGGGTTTCGGCCACCATGATTTAAAGGTCTATAAATATGTTAAAAATCATGATAATGTTATTTAATGTTCCCTTATGATGTGTAGAGGTTAATTATAATTTTTGGGAATTTTTGGAGTACCCTAGAGGCCCATATGGTTCGGCCAACCCCAAGGACCCAAGGGTTAAGGGTTGAGTCTTTAACTTCAAGCATGTGTTTATGTGTTGCCATGATATAAGGATGATGGATGGTGATTATGTGAATTTTCACATAGCCTTGGGACTCCACAAGTTTTGTCCAATATGGGTTAATAGGGAAAAAGTTAAGATTTATTTCAAGTAAGGGTCCCAATAGCCCTATGGTAAGATGTGATTTATGTTTATGAATGATATGCCATGGTTATACATGATATGCTATGCTTATGAATGATATGCTATGTTATGAATGATATGCCATGCTTACAAAGGATATGCCATGTTTATGAATGATATGCCATGGTTATACATGATATGCTATGCTTATGAATGATATGCTATGTTATGAATGATATGCCATGCTTACAAAGGATATGCCATGTTTATGAATGATATGCATGGTTATACATGATATGCTAAGCTTATGAATGATATGCCATGTTTACGAATGATATGCCATGTTTATGAATGATATGTCATGGTTATGCATGATAAGAATGATGTCACGACAAGTATGTTATGATCATGTCCATGATAAGAATGATGCCATGATAAGTATGCTATGAATGTCTTATGAATGATAAAGCATACAAAGTATTTTACTTTATGAATGGGCTTGTACCGAACCCAAGTATGGGTCCAAGGGATGGGCACCTTAAGAACGCCCCGGTTCTGGACTACCGGAGCTGTCCACGGTTCTGGCACTACCGGAGCTGTGCAACAGGGATGGGCTCCTTGAGAACGCCTCGGTTCGGGGACTACCGACTATGCTGTCCTTACCCTAGTAGGTCGGGGCTAGCTACCTCGGATTTACTAGGGATGCGCGCTATGATGTATGTACGTGGTACAAGCCGGGGACCCCAAATGTTATGATGATAATGTTTAAGTATTTTCAAAGATTGTTTTAAAAGTTAAGCATCCCTATGTATATGCATTCCACCCATGCATTCATACATGTTATGCATTATGTTATGATAATGACGTGTTATGCTTATGCTCCATGTTAAAAGATATGTATGAGAATGAATGATCCATGTTATGATTATGGTAAGAAGATGCTCTTATGGCATCCTAGAATGTATGCCTATGTTTATGCCATATAGGTTGGTATATATCTTATGTTTATGTTTATGTCATGTCTCATGCCATGCTAGGAAAGTTTATTAAGTTATGTTATGCTGTGTATCATGCCATTCTTAGAATGTTTACGATGTCTATGCTTGATATGCTAGAAAGTATGCCTATGGTTGATTTACATCTTATGCTTATGTTCATGCCATATATGATGTCATGCTTAGAATGTTTAATTATGCTTGCCTATGCTTATACTTTATGCCATGATAAGAATGTTTAGTTAGAGTTATGCCTATGTTTATGGTTTATGCTATGATAGAAATGTTTATGATGCTTATGTTCCATATGATTATGAATGAATGACGAATGATTTTAGTGAGTAGGAAAGAGTCTTACTAAGCCTGTGTGCTTATAGTCTTCTTTTCTTATACCGCAGATCATGCAAGGGGATAACGAGGAAGCAGCAGGAGGGCCTGAAATATGTGTGTGATGGTGACTTGGCCATGAAATCGAATGTGTTAACCGGTTATGCTAAGAACTTTATTTTTGCTACCTATATGCTCGAATAGTGACTTATGGAACTTTACGATAAGATGTCAAGTATGATATGATATGAACCTTATGGTATGATGTTAAGCATGTTATGAGATGATGTTAAGTATGACGTTCATATGTTAAGTTCCATGTCATTGTATGAGGGATGGTAGTAGGGGCATGTATATGTAAGGTTTAAGTTATTCCGCTGCAGTAGGATGTTACATGCCTTAAGTATGTCAGCGTAACGCCGCTTTAGGAAAAAAAAAAAGCGGGCGTTACACCTACAAAGTATCCAAGGATTTATCTATTGTGAAATTAGATGATTTATTTTGTGAGATGGAATTGCATGAGATGGCTAACAAAGGCTCCAAGGAGAAGGGGATTGCCTTAGTTGCAGGGGACCGGACCAATAAGAAGAAGAAGGAGAAGGAGCTCTCATCATCTTCATCCTCTTCCGAATCCGAGTCAAATTCTGAGGAAAATGGCAGTGGCTCCTCTTCATCTGAAATGGCCAACTTTGTGAGGAGGATGTTGCGAAGAGATCGACGTTTCAAAAGTAGAGGTAACACTAGTGAATCCAAACTTGATAAGAATAATGCATTTTGTTTCGAATGTGGTAGAAAGGGAATTTTAAGAATGAGTGTCCGAAGCTTAAGAAGAAGGAGGAGAAATCCAAAAGAAAAGAAGAAAGATCCAAGAAGAAGAAGAAAGCTTTGAAGGCTTCTTGGGATGAGTCATCCTCTAGTTCATCCGATGATGAAAAGGAGGAGAAGAGCACAAGGCAAGTGGCTCTCATGGCTCTTGGAGAGAAGAGCAGTGATGAATCTTCAAGCTCCGCAAACATGGCTTCATCATCTTCGGATGATGAAGAGGTAACTTCTCCCGAGCTTGAAAAATGCTATAGAGCAATTGCATGTTTAACTAGTATGCTTAAGAAATCCAAAAACAAAGTTAAAGTATTGCAATTAGAAGTCGATCAATTGAAAGCCTCTAGGGATGATAACATTGATGACTTGCATGTTGAATTACTAGAAGATGAAATCAAATCTTTAAAACATGAGATTGTAAGCTTGAAATCCTCTAAGGTTGAGGAAATCAGTGATATGCATGATAACGTGTTAGTAGAGGAAAACCAATCATTGAAGAGTGAAGTTGAGAAGCTCAAGAATATTCTTGGGAAATTCTCAAATAGCTCCAAGACCCTAGATATGATTCTAAATGCCCAAAGAGCGGTTTACAATAGGGCCGGTATTGGTTACCGTCCTAAAGAACCCTCATTTGTGTCTCTCATGTCTAGGACTGACATGAGACAATCTAGGACACCCAAAACTCAAAAGAAAGTTGTCAAGGCATGGGTGCCTAAGTCATGTTTAGTTGATGCTTTAGGTCCCAAGGTTTGGGTACCTAAGACTTCTATTTTTCAAATTGTGTAGGTTATGATTGAGGGGGAGCATCTATCAACTTGGTTTATTGATAGTGGATGCTCCAAACACATGACCGGGGATAGATCATTGTTTACCACATTTCACGAGAAGAGTAGAGGTAATGTATCATTTGGTAACAATGGTAGTCTTAAGGTCATAGGAATAGGAGACATTCAAATATCCGAATGTCTTAGAATCTCGAATGTCCTTCTAGTCAAGGGGATGAAGTTTAATCTCCTAAGTGTCAGTCAATTGTGTGACACGGGTTACACAATTGACTTCCAACCAAGTCAATGCCTAGTTAGACAAAATGACACCTTGGACATGGTACTAGTAGGAGCAAGAGTAGACAATATCTATCAAGTTTCATTTAAAAGTGCTACTAATGCTTTTGCTAAGTGTCTCATGTCAAAAGAAGAAGAGTCCACACTTTGGCACCGGAGGCTAGCACATGTGAACATGAAGAACATCCGGAAGCTGGCCAACAAGGGACTAGTTCGAGGCTTACCGAGCATCAAGTATGGAAAAGATAAATTATGTGATGCGTGCCAAATGGGTAAGCAAACAAAATCTGCACATAAAGGTAAAAGCACTGTAAGTACTTCCAATGCATTAGATTTACTTCACATGGATCTATTTGATTGTAGCACTATCATATCATTGAATGGAAGTAGATATTGCTTTGTTATCATTGATGATTTCACTAGATATACATGGACTTTCTTTTTAAAACATAAGAACCAAACCTTAGATATTTTTATTTCTTTTTGTAGAAGAATTGAAAATGAAAAATCATCAACAATTAAGACAATTAGAAGTGATCATGGAGGTGAATTTCAAAACCAAAGGTTTCTAGAATTTTGTCAAGATAAGGGGTATAGACATGAGTTCTCTACTCCTAGAACACCACAACAAAATGGTGTTGTAGAGAGGAAGAACCGTGCTCTTCAAGAGGCTGCACGAAGCATGCTCAATGAGTACTCACTCCCGAGTTACTTATGGGCAGAAGCTGTAAATACAGCTTGCTATGTGCAGAATCGAGTTCTCATCCAAAGGTTTTTAGGAAAGACTCCCCATGAACTTTGGTTTGGGAAACCACCTACGGTTAAACATCTTAGGGTGTTTGATTGTAAGGTGTTCATCCTAAACACCAAGGATCACCTTGGAAAGTTCACGGCAAAGGCTGATGAAGGGATACTAGTCGGGTACTCCCTAGTTAGCAAAGCCTACCGAGTCTACAACAAGAAAACTAGATTAGTTGAAGAGTCTTCTGATGTGGTTTTTGAAGAAATTCCGAAATCAATTGACCAATCAGAAAATGTAGGAGGAGCTCAACTTGAACTTAGGAGACTAAGTTTGAAAAAAACTCCGAGTGTTGTTGATGGTGATGTGTCTGATGACGGTGAGCCTAGACAACCCATTGATCAGCCAGATCCTGAGGCTGAACTTGTGTCTAGTGAACCCGTTCAAGAAGCACCACCAACACCAAGGCAAACTAGATTAGCCTCTAGTCATCCCCAAGACCAAATTGTTGGAGACATCCATCAAGGGGTTAGGACTAGATCATTCTTCCGGAATGAGGCTAATGAAGTTGCTCTAATTTTCGAAATTGAACCTAGAAAAATTGATGAAGCATTAGATGATCCTGATTGGATCATTGCAATGCAAGATGAACTAGGTCAATTCGAGAGGAGTCATGTTTGGGACTTAGTCCCTAGACCCAAGAAGACCACCATTATTGGAACCCAATGGGTCTTCAAGAACAAATTGAACCATAAGGGAGAAATCATTAGAAACAAGGCACGCTTGGTAGCTAAGGGCTACAGTCAAGTTGAAGGCCTTGATTATGATGAGACTTATGCTCCCGTCGCACGATTAGAGTCCATCCGATTGATGCTAGCATTTGCAGCACATCGTGGCTTCAAATTATTTCAAATGGATGTCAAATCAACCTTTCTAAATGGTTTGATTAAAGAAGAGGTCTATGTCGAACAACCTCCGGGGTTTGAGAGTACCGAGTTTCCAAACCACGTGTTCAAGCTCAAAAAGGCACTTTATGGCCTTAAACAAGCACCCCGAGCTTGGTATGAGCGGTTGTCGACATTCTTAATTGAGAAGGGCTTCGTTAGAGGCCAAATAGACCCTACACTGTTTCTACGAAGAGATGGTAATAATATATTTGTAGCCCAAGTATATGTCGATGACATAATCTGTGGCTCAAACAATAAGGGCTATTTAAATGAGTTCATTGGACACATGGAGAGTGAGTTCGGTATGAGTCTAGTAGGAGAGTTGACTTTCTTCCTTGGACTTGAAATCAAGCAAACTTGCGATGGTATCCAGGGGCACCAATCAAAGTATACAAATGAAATGCTTCGAAAATTCAATATAAGTGATTCGAAAGAGGTAACCACTCCCATGGCTACAAACACAAGATTAGACAATGATGAGAGTGGTAAACCCGTTGATCTAACTCAATATCGAAGCATGATAGGTAGTTTGCTATACCTCACAGCTAGTCGACCAGATATACTATTTGCTGTAGGTATGTGCGCTAGATATCAAGTCTGTGCCAAGGAATCTCACCTAATTGCTGTTAAGCGAATTTTGAGATATCTCAAGGGTACAATTGGTGTAGGTCTTTGGTATCCCCGTACCGAATCTTTTGATTTGATGGGCTATACGGATTCCGACTACGCTGGATGTATGTTGGACCGGAAGAGCACTAGTGGGGGCTGCCAATTCTTGGGATCGTCTTTAGTAAGTTGGTCGAGTCGGAAGCAACATTGTGTTGCTCTTTCCACTACCGAGGTAGAATATATCGCCATGAGAGAGAGTATATCGCAATTGTTGTGGATGATCCACACCTTAGAGGATTATGGATTGAGTTACAAGGGTGTGCAAGTGTTATGTGATAACATTAGCACAATCAACTTAACCAAGAATCCGGTCCATCATTCTAGGACCAAACATATTGAAGTAAGACACCACTTCATTAGGGATCATGTAGCTAGGGGGAGCATCATACTCTCTTATGTAGAGTCAAAGTCAAACCTAGCTGACATTTTCACTAAACCACTTCCCGAGAATGAATTTAGTTTCCTAAGACGGGAGTTGGGAATGTGTCGCGCTTCATGATGTTCAAATTGCGGTCAAAACTCTTCATGATTATTTCGAAATTGTTGGGGAACAATTGGGTAACTTTGGGAACATCTCACACAAACTGTAAGGGTTAACAAAACGTTTTTGTTTGCTAGATATGGGGTGAGATGTTAGATTTGACTCAATTTCTCAAAATGTCACTGCATCCCTTGAGGAATTAAGTTAACGAGATAATAATCACGGTGGTGACCAAGTATGGAGAAAATCATTGCATAACATATGTGTATATGGCTCCATGATCATACTTGGATATTCCAATCAAGGCAACTTGATTGGAAACTTGAATTTGGAATCAAAACTTGGTTGAATTTGCTTGATTGATTGTTGATTGAGTTTGACTCCATTTAGATGGATCAAAGTGTTTGTTGAACCTATAAGGACTTTTGATTCTTGTTCAGGGATCAATTTTAGTCATAAAATCATGTACAAGTTCGACAAAGTCCATCAAATCTCATTTGGAAAATTCAGAAGTTCTGAAACTGAACATTTCAGTTCATATCAGGAACCCTGATCGGTCACCGGACCGATCAGGCATAGGGCTGATCGGTCCCTAGACTGATCTGACCCCTTCCTGTGGTGTTCGGTCCACAGACCGATCTGCGAGGCAAGCCGTGATCTCCCGGAATCTGACTAAGTGTACTGAGCTAGCCTGGATCGGTCTCCGGACCGATCTGGCACCATGTGGGGATCGGTCCACAGACCGATCAGGGAGCTCAGAGGTTTCTCTCCAGACCCTACTGATCGAATCCTGATCGGTCACCAGACCGATCAGGAGTGCGTCTGATCGGTCATCTGACCGTTCAAGCCCATGCCAGTCCGATCAGGCTATAGCCTGATCGGTCTAGACGCGATCAGATCGAACGGTGATCCGTTCAAACGCATTAAATTTTGGTTGGTGGACCGATCCACCAACCGATTAACTCTCTCCAAACCCTCGTTTTCCCGAACACTAGCGCCGAAACACCCTCCTCTGCGCGACTTGCTTGTGCGAGAAAACCCTCCTGCGTGTCTTTCTTCCTCGCGTGAGCGTGAATCCTGTGCTCGTTCCTTTCTCGCAGAAACATTCTGCGACCATCTTTCGCGCCGAGAGCACGTTTCCTGCGTGCGGTTTCCTCCTCTCAACTTCCAAAAACGACAACGATGGCACCAAAGTAAGTTTTTGCTTTGGTTTTCCATTCATATCAGTCTATGATGCTTGTTTATGAAGCTAATCAGGTTTTTGTTCTTGTTCTTGGTGATGTACCATGGTCATGTTGTGCCGTGACCCTTTGCCCGTGATCTTATCTTCTCACCTTATGTCAATGATCGAATCTATCTATCTTTTGATTGGGTGTTACCTTATCTGATCAATTCCTTGCTGTGTGATTACCTCCTTGATTGGGTATTATCTATGATGATCAACTCTTGTATGTGTGATTCAACCCATGTCCATCGTACCAAATCATTTGATCAATTCCAACCTCATTGGAAAGTCATCTAAGGGAAAGGAGGTTATAGAGGTTAGTTCAAGGGGGAAGACTTCCTCATCATCTACATCTCCTCTAGGGCCTCCATCTCCCCCGCATCCTAGATTTCAGAACATTCTCTATTCCCTAGACTTTCATTGGCACAACTTCGAACTAATGCCATGTCGATCAGTGGACCAAACTTTTGTTTATGAACATTGTCCTACGATGAGAGGAATCATTGAGTACTATGGGCTTCAAAACATCCTTTTCTTAGAAAGGCCGGTCAATGTTGATTTGGTCTCTGAATTCTACAATAATCTGGCCAATGGGGAGGGCACGGGGTGGCGGACCCGTGTCACCGGTGTCGATCTTGACTTTACCCTATCGTCCTTCACTGGATTTCTGGGTTGTCGTCGCTCCAAGAATGATTTTTCACTTTATCCATATCTTCCTGATCCTCTTCCTGTCCCCTTTACTGGAGTCACTCCTGACTCCATATATGAGCATTTTCTAGGCCACCCTAGGCCACGGGGTCCTGGTGCGCACACCTATATATTTCCCACATTTCCTGCTCTCCATCTATCTCCCATTGATTATGTTCTGTTTCAAATTATTGCAAATTGTCTTCTTCCAACTACGTCAAAACATCTTGATGCGATCCATCCATCTCACTGCCTGGTGCTTTACGGGATGCATCTGCAGTTAGATTTTGACATAGCACCGTCCATCTATTCCTCCATCATTGTTCATGGTCTGCGGTCTGGCCAGACGATCTATATGCCTTTCGGTCATATCATCACTGCCTGGTTGCAGTCCGCTGGGATCGATGTCTCACGGGGTCGTATTGAACCTATGGTGCGACAGGACTGCCGCCTGGATCATCGATGCTTGCTCAGTCCGGCATTGTTCTCAGGACCGAGGGGCTGCGGTGGAAGGATCGCAACCGAGTGGGGGAGCTGGCGCTAGCAGTTCCTGACCAGGGAGCACCAGCTATTGCTGCAGAGTACGATCAGTGGCCGCCATACATTTCCAGGGGCCCTCCTTCGGGCAGCGCTGCACCGGGATCGACTGATGCCACGATGGACGACCTTATGCGCGATGACGACCCCCCCCCCCCGCTGACACTTGAGCTTGGATGTTTGCTATCTTCTCATGATACTGAGTATTTGACTATGATACTTTTGGGCTGTATGCCCTCTGACTTTGTTGTTGTGACCTCGAGTCACACATATTTTGCTACTTGACTGACTGTTGTATGCTTTGACTTATCTGCTTTTACCTGACATGCCTTTCTACTTTGAATATATTTATTGTTGATGCCATGTTGTTTATGCCTTTTGATCTGCATGATTGATCCATTGCCATGTTCATGCGTACACTGCCATGTTTACTTGATACTTATGAATATTATGGCATGTTCTGTGATCTTGTACTTCATACGCATATGATGCATGTGCTTGCTATGTCTTGTGATACCTTTTCACATGCGGTCGTATGATTAGTCCACAAACTATCACATCTTTGTTGATTTGGGATACCCTAGGGTTGATGGGGAGTNTTGATGCAGTCTGGCCCTGATTGTTGTTTTGGTGTTGACATCGATTTTAGTTTAGGTTGATTATGATGATTATGATGAAGTCCTGGTCGGGGATCAGGCAAGGGATGGAAAATCCTAGTCTGGAGGGCTAGGTGTTGAAAAGTCCTGACCTGGAGGGTTAGGTGTGGAAAATCCTAGCTTGGAGGGCTAGGTGTTGGAAAAGTCCTAATTCGGAAGGTTGGGTGAAAAGTCCTAGCTTGGAGGGCTAGGTGAAAAGTCCTAACTTGGAGGGTTAGGTGCAAATTCCCATCCTGGAGAATTAGGTGAAAAAGTCCTGGCTTGGAGGGTCAGGTGCCTAGCTTGGAGGGCTAGGTTGGATGATGTTCTAACTCGGAAGGGTTGGGTGAAAAGTCCTAGCTTGGAGGGCTAGGTGAAAAGTCCTAGCTTGGAGGGCTAGGTGAAAAGTCCTAACTTGGAGGGTTAGGTGCAAATTCCCAACTTGGAGAGTTAGATGGAAAATCCTTAGCTTGGAGGGCTAAGGTGGATGGAAACTTAGCTTGGAGGGCTGAGTTTGAGTCCCTGGATCGGTCTGGTGATCGATCAGGGATTTTGGCACGCTGCTCCTTCGTGGATCGGTCGGGTGACCGATCCAGCGATGACTGATCGGTCGGGCGACCGATCAGGGAGCACACAGTGAGGTTGGGAACCTACTGTGCTGCTCCTGATCGATCTGGTGACCGATCAGGGAGTATGCGTTTCACCCATTGACTGGCTCCTGATCGGTCTGGTGACCGATCAGGGAGCGAGCAGTGAGGTTGAGTTCCCTTGCTGAACTGCTCCTGATCGGTCTGATGACCGATCAGGTTTACTGTGCAGATCGTTCCGGAGAACGATCAAGCATCGCAGGTTCCTCTCTATGATCGATCAGGACGGAGCCTGATCGGTCTGGTCAGGTTCTGATCGGTCTGGTGACCGATCAGGAGGCTGCCTGATCGGTCCGGTGACCGATCAGAAGGCTTAGCCTGCGAAACTCAGAAATCGCCCAATATAAGGGTGGATCGGTCCGGTGAACGATCCAAGACCTGGGATCGGTCTGGTGATCGGTCCAGGAGAATCTCAAAGAAATCGCGATTTCTAATTGAGCGTTGGGGATCGATCAGGACGAAGCCTGATCGGTCTGGAACCAGCCTGATCGGTCTGGTGACCGATCAGGAGGCTCTCTGATCGGTCAGGTGACCGATCACTTTAATTCAAATTGCATTGTCAGACGCTCTGATCGCGTCTGAACTCAACCGATTCGCTGCCACTTTCCTCTGATATTTGATATGCTGTTTGATTTGCTGCTCTAATACTCTGAGTAAGTTTCAGGTGACAGGGGAGGATTCAAACACTCAAGGAGAAGTCAAAGAGAGCTTTCCTTGGAGCAGGTTTGTCCATTTTCCCATCTCAGGTTGCAACGGCGAGCTGCAGACTGGAGCGGAGACTGGAGCTTGACTGAGGGAAGCTCAGTGAGTCCAGAGATAGCTCAGTAGAGGCTGGCGTTGGCAGATGAGTAGCTGGGAGCTACAGAGATGTTGTCACCTTGTGAAGAATCAAAAGGGCGGTGTATAGCTTCGTGGAAGCAAGTCTTGCGAAAGAGGTGTTCTTGCCGTGCCTTGAGTTCTCCACAACTTGCTGCTGTGTTCTTGCGATCTTCATCACTTTTTGAGCAAGCAATTGAGAAGCAACCATCTTTTACTTGAGCCTTGAAGGAAGGAACAAGAAGCTTGGAGTCCGACAGTGGGAAGACACGGGGAAGGGTTCTTGCGTGAGATCGCCACTGGGTGGAGCTCAAGGAAGCTTGCTGTGTTCTTGTCCTTGTCAAGGGTTTGAGTAAGATCTTTCTTGTAGTTTCATTGAGCTTAAACACTTATATTTGATTGAAACGCTGTGGAGAGGTTTCTCCACCGAGAAGGAGGTTGCTGATTTATCCGGTGATCACCGGGGCTTGATCTGCCGACGATCAAGGGATCGCCCACCTTAAGGGCACGCCAAGGAGTAGGGGCAAGTTATCCCCGAACCTTGTAAACCCTCCTGTTAGCGATCTTGGTAGCTGTCGACTGTTAGTTTTCATCTCTGTTTTTGTTTACTGCATTGCTCTGCTATTTTCTTGCTTCTTCCGCTGTGCTGCTGATAGTTTGAGTGCAGAAATATTGCTAAGCTCTTCAAAGGAAAAGTGTTGGCTATATTCACCCCCCCTCTCTAGCCATCTCGTTCCCAACAAGTGGTATCAGAGCTTGGTGCTCTGTTTACGGCTTAACAACCGAGAGTTCTCAACAAGATGGCATTGAGAGAAGGCTTCTCCACCACCCGACCTCCATTCTTTGATGGTGCCGACTTCCAATATTGGAGATCAAAGATGGAATACTATTTGAAGATGGACATCCATACTTGGTTCGCGGTGAAGGAG
Organism: Boesenbergia rotunda; assembly: GCA_024364735.1. NCBI lineage: Eukaryota > Viridiplantae > Streptophyta > Magnoliopsida > Zingiberales > Zingiberaceae > Boesenbergia > Boesenbergia rotunda. Next base: position 90,232 of record JAGFNQ010007650.1, on the reverse strand, counting down.
GGATTCACCCCTCCTAAGGATGATGAAGGCAAAGAACTTGAGTCATGGAGGTGGACGGCCGAACAAACAAGGAAGAGTGAAGCCGACGCGAAGGCGGTTGTCACTCTACAATGTGGCATGAACAAAGACCAACTCATCAAGGTTGGTCCCTTCACAAGTGCAAAAGACTTGTGGAACAAACTCATAGAGCTCCATGAAGGCACCCGAGACTCTAGAATTGCCAAGAGGGACTTGTTCCTCAATCAACTCCAAAATCTCTCCATGAAGGAGAATGAGTCGGTAAGTGAGCTCCATAGCCGGTTCAAGGAAGTCCTTAATGGACTTCATTCAATTGATGAAAAGGTCGAGAATCGCGACCTTGTGAGGTATGTCTTGAAAGCATTTCCAAGGAATGCTTTGTGGTCATCCATGGTGGATGCCTACAAAGTATCCAAGGATTTATCTATTGTAAAATTAGATGATTTATTTTGTGAGATGGAATTGCATGAAATGGCTAACAAAGGCCCCAAGGAGAAGGGGATTGCTTTAGTTGCAGGGGATCGAATCACTAAGAAGAAGAAGGAGAAGAAGAAGGAGAAGGAGGTCTCATCTTCTTCATCTTCTTCCGGATCCGAATCCGATTCCGAGGAGGATGGCAGCGGCTCTTCTTCATCCGAAATGGCCAACTTTGTGAGGAGGATGATGCGAAGAGACCGACGTTTCAAAAGGAGAGGTAACACTAGTGAATTCAAGCTTGATAAGAATAATGCATCTTGCTTTGAGTGTGGTAGGAAAGGGCATTTCAAGAATGAATGTCCGAAGCTTAAGAAGGAGGAGAAACCCAAAAGAAAAGAAGAGAAATCCAAGAAGAAGAAGAAGGCTTTGAAGGCTTCTTGGGATGAGTCATCCTCTAGTTCATCCGATGATGAGAAGGAGGAGAAGAGCACAAGGCAAGTGGCTCTCATGGCTCTTGGAGAGGAGAGCAGTGAAGAATCTTCAAGCTCCTCAAACGCGGCTTCATCATCTTCGGATGATGAAGAGGTAACTTCTCCCGAGCTTGAAAAATGTTATAGAGCAATTGCATGTTTAACTAGTATGCTTAAAAAATCCAAGAACAAAGTTAAAGCATTGCAATTGGAAATTGATCAATTGAAAGCTTCTAGGGATGATAACATTGATGATTTACATGTTGAATTACTAGAAGATGAAATTAAATCATTGAAACATGAAATTGAAACTTTGAAATCCTCTAAGGTTGAGGAAATTAGTGATTTGCATGATAATGTGTTAGTAGAGGAAAACCAATCCTTGAAGAGTGAAGTTGAGAACTCAAGAATATTCTTGGGAAATTCTCAAACAGCTCTAAGACCCTAGACATGATCCTAAATGCCCAAAGAGCGGTTTACAATAGGGCCGGTATTGGTTACCGCCCTAAGGAACCCTCATTTGTATCTCTCATGTCTAGGACTGACATGAGACAATCTAGGACACCCAAGACTCAAAAGAAAGTGGTCAAGGCATGGGTGCCTAAGTCATGTTTAGTTGATGCATTAGGTCCCAAGGTTTGGGTACCTAAGACTTCTATTTTTCGAATTGTGTAGGTTATGATTGAGGGGGAGCATCTATCAACTTGGTTTGTTGATAGTGGATGCTCCAAACACATGACCGGGGATAGATCATTGTTTACCACATTTCACAAGAAGAGTAGAGGTAATGTATCATTTGGTAACAATGGTAGCCTTAAGGTCATAGGAATAGGAGACATTCAAATATCCGAATGTCTTAGAATCTCAAATGTCCTTCTAGTCAAGGGGATGAAGTTTAATCTCCTAAGTGTCAGTCAATTGTGTGACACGGGTTACACAATTGACTTCCAACCAAGTCAATGTCTAGTTAGACAAAATGACACCTTGGACACGGTACTAGTAGGAGCAAGAGTAGACAATATTTATCAAGTTTCTTTTAAAAGTGCTACTAATGCTCTTGCTAAGTGTTTCATGTCAAAAGAAGAAGAGTCCACACTTTGGCACCGGAGGCTAGCACATGTGAACATGAAGAACATCCGGAAGTTGGCCAACAAGGGACTAGTTCGAGGCTTACCAAGCATCAAGTATGAAAAAGATAAATTATGTGATGCGTGTCAAATGGGTAAGCAAACAAAATCTGCACATAAAGGTAAAAGCGCTGTAAGTACTTCCAATGCATTAGATCTACTTCACATGGATTTATTTGATTGTAGCACTATCATATCATTGAATGGAAGTAGATATTGCTTTGTTATCATTGATGATTTCACTAGATACACATGGACTTACTTTTTAAAACATAAGGACCAAACCTTAGATATTTTTATTTCTTTTTGTAGAAGAGTTGAAAATGAGAAATCATTAACAGTTAAGACAATAAGGAGTGATCATGGAGGTGAATTTCAAAACCAAAGGTTTCTAGAATTTTGTCAAGATAAGGGTTATAGACATGAGTTCTCTACTCCTAGAACACCACAACAAAATGGTGTTGTAGAGAGGAAGAACCGTGCTCTTCAAGAGGCTGCACGAAGCATGCTTAATGAGTACTCACTCCCGAGTTACTTATGGGCTGAAGCTGTAAATACAGCTTGCTATGTGCAAAACCGAGTTCTCGTCCATAGGTTTTTAGGAAAGACTCCCCATGAACTTTGGTTTGGGAAACCACCTACAGTTAAACATCTTAGGGTGTTTGGTTGTAAGGTGTTCATCCTAAACACCAAGGATCACCTTGGAAAGTTCACGGCAAAGGCTGATGAAGGAATACTAGTCGGGTACTCCCTCGTTAGTAAAGCCTACCGAGTCTACAACAAGAAGACTAGATTAGTTGAGGAGTCTTCTGATGTGGTCTTTGAAGAAATTCCCAAATCACCTGACCAATCAGAAAATGTAGAAGGAGTTCAACTCGAACTTAAGAGACTAAGTTTGAATAATTCTCCAAGTGTTGTTGATGGTGATGAGTCTGATGACGGTGAGCCTAGACAACCCATTGATCAGCCGGATCCTGAGGCTGAACTTGTGTCTAGTGAACCCGTTCAAGAAGCACCACCAACACCAAGACAAACGAGATTAGCCTCTAGTCATCCCCAAGACCAAATCGTTGGAGACATCCATCAAGGGGTTAGGACTAGATCATTCTTCCGGAATGAGGCTAATGAAGTTGCTCTAATTTCCGAAATTGAACCTAGAAAAATTGATGAAGCATTAAATGATCCCGATTGGATTATCGCGATGCAAGATGAACTAGGTCAATTTGAGAGGAGTCAGGTTTGGGACTTAGTCCCTAGACCTAAGAAGACCACCATTATTGGAACCAAATGGGTCTTCAAAAACAAATTAAACCACAAGGGAGAAATCATTAGAAACAAGGCACGCTTGGTAGCCAAGGGCTACAGTCAAGTTGAAGGCCTTGATTATGATGAGACTTATGCTCCTGTGGCACGATTAGAGTCCATCCGATTGATGCTTGCATTTGCAGCACACCGTGGCTTCAAATTATTTCAAATGGACGTCAAATCGGCCTTCTTAAATGGTTTGATTAAGGAAGAGGTCTATGTCGAACAACCTCCGGGGTTTGAGAGTACCGAATATCCAAACCACGTGTTCAAGCTCAAAAAGGCACTCTATGGCCTTAAACAAGCACCCCGGGCTTGGTATGAGCGGTTGTCGACATTCTTGATTGAAAAGGGCTTTGTTAGAGGTCAAATAGACCCTACACTATTTCTACGAAGAGATGGTGACAATATATTTGTAGCTCAAGTATATGTCGATGACATAATTTGTGGCTCAAATAATAAGGGCTATTTAAATGAGTTCATTGGACACATGGAGAGTGAATTTGAGATGAGTCTAGTGGGAGAGTTGACTTTCTTCCTGGGACTTGAAATCAAGCAAACTCGCGATGGTATCCATGTGCACCAATCAAAGTATACACATGAAATGCTTCGAAAATTCAATATGAGTGATTCGAAAGAGGTAACCACTCCCATGGCCACAAACACTAGATTAGACAATGATGAGAGTGGTAAGCCTGTTGATCTAACTCAATATCGAAGCATGATAGGTAGTTTGCTATACCTCACAGCTAGTCGACCAGATATACTATTTGCTGTAGGTATGTGCGCTAGGTATCAAGTGTGTGCCAAGGAATCTCACCTAATTGCTGTTAAGCGAATTTTGAGATATCTCAAGGGTACAATTGGTGTAGGTCTTTGGTATCCCCGTACCGAATCTTTTGATTTGATGGGCTATACGGATTCCGACTACGCTGGATGTAAGTTGGACCGGAAGAGCACTAGTGGGGGCTGCCAATTCTTAGGATCGTCCTTAGTAAGTTGGTCGAGTCGGAAGCAACATTGTGTTGCTCTTTCCACTACCGAGGCAGAATATATCGCCATGGGAGAGAGTATATCACAATTGTTGTGGATGATCCACACCTTAGAGGATTATGGATTGAGTTACAAGGGTGTGCAAGTGTTATGTGATAACATTAGCACAATTAACTTAACCAAGAATCCGGTCCATCATTCTAGGACAAAACATATTGAGGTAAGACACCACTTCATTAGAGATCATGTAGCTAGGGGGAACATCATACTCTCACATGTGGAGTCAAAGTCAAACCTAGCTGACATTTTCACTAAACCACTTCCCGAGAGTGAATTTAGTTTCCTAAGACGGGAATTGGGAATGTGTCGCGCTTCATGATGTTCAAATTGCGGTCAAAACCCTTCATGATGATTTCGAAATTTTTGGGAACAATTGGGTACCTTTGGGAACATCTCACACAAACTATAAGGTTTAACAAAACGTTTTTGCTTGCTAGATATGGGGTGAGATGTTAGGTTTAACTCAATTTCTCAAAATATCATTGCATCCATTGAGGAATTAAGTTAACGAGATAATAATCACGGTGGTGACCAAGTATGGGGAAAACCATTGCATAACATATGTGTATATGGCTCCATGATCATACTTGGACATTCCAATCAAGGCAACTTGATTGGAAACTTGGATTTGGAAACAAAATTTGGTTGAATTTGCTTGATTGATTGTTGAATGAGTTTGACTCCATTTGGATGGGTCAAAGTGTTTGTTGAACCTTTAAGAACTTTTGATTCTTATTCAGGGATCAATTTTAGTCATAAAATCATGTACAAGTTCGACAAAGTCCATCAAATCTCGTTTAGAAAATTCAGGAGTTCTGAAACTGAACATTTCAGTTCGTATCAGGAACCCTGATCGGTCACCGGACCGATCAGGCATAGGGCTAATCGGTCCCTCGACCGATCTGACCCCTTTCTGTGGTGTTCGGTCCACAGACCGATCTGCGAGGCAAGCCGTGATCTTCCGGAATTTGACTAAGTGTACTGAGCTAGCCTGGATCGGTCTCCGGACCGATCTGGCACCCTGTGGGGATCAGTCCACAGACCGATCAGGGAGCTCAGAGGTTTCTCTCCGGACCCTACTGATCGAATCCTGATCGGTCACCCGACCGATCAGGAACGCGTCTGATCGGTCATCCGACCGATCAGGACCATGTCAGTCCGATCAGGCTGTATCCTGATCGGTCTGGACGAAATCAGATCGAACGGTGGTCCGTTCAAACGCATTAAATTTTTGGTTGGTGGACCGATCCACCAACCGATTAATTTCGCAAAACCTCTCTTCAGCGCCGAACCCTAGCGCCGATCCTCATCTGCGCGACTTGCTTGTGCGAGAAGACCCTCCCGCGTGCTCTTCTTCCTCGCGTGAGCGTGAGTCCTGTGCTCGTTCCTTTCTCGCAGAATCATTCTGCGACCATCTTTTGCGCCGAGAGCACGTTTTCTGCGCGCGCTTTCTTCCTCTCAACTTCCAAAAACGACAACGATGGCACCAAAGTAAGTTTTTGCTTTGGTTTTCCATTCATATCAGTCTATAATGCTTGTTTATGAAGCTAATCAGGTTTTTGTTCTTGTTCTTGGTGATGTACCATGGTCATGTTGTGCCGTGACTCTTTGCCCATGATCTTATCTTCTCACCTTATGTCAATGATCGAATCTATCTATCTTTTGATTGGGTGTTACCTTATCTGATCAATTCCTTGCTGTGTGATTACTTCCTTGATTGGGTATTATCTATGATGATCAACTCTTGTATGTGTGATTCAACCCATGTCCATTGTGCCAAATCATTTGATTTCTGTGTCATGATCAATTCAAACCTCATTAGAAAGTCATCTAAGGGAAAGGAGGTAGCGGAGGGTAGTTCGAGGGGGAAGACTCCTTCTTCATCTACACCTCCTTCAAGGTCTCCACCTCCCCCACATACTCAATTTCAGAGTATTGGTCATGCTCTCAAATTCCAATGGCATAATTTTAAACTCATGCCGTGTTGAAGTATAGACCCAACTTTTATCTATGAACACTGTCCAACAATCCGACAACGAATTGAATTTTATAATCTTCAACCCATATTGCACTTTGAAGGACCGATCAACCTTGATTTGGTTTCTGAGTTCTATAGTAACATGGTGAGTGGAGAGGGCACGGGATGGAAAACCCGTGTTGCTGGTATCGATCTCGATTTCAATCGATCTATTTTCACTGACTTTCTCGGCTGTCGCCGGTCCGACAATGATTTCTTTCTCTATCCATTCCCTCCTAACCCTCTTCCAGTGCCCTTCGATGGAGTGACTCCCGATTCCATCTATGAGTACTTCCTAGGCCACCCCAGGCCAGGGGGTTCTGGTGAGTGCACCCGTGACTTTCCCACGTTTCCTGCTCTTCGTCTCTCCCCTGTTGACTATGTGTTGTTTAAAGTCATCACCAATTGTCTCCTTCCCACTACCTCGAAACATCTCGATGAGATTCGACCGTTCCACTGCTTGATGCTTTACGGGTTGCATCAGCAGCTAGATTTTGACCCAGTGGCTTCGGTTTACTTCTCTATCATCGTACACAGTATGCCTTCATCCCAGTCGGTCTATATGCCATTCGGCCACATCATCACTGCCTGGCTGGCATCGGTTGGCATCGATGTTTCACAGGGCCGTATTGTGCCCATGATCCGACAGGACTGCCGTCTGGATCGTCGCATGCTTGCTCAGTCCGACATTGTTCTCGGGCCTCAGGGGCTAAGGTGGAAGGCTCGCCAGCATGCAGGGGAGCCACCGAGAGCAGCCCGTGACCCGGGGGCGCCAGCTACTACTGCCGATTATGATGAGTGGGCTCCTGATCTACGCTGGCAAGTAGCGGAGATAGAGCGGAAGCTAGAGCACGAATTGCATATCTCTGAACTCTGGCGACAGGAGGTCCGCTCCGAGTTCCAGTCTTTTGATCGCCGGGTTGATATCCTAGCCTCTGATGTCTCTGAGATGGGTGCCTTCCAGGACAGATGGTATGAAGAATGGTATCATTATACGTTTCCTGATGGTGTGTCTCCCAGTGGCCCTTCACCCAGGGATATCATATATATTGATGATTCTGATGACGATGTTGTATGACGTTAGGGTTGTATGCCCTGTGACTTGATTGTTGTGACCTTGTGTCACACATATTTTGCTACTTGACTGACTATTTTATGCTTTGACTTATCTGCTTTTACCTGACATGCCTTTCTACTTTGAGTATATTTATTGTTGATGCCATGTTGATTATGTGCATTTTATCTGCATGATTGTTCGATTGTCATATTCATGTTCACATTGCCATGTCTATTTGATACTTATGAATATTACGGCATGGGTTTATATTTCATACTCATATGATGCATGTGACTGCTATGTCTTGCTAAAATTTTTCACATGTGTTCGTATGATCATTCCACAAACTATCACATTTTTGATGAGTTGGGATACCTCTAGGATTGAGGGGGAGTTTATTTTAATCTTAACAGTCCCTCTTGCCCCTTTTCGGTGTTCGACAAAGAGGGAGAGTGTGGATTGGTTAAATTTAGAATGACCATGTTGTAGGGGGAGGATCTGGATTCCCCTATGATTCTAAAGTTGGAATATTGATTGAAATCCCTAAACTTAAAATCGGATTGTCAAACAACAAAAAGGGGGAGATTGTTGATGCAGTCTGGCCCTGATTGTTGTTTTGGTGTTGACATCGATTTTAGTTTAGGTTGATTATGATGATTATGATGAAGTCCTGGTCGGGGATCAGGCAAGGGATGGAAAATCCTAGTCTGGAGGGCTAGGTGTTGAAAAGTCCTGACCTGGAGGGTTAGGTGTGGAAAATCCTAGCTTGGAGGGCTAGGTGTTGGAAAAGTCCTAATTCGGAAGGGTTGGGTGAAAAGTCCTAGCTTGGAGGGCTAGGTGAAAAGTCCTAACTTGAGGGTTAGGTGCAAATTCCCATCCTGGAGAATTAGGTGAAAAAGTCCTGGCTTGGAGGGTCAGGTGCCTAGCTTGGAGGGCTAGGTTGGATGATGTTCTAACTCGGAAGGGTTGGGTGAAAAGTCCTAGCTTGGAGGTAGGTGAAAGTCCTAGCTTGGAGGCTAGGTGAAAAGTCCTAACTTGGAGGGTTAGGTGCAAATTCCCAACTTGGAGAGTTAGATGGAAAATCCTTAGCTTGGAGGGCTAAGGTGGATGGAAACTTAGCTTGGAGGGCTGAGTTTGAGTCCCTGGATCGGTCTGGTGATCGATCAGGGATTTTGGCACGCTGCTCCTTCGTGGATCGGTCGGGTGACCGATCCAGCGATGACTGATCGGTCGGGCGACCGATCAGGGAGCACACAGTGAGGTTGGGAACCTACTGTGCTGCTCCTGATCGATCTGGTGACCGATCAGGGAGTATGCGTTTCACCCATTGACTGGCTCCTGATCGGTCTGGTGACCGATCAGGGAGCGAGCAGTGAGGTTGAGTTCCCTTGCTGAACTGCTCCTGATCGGTCTGATGACCGATCAGGTTTACTGTGCAGATCGTTCCGGAGAACGATCAAGCATCGCAGGTTCCTCTCTATGATCGATCAGGACGGAGCCTGATCGGTCTGGTCAGGTTCTGATCGGTCTGGTGACCGATCAGGAGGCTGCCTGATCGGTCCGGTGACCGATCAGAAGGCTTAGCCTGCGAAACTCAGAAATCGCCCAATATAAGGGTGGATCGGTCCGGTGAACGATCCAAGACCTGGGATCGGTCTGGTGATCGGTCCAGGAGAATCTCAAAGAAATCGCGATTTCTAATTGAGCGTTGGGGATCGATCAGGACGAAGCCTGATCGGTCTGGAACCAGCCTGATCGGTCTGGTGACCGATCAGGAGGCTCTCTGATCGGTCAGGTGACCGATCACTTTAATTCAAATTGCATTGTCAGACGCTCTGATCGCGTCTGAACTCAACCGATTCGCTGCCACTTTCCTCTGATATTTGATATGCTGTTTGATTTGCTGCTCTAATACTCTGAGTAAGTTTCAGGTGACAGGGGAGGATTCAAACACTCAAGGAGAAGTCAAAGAGAGCTTTCCTTGGAGCAGGTTTGTCCATTTTCCCATCTCAGGTTGCAACGGCGAGCTGCAGACTGGAGCGGAGACTGGAGCTTGACTGAGGGAAGCTCAGTGAGTCCAGAGATAGCTCAGTAGAGGCTGGCGTTGGCAGATGAGTAGTTGGGAGCTACAGAGATGTTGTCACCTTGTGAAGAATCAAAAGGGCGGTGTATAGCTTCGTGGAAGCAAGTCTTGCGAAAGAGGTGTTCTTGTCGTGCCTTGAGTTCTCCGCAACTTGCTGCTGTGTTCTTGCGATCTTCATCACTTTTTGAGCAAGCAATTGAGAAGCAACCATCTTTTACTTGAGCCTTGAAGGAAGGAACAAGAAGCTTGGAGTCCGACAGTGGGAAGACACGGGGAAGGGTTCTTGCGTGAGATCGCCACTGGGTGGAGCTCAAGGAAGCTTGCTGTGTTCTTGTCCTTGTCAAGGGTTTGAGTAAGATCTTTCTTGTAGTTTCATTGAGCTTAAACACTTATATTTGATTGAAACGCTGTGGAGAGGTTTCTCCACCGAGAAGGAGGTTGTTGATTTATCCGGTGATCACCGGGGCTTGATCTGCCGACGATCAAGGGATCGCCCACCTTAAGGGCACGCCAAGGAGTAGGGGCAAGTTATCCCCGAACCTTGTAAACCCTCCTGTTAGCGATCTTGGTAGCTGTCGACTGTTAGTTTTCATCTCTGTTTTTGTTTACTGCATTGCTCTGCTATTTTCTTGCTTCTTCCGCTGTGCTGCTGATAGTTTGAGTGCAGAAATATAGCTAAGCTCTTCAAAGGGAAAGTGTTGGCTATATTCACCCCCCCCTCTCTAGCCATCTCGTTCCCAACAGGGTTGTCTAGGTTCACCGTCATCAGACTCATCACCATCAACACCACTTGGAGTTTCTTTCAAACTTAGTCTCCTGAGTTCGAGTTGAACTCCTTCTATATTTTTTGATTGGTCAGTTGATTTTGGAATTTCTTCAAAGATCACATCAGAAGACTCTTCAACTAATCTAGATTTCTTGTTGTAGACTCGGTAGGCTTTGCTAACGAGAGAATACCCGACTATTATCCTTTCATCAGCCTTTGCCGTGAACTTTCCAAGGTGGTCCTTGGTGTTTAGAATGAACACCTTACAACCAATCACCCTAAGGTGTTTAACCGTAGGTGGTTTTCCAAACCAAAGCTCATGGGGAGTCTTTCCTAAAAACCTATGGATGAGGACTCGATTTTGCACATAGCTAGCTGTATTTACAGCTTCAGCCCATAAGTAACTCGGGAGTGAGTACTCATTCAGCATGCTTCGTGCAGCCTCTTGAAGAACACGGTTCTTCCTCTCTACAACACCATTTTGTTGTGGTGTTCTAGGAGTAGAGAACTCATGTCTATAACCCTTATCTTGACAAAATTCTAGAAACCTTTGGTTTTGAAATTCACCTCCATGATCACTCCTTATTGTCTTAACTGTTAATGATTTCTCATTTTCAACTCTTCTACGAAAAGAAATAAAAATATCTAAGATTTGGTCCTTATGTTTTAAAAAGTAAGTTCATGTGTATCTAGTGAAATCATCAATGATAACAAAGCAATATCTACTTCCATTCAATGATATGATAGTGCTACAATCAAATAAATCCATGTGAAGTAGATCTAATGCATTGGAAGTACTTACAGCGCTTTTACCTTTATGTGCAGATTTTGTTTGCTTACCCATTTGACACGCATCACATAATTTATCTTTTTCATACTTGATGCTTGGTAAGCCTCGAACTAGTCCCTTGTTGGCCAACTTCCGGATGTTCTTCATGTTCACATGTGCTAGCCTCCGGTGCCAAAGGGTGGACTCTTCTTCTTTTGACATGAAACACTTAGCAAAAGCATTAGTAGTACTTTTAAATGAAACTTGATAAATATTGTCTACTCTTGCTCCTACTAGTACCGTGTCCAAGGTGTCATTTTGTCTAACTAGACATTGACTTGGTTGGAAGTCAATTGTGTAACCCGTGTCACATAATTGACTGACACTTAGGATATTAAATTTCATCCCCTTGACTAGAAGGACATTTGAGATTCTAAGACATTCGGATATTTGAATGTCTCCTATTCCTATGACCTTAAGACTACCATTGTTACCAAATGATACATTGCCTCTACTTTTCTTGTGAAGTGTGGTAAACAATGATCTATCCCCGGTCATGTGTTTGGAGCATCCACTATCAACGAACCAAGTTGATAGATGCTCCCCCTCAATCATAACCTACACAATTCGAAAAATAGAAGTTTTAGGTACCCAAACCTTGGGACCTAAAGCGCCAACTAAACATGACTTAGGCACCCACGCCTTGACCATTTTCTTTTGGATTTTGGGTGTCCTAGACTGCCTCATATCAGTCCTAGACATGAGAGACACAAATGACGATTCCTTAGGGCGATAACCAATACCGGCCCTATTGTACACCGCCCTTTGGGCATTTAGGATCATATCTAGGGTCTTAGAGCTAGTTGAGAATTTCCCAAGAATATCTTGAGCTTCTCAACTTCACTCTTCAATGATTGGTTTTCCTCTACTAGCGATTCATTATGCAAATCATTGACTTCCTCAACCTTAGAGGACTTCAACTTTTCAATTTCAAGTTTCAATGATTTAATTTCATCTTCTAGCAGTTCAACATGTAAATCATCAATATTATCATCCCTAGAAGCTTTCAATTGATCAATTTCTAATGTCAATGCCTTAACCTTATTCTTTGACTTTTTAAGCATACTAGATAAACATGCAATTGCTCTATAACACTTTTCAAGCTTGGGAGAAGTTACCTCTTCATCATCCGAAGATGATGAAGTCGCGTTTGAGGAGCTTGAAGAATCATCACTGCTCTCCTCTCCAAGAGCCATGAGTGTCACTTGCCTTGTGCTTTTCTCCTCCTTTTCTTCATCGGATGAGCTAGAGGATGACTCATCCCAAGTGGCCTTCAAGGCTTTCTTCTTCTTCTTGAATTTTTCTTCTTTTCGTTTGGATTTCTCCTCCTTCTTCTTAAACTTTGGACATTCATTCTTGAAATGCCCTTTCCTACCACACTCAAAGCAAGATGCATTATTCTTATCAAGTTTGGATTCACTAGTGTACCTCTACTTTTGAAACGTCGATCCCTTCGCATCATCCTCCTCACAAAGTTGGCCATTTCGGATGAAGAGGAGCTGCTGCCATCTTCCTCGGAATTGGACTCGGATTCGGAAAAGGATGAAGATGATGAGACCTCCTTCTCCTTCTTCTTTTCCTTCTTCTTCTTGTTGGTTCGGTTCCCTGCAACTAAGGCAATCCCCTTCTCCTTGGGGCCTTTGTTAGCCATTTCATGCAATTCCATCTCACAAAATAAATCATCTAATTTTACAATAGATAAATCCTTGGATACTTTGTAGGCATCCACCATGGATGACCACAAACATTCCTTGGAAATGCTTTCAACACATACCTCACAAGGTCGCGGTTCTCGACCTTTTCATCAATTGAATGAAGCCATTGAGGACTTCCTTGAACCGACCATGAAGCTCACTTACCGACTCATTCTCCTTCATGGAGAGATTTTGAAGTTGATTGAGGAACAAATCCCTCTTTGCGATTCTAGAGTCCCGGGTGCCTTCGTGAAGCTCAATGAGTTTGTTCCACAAGTCCTTCGCACTTGTGAAAGGACCAACCTTGATGAGCTGATCTTTGTTCATGCCACATTGTAGAGTGACAACCGCCTTCGCGTCAGCTTCCTCTTCCGAGTTTGTTCAACAGTCCACCTCCAAGACTCCAGCTCTTTGCCTTCGTCATCCTTAGGAGGAATGAATCCCTCCTTCACTGCGAACCAAGTGTGGATATCCATCTTCAGATAGTATTCCATCTTTGATCTCCAATACTGAAAGTCGGCGCCATCAAAGAATGGAGGTCGGGTGGTGGAGAATCCTTCTCTCAAAGCCATCTGGTTGATAACTCTTGGATGTTAAGCCGTAAACAGAGCCCCAGGCTCTGATACCACTTGTTGGAAACGAGATGGCTAGAGAGGGGGGGTGAATATAGCCAATCACTTTTCACTTGCGATTAACAAGTTTCCTGCACTTAACTTATCAGTAGCACAGCAGCGGAAGAAACAAAAGAGACTGAAAGTGCAGTAAGCTAAAACAGAAATGAGATCAAACAAAGACAACTGCCAAGAACGCTAACAAGAGAGTTTACAAGGTTCGGGGATAACTTGCCCCTACTCCTTGGCGAGCCTTTAAGGTGGGCGATCCCTTGATCGTCGGCAGATCAAGCCCCGGTTTCACCGGATATAACGCAACCTCCTTCTCGGTGGAGAAACCTCTCCACAGCGTTTCAATCAGGATAAAGTTTAAGCACAAAGAAACTGCGAGAAAGATCTTACTCAAACACTTAGCAAGGACAAGAACACAGCTAACTTCCCTTAGCTCCACCCAGTGGTGATCTCACGCAAGAACCCTTCTTCGTGTCTTCCCACTGTCGGACTCCAAGTTACTTGTTCCCTCCTTCAAGCGCTCAAGTAAAGATTGGTTGCTTCTCGATCACTTGCTCAAAGTGATGACAGCTTCAAGAACACAGCAAGCAGATTGTGGAGAACACTAAGTGGGGCAAGAACACAAGTTTCAGAACTCTGCTTCCACGAAGCCAATTTCCGCCCTTTTGTTTCTCCACTCAGCATCAGGTGACAATATCCTCCGTAGCCTCCAGCTACCTTGCTACCAACGCCAGCTACCACTGAGCCCTCTCTGGTCTTCCTGAGATCCCCTCAGCCAAGCCCCAGTCTCGGCTCCAGTCTGCAGCTCGGCCGTTGCAACCTGAAATGGAGAATCGAACAAACCTACTCCAAGGAAAGCCTCCGTTGACCTCTCTTTGAGTGTTTGAATCCTCCCCTATCACCTGCAGCTTAATCAGACTGTTAGAGCAGCAAATCATACAGTAAATCAAATATCAGAAGCAAACATCAGCGAATCGGATACGATCAGACGCCCTGACCACGTCTGACAGTGCAATTTGAATTAAAGTGATCGATCACCGGACCGATCCAGGGCGTGTGGGTCGGTCACCAGACCGATCCACTGCTTCGCTGGGATTCCCAGCTCTCGCAGCTATACACGCCTGATCGGTCACCAGACCGATCAGAGTGAAGCCTGATCGGTCACCCAGACCGATCAGGGCAGATGAACAGTGATTTTTTAATCAGATCCAAGATCCCTGATCGGTCACCGGACCGATCTAGGACTTTGATCAGCAAGGGAACTCACTCACCGTTTGCTCCCTGATCGGTCACCAGACCGATCAGGAGCAAGGCAGCAAGGCAGCAAGGAAGCAGCCTGCTCCCTGATCGGTCACAGGTCCGATCAGGAGCCACACAGTAGATTCCTAATCTCACTGTGCGCTCCCTGATCGGTCACCAGTCCGATCAGACATAGCTGGATCGGTCACCAGTCCGATCCACTAAGGAGCAGCGTGCCAATGTCCCTGATCGGTCACCAGACCGATCCAGAGACTAAACCCTAGCCCTCCAAGCTAGGAATTCATCCACCTTAGCCCTCCAAGCTAAGGATTTTTCCATCTAACTCTCCAAGTTGGGAATTTGCACCTAACCCTCCAAGTTAGGACTTTTCACCTAGCCCTCCAAGCTAGGACTTTTCACCTAGCCCTCCAAGCTAGGACTTTTCACCCAACCTTCCGAGTTAGAACATCATCAACCTAGCCCTCCAAGCTAGGCACCTGACCTCTAGCCAGGACTTTTTCACCTAATTCTCCAGGATGGGAATTTGCACCTAACCCTCCAAGTTAGGACTTTTCACCTAGCCCTCCAAGCTAGGACTTTTCACCCAACCCTTCCGAATTAGGACTTTCCCAACACCTAGCCCTCCAAGCTAGGATTTTCACACCTAACCCTCCAGGTTATGATTTCCAACACCTAGCCCTCCAGACTAGGATTTTCCATACCATGCCTGATCCCCGATCAGGACTTAATCATAATCCATGTCATGCCTGATCCCCGATCAGGACTTAATCATAATCAATGATCATCCACCTAAACTAAAATCGATGTCAACACCAAAACAACAATCAGGGCAAGACTGCA
>JAGFNQ010007650.1:15430-71457 GCA_024364735.1 Boesenbergia rotunda | reverse complement strand
TTGGGTGAGCTTGAGGTGTATGTTTCGATGTTTGACATTGATGTTTGAATTTGATAATTATGGTTGAATGTCGTATGGTGTCAAGTGGGTCAAGGTTGACTGGAGATTGACTAGGTGAAGCCAGGTGGATCGGGGAGATCGCGCGCTGGCATGGGAAAAGACCTAGTGGGACTAGGCACACCGAGTGGACTAGGTGAAGTCCAGGTGGATCGGGGAGATCGCCGCTGGCATGGAAAAAGACCTAGTGGGACTAGGCACACCTAGTGGGACTAGGAACCAGTGGATGGCACACCAGTCCAGTGGATCGAGGGATCGCACGCTGGCATGGAAAAAGACCTAGTGGGACTAGCAACCTAGTGGACTAGGAAGTCCAGATGGATCGGGAGATCACATGCTGGCAAGGTGGAAGTCTACCGAGAGACTAGACCTAACTCGAGTGTTAGGCAAACCTGGTGGGGAATCAGGTTAAGTCCTAGTTGGGAACTAGGCAGAAGAATCCAGGTTGGTCAAAGGGGTTGACCGTAATCCAGGTTGGTCAAAGGGTTGACCGTAAAATCGAGGTTGGTCAAAGGGGTTGACCGTGAACACAAGTTAGGTTGGTCTCAATCGATTGGGTGATCGATTGGGTTGTTGTCTCGCGAAAACAAGAAGGATCTTAATCAATTGGGTAATTGATTAAGAAGGATGGTAATCAATTAGGTAATTGATTAAGGAGGATCTTAATCAATTAGGTAATTGATTAAGGAGAAAGTGAATCGATTGGGTAATCGATTAAGAGAGTTTGTTGCGAGAACAGAAGGTGGCTGAATCGATTGGGTAATCGATTCAGCCTTCTCTTAATCGATTGGTCAATCGATTAAGGGCAGTCTTAATCGATTGGCTAATCGATTCAGGTTCAAAAACTAGCCGTTGAACGGCTAGTATGACGTGGTAATCGATTGGGTAATCGATTAGGGAACCCTAGGCGTCGGGTATAAGGGTTTTCACGCAGGTTTTGAGCCACAACTCTTCTCCCCTTTTTCCTTCTTCATTGGTGCCATCTCAAGGGAAGTCTTGGAGGTTTTTGCTGCTGCATTTCCAAGGTTCTAGAGGCAACCACAAGCTTGAAGATAGCAAGGAAAGCAAAGAGAGATTATTCATTGTAAATCTTGTAAGATTTCATTTTGTTTTGCTTGATTCTTGTTGTATCTTTGTGAAAGCTTGTAAGAGGTTTCTCCACCTCAAGAAGGAGACTTTCATAGTGTATGAGAGAGTGAGGAGAGTGGATCCTTGGATTAGTCACCCGACCGGGGTGGATACCAAGTAAATCCTTTGTGTTAGCGTTTGCTCGAGTCTTCCGCCGCGACAAATCATCACGAAGCAAATCGAGCTAATCACCCCCCCTCTAGCTCGCCTACCGGTCCCAACAAGTGGTATCAGAGCGAGGTTGCTCTTCATTGGACTCATCGCCAAGAGGGCAAGAGCTAGAGGAAGAAGAAGAAGTTGGAAGAAACCCTAATTTCAAGAAATCATCATCAAAAGGGTTCAACTTCAAAATGGAGTTTGGCTATGACACAAGGGCACCTCCACCATTCGACAAGGCAATTTCAATCTTTGGAAGTCAAAGATGAAAATTATTTCATGATGGAGATAGAGCAATGGTTTGCTCTAATGGAGGGTTTTGAAGCTCCAACAAGCACAAAAGGGAACTCCTCAAGAAAAGCAAATGGAATGAGGAGCAAATCAAGAGATGCGAGGCCAACACAAAGTGACCAAGTTATTGGTCAATCTATTGCCAATCACCATCTTGGACAAGATTGGAGAATTCAAGACGCCAAAGAGCTATGGAGCAAATTGGCAAGGCTTCATGAAGATCCCTCCACTTACCAATCAAGACAAATCCGAAGAGGGAATTCATCAAGTGAAGAGGACTCGGAAGTTGAGAGGTGCTCAACATCCGAAGATGAAGCTCAAGAAGCCTCCACCTCAAGGGTTGAAGAGGAGCAAAATTTGACATTGACGCCGGAACAAGAAAAGGTTTCAACATCATCATCCGAGGTCAATGGAGAAGAAGAAGAAGTCTCCACCTCTAGGATTGAGGGGGAGCAAAGGTCATTGAATCCGGAAAAAGAAGAAGTATCTACTTC
Source organism: Boesenbergia rotunda (assembly GCA_024364735.1). NCBI lineage: Eukaryota > Viridiplantae > Streptophyta > Magnoliopsida > Zingiberales > Zingiberaceae > Boesenbergia > Boesenbergia rotunda. The sequence goes on along the minus strand of JAGFNQ010007650.1, from coordinate 69,331 downwards.
CGGATCGAGTGAAGAGTCATGTGCCACCCCTACAAGCAAAGGTATAAACATTTCAATTTGTAAAAATAAAGATCACATCATTTGCTTTGAGTGTAGGGAAAGAGGACACTACAAGAGTAAGTGTCCAAAATTGGTCAAGAAGAAGGTGCAAATGGCACCCAAGACCAAGGGAAAGGCAAAGGAGGTCGACCCCGTGGCAAAGAAAGATAAGAAGCACATTGTGTGCTTCTCATGCAAGCAAAAAGGACATTATCGAAATCAATGTCCAAAGGGGAAGGATCCGACCAAAGTCAAAAGGAGGAGCTCAAGTCAAGGGGGAGCCTCCAAGATTAAGCCTAAGGTACCATTAGGTAATGGTAATTCTTTTCATCATGATAATATGCATGCTAAAAATAATTATTATCATTTTAATGCAATTTATCATGAACATAGGAGGCATGAGAAACCTAAGGTAAACTATAGAGCTTTCCATGCTAGGACTACAAAATCTAAGGATAGGGAACAAATTAGGAATTTCCAAGGAAGACCTACCCAATCCAAGGCTAAGAAAAACAATCACCAAGGCTATATTAGAAAACCAAGCCTTGAGGAGGTAATGATTGAAAATCAAGTTTTGAGGTCAAAACTTGATAAACTAGAAAAATCCCTCAAAAGAATAGAAAATCTATTTAAGGGATCTAAGGATCAAAACCTAGATTTAGGAAATCAAGGACCCTCTAAGAGCAAGAAAGGTTTGGGGTACAAACCTAAAACTAAGGATAACGGTCCATCCTACCATAGAGTTCCATATAGGTATGGAACTCAATCTAGGTCTAGAAGTCAAGTCAAGACCACAAGGGAAGCCATCCCTATGGTTGACCAGGATAAGACCAACATGACTAAGGCTTCGGAAAAGCCTAAGAAAGTCTTTAGGAAGGTATCAAGGGAGGTCATCCCTATTGAATACCTAGAATACCCTAGGAGCACCAATAGATGTTGGGTTCCTAAGAGTGTGTTTGCCACACCCTAGATAGGTCTAGGGAGTGTCAACTCAAATGGGAAGGGTAGTTAACCCAACCTTGATGAAGTTGGCACTTTGGGACATTTTCAAGGAATTATCTTCCTTGAAAATGAAGGAATCAAGTGTTTACTCTAGGAGGAGTAAAATTTGTGCCAAACTATATTTTTGAAAGATTGAACTTAATAAAAATTGGCACAACTAGGATAGAATCCAAAGATAAGCCAAGTTGGGGAGTTTTGGCATTATCTTGGAAATTAGGGCAAATTTAGGGATATCAATGGCTTAGCGATGAGTTATTGATACTTAGATAGGAAATCTAGGTATATTCTTTTATGACACTATGTCATGTTTTGTATGCCCTATCACATGCCATGACATCATATTTCATCATTCATATTTATTATGAAAATATTACATGTCATGTCATACATGCATCATCTAGTTATAATTTCTTTTTAAAATCCTAATATGATGCATGTCATAGTCATTAATCATGCATAAATCAATTTTTATTGAACTTAAGGACATTGACATTAATTGACATCCTAGGTGGATGATCAAAGCTTATAATGTCTAGATAGAAATGCATGAACCCTTAGTTTAGGGAGAATATGACTTTTACATCTCACTAAGACCATAAGTTGACTTGTGTGTATTTTTGAGACACATTAGAAACAAGTGAGATATTAGGGTGATGAACAAAACTCAAGGTGTTGATTTATATGCATCCTATTGAGTTTTAGTATCATCAAATCATGAAGTTCAATGAACTCCAATCATTGGGAAAGCTAATGTACAAGTCATGTACACTTAGCCCAAGGAACATGATTGGATATTGTTTTTGAAAAACATTTTACAACTATCTTGGAAAACCTTGGTGAAGACTATCTTTTGATAGCACTCATCATTGATGAAATGGATACAAAATAGACTAAAACATTGAAATGTTTCAATGGTTTCTAATTTTGTGTCAATCTTTGAAAAAGAAGGTTATTTTCATAGAAAAATATTTTTTCTTGATAGTATATGGTATAAATAATGTCTACACGAAATTTTAGGATTTTTCGAATTTTGTAGAATTATTTAGGAGTTTCTGAAATTCGAATCTGAAATTGTTTTCAGATTTCAGAAACTCTCAATCGATCAGGTGATCGATTGGGGCAGTAGCCAATCGATTGGTCAATCGATTGGTGGATCTTTTTGCGAGCACAGAAGCTCACGTAATCGATCAGTTGATCGATTACAGTCAGCCGTAATCGATCCGTTGATCGATTAAGGCTAGTTTAATCGATTAGTTCCCAACACCAATCGATTGGTGAGACTGAAACTGTCAGTTTTCAGTCCATTAACCCATTTTTGAGTAACCTTCCAATCCCCAACCCCTTGGAATACTTTTATAAGTATATTTGGGTAAATTTCATTGTGAAATCAAAAAGGGAAACGGTTCGATGAACATTTAAGGGTTAATGAGAGGTTTTGGTTCAAGTTTTGAATCCCAAAATCTCAATCACCTCAAGTTGAGTTTTCCTAAAGGTTTTAGGAACTCAAAAATCATTGTTGGTGCAATGATAGAGGTTTAGAGCATGTTTTGAGGGGGAGGTCTTCCTTAACAACATGTGGTTGTATTTTTATTTTTGGTAAAATGAAAGGATGAAGATTGGAAATCTTCATTATGATGAATGCTCAAGGTTGAGCATAGGTTCAATGAAAAGTATGGGATTTTCATTGTGTACACCTTTGACCATATAGACTTTCAGGGTGAGTGTTTGATGTGTGTCAAAGGGGGAGAAAATTGAAAGGCTAATAGGGATTAGTCTTTCTCAAACATATTGTCAAACATCAAAAAGGGGGAGATTGTTGGTGCAATCTTGGTTAGGTTAGGGTTGACCTAGTTTGACAAAGCTCAGGTGAGCTTGAGTCTAGCAAGCTTGGGTGAGCTTGAGGTGTATGTTTCGATGTTTGACATTGATGTTTGAATTTGATAATTATGGTTGAATGTCGTATGGTGTCAAGTGGGTCAAGGTTGACTGGAGATATGACTAGGTGAAGCCCAGGTGGATCGGGGAGATCGCGCGCTGGCATGGGAAAAGACCTAGTGGGACTAGGCACACCAAGTGGGACTAGGCACACCAAGTCCAGGTGGATCGGGGAGATCGCATGCTGGCATGGAAAAAGACCTAGTGGGACTAGGCACACCTAGTGGGACTAGGTGAAGTCCAGATGGATCGGGGAGATCGCATGCTGGCAAGGTGGAAGTCTACCGAGAGACTAGACCTAACTCGAGTGTTAGGCAAACCTGGTGGGGAATCAGGTTAAGTCCTAGTTGGGAACTAGGCAGAAGAAATCCAAGTTGGTCAAAGGGGTTGACCGTGAAGTCCAGGTTGGTCAAAGGGGTTGACCGTAAAATCGAGGTTAGTCAAAGGGGTTGACTGTGAACACAAGTTAGGTTGGTCTCAATCGATTGGGTTGTTGTCTCGCGAAAACAAGAAGGATCTTAATCAATTGGGTAATTGATTAAGAAGGATGGTAATCAATTAGGTAATTGATTAAGGAGGATCTTAATCAATTAGGTAATTGATTAAGGAGAAAGTGAATCGATTGGGTAATCGATTAAGAGAGTTTGTTGCGAGAACAGAAGGTGGCTGAATCGATTGGGTAATCGATTCAGCCTTCTCTTAATTGATTGGTCAATCGATTAAGGGCAGTCTTAATCGATTGGCTAATCGATTCAGGTTCAAAAACTAGCCGTTGAACGGCTAGTATGACGTGGTAATCGATTGGGTAATCGATTAGGGAACCCTAGGCGTCGGGTATAAGGGTTTTCACGCAGGTTTTGAGCCACAACTCTTCTCCCCTTTTTCCTTCTTCATTGGTGCCATCTCAAGGGAAGTCTTGGAGGTTTTTGCTGCTGCATTTCCAAGGTTCTAGAGGCAACCACAAGCTTGAAGATAGCAAGGAAAGCAAAGAGAGATTATTCATTGTAAATCTTGTAAGATTTCATTTTGTGTTTGCTTTGATTCTTGTTGTATCTTTGTGAAAGCTTGTAAGAGGTTTCTCCACCTCAAGAAGGAGATCTTTCATAGTGTATGAGAGAGTGAGGAGAGTGGATCCTTGGATTAGTCACCCGACCGGGGTGGATACCAAGTAAATCCTTTGTGTTAGCGTTTGTTCGAGTCTTCCGCCGCGACAAATCATCACGAAGCAAATCGAAGCTAATCACCCCCCCTCTAGCTCGTCTACCGGTCCCAACAGAGCCGACTTCAAAATATGGCAGCAGAAGATGTTGTTCTACCTAACCACGCTGAACCTTGTACGGTTCCTGCGCGAAGACCCGCCAGCCGCTACGGAAAATTATTCCGGGAGCCAAGCTGCTCGCGATGCGTGGTCACACGGAGACTTCCTGTGTCGCAATTACGTTCTTAAATGCGTTGGACAATGCGCTATATAACGTATATTGCATAATGGAGACGACCAAGTCACTGTGGAAATCGCTGAAGAAGAAATGCAAAACCGAAAAGCACCGGACTAAAGAAATTCAACGTCGGTCGGTTTCTGGATTTCAGAATTATGGATTCCATGAGCGTCACGTCTCAGGTCCAAGGCATGCAACTGATAATGCATGATCTGGATGCCGAAGGAATGCGGCTGAACAAGTCATTCAAAGTTGCTGCGGTAATTGAGAAACTCCCTCCTTCATGGAAGGATTTCTAAAAATTACCTAAAAAAGCACAAGCAGGAGGGCTTGAACCTACAACATTGTCGTTAATAGCCACAAGCTCTAACCTATTGGAACTTGGATGGCTAGAGAGGGGGGGGGTGAATGTAGCCAGACACCAAAAATCTTTCGCTTTTATAAACTTCTGCACTTAGGGTCAGTAGCACAGCAGAAGCAATACAGCAAAAACAAAGTGCAGAAATGAAAGACAAACGAAAACGCTAACAAAGAGGATTTACAAGGTTCGAGGATAACTTGCCCCTACTCCTTGGCGTGCTCTTAAGGTGGGTGATCTCTTGATCGTCGGCAGATCAAGCCCCGGAAAATCCAGATAGAAAGCAACCTCCTTCTCGGTGGAGTAACCTCTCCACAGCGTTTCAAGATGAATGAAGTATTAAGTACAGGAAACACAAGAAGAAATCTTACTGAGCACTTAGAACCTCAAGAACACAAGCAAACTTCTCACCGAGCTCCACTCAGCACAGATCTCACGCAAGAACTCCCTTCTTCGTGTCTTCTTGCTGATGGACTCGCCAAGCTTCTTGTTTCTTCTTCCCAAGTGCTCAAGTAACAGCAGGTTGATTCACAAACAATGGATCAACAGATCAGAGTAATCGCATAAGTGATGGAGCCAAGCTTTTGATCGTGGAGAACTGCTCCTTCACCACTTCTCATCTCATCTCTTAACCTGCGCTGCCATAGACACTCCTCTGCAGCCCCCAGCTGCTCATCTGAGACAACCCAGCTACCCTGACCTCTCCTGGACTCCCTGAGCTCTCCTCAGCCACGCCCCAGTCGAGTCCCAGTCAGCTGCCAGTCGTCGCCAGCGTCCGTTGCAACCTGAGATGGAAAGCTGCCCAATCTGTCGTAGCAAAAACCTCAGTTTGATTCCCTTGAAGTAAACCTGAGTAACCTGCACACTTAGTAGCTCATTAGCTCAGCAAATCAATGGAGTATCAACAATCAGAAGTTAGGAGCAGAAATCAGTAGAAAATCAGCAGAGAAACAGACGCAATCAGAGCTCTGACAGCGTTTTTGAATTAAAGCTGCCAATTACTGATCGGTCACCGGACCAATCAGAGTGACTCCTGATCGGTCACCAGACTGATCAGGCTGGGTTCAGACCAATCAGGCTCCATCCTGATCGGTCCTAAGGGCAGGACAGTTCCCATGGTCAGACAGGATTGCAGACTTGGCCGGCAGGCATTTGCTAAGTCCGGCATCATCATACGGGATCGCGATGGGGTTTTGGTTTGGAAGGACGGGAGGGGTCTCGGTGAGCTACCTGGAGGAGGTCCACATTTTCAGGCACCAGTCGATGCTGCTGCACCTCAGGAGGCTCCCACTGCTACTGCTGCTGATGATTACGACTATGATCCGGACCCAGATCTACGATGGCAGATTTCTGAGCTGGATCAGACAATCCAGCATGATCTTCACATACGAGAGCTCTATAGGGTTCCGATCTTTCGACCGCAGATTGACCACGATGGAGTCGGATGTCTCCAGGGTCCGCACTTTACATCAGACGTGGAACAATGAGTGGCGTCGTCATACATTTCCTGGGGATGCGCCTTCCGGTATTGCTGTACCTGGATCCTTTGCTCATGATGATGACCCGATAGGCGACCCTATGCATACTGACCCTCCTGCTGATGATTGACTGTTATCTGTTCTTGTCTGGTGGTTTCAGACTATTTGACTATTTGACGGATCTGTCCGTCCTGACTATTGCCTGTTATGGCGTGATATTGACTTTGATGCATTGACTTGCATCGCACTATTTGCCTGGATGTTTTATGTTTTACCACTATGGCTGTTTTTGATGTATATCTTGCCATCTTTTGCTTATTAGTGGTTTATATGGTGATATCTGCGTGTATGCCTTATTATGCATGCTTATGATTTTGCTTATGCTCCAGTTCCATATGATACATATGCCTGTTTTGCCATACCTTATCTTTGTCATATGTATTCATATGTTTATCAAAATAAATCATTCCTACCTGTGTTGTTTGGAATACCCCTAGGGTTGAGGGGGAGTATGGTTAAACTTAACAGCCCCTCTAGACCCTTTTCGATGTTCGACAAAGGGGGAGAGTGTGGTTGGTTAAGTTTAGGATGATCATGTTATAGGGGGAGGATCCTGATTCCCCTATGATTCTGAATTGAGAAATTGATTGAGAATCCCTAAACTTAAAATCGGGTTGTCAAACAACAAAAAGGGGGAGATTGTTGATGTAATCTGACCCTGATTATTGTTTTGGTGTTGATATCGATTTTAGTTTAGGTTGATAATTATGATTATGATTAAGTCCTGATCAGGGATTAGGCATGGTATGGAAAATCTTAGCCTGGAGGGCTAGGTGTTGGAAAATCCTAACCTGGAGGGTTAGGTGTGGAAAATCCTAGCTTGGAGGGCTAGATATGGAAAAGTCCTAATTCGGAAGGGTTGGGTGAAAAGTCCTAGCTTGGAGGGCTAGGTGAAAAGTCCTAACTTGGAGGTTAGGTGAAAATTCCCAACTTGGAGGGTTAGGTGAAAAAGTCCTGGCTTGGAGGGTCAGGTCCTAGCTTGGAGGGCTAGGTATGGAAAAGTCTTAATTCGGAAGGGTTGGACGAAAAGTCCTAGCTTGGAGGGCTAGGTGAAAAGTCCTAACTTGGAGGGTTAGGTGAAAATTCCCAACTTGGAGGGTTAGGTGAAAAATTCCTAGCTTGGAGGGCTAGGTTGGATGAAATCCTAGCATGGAAGGCTAGGTTTGAGTCCCTGGATCGGTCTGGTGACCGATCAGAGAAGTTGGCACGTTGCTCCTTCGTGGATCGGTCCGGTGACCGATCCAGCGATGACTGATCGGTCTGGCGACCAATCAGGGAGCGCACAGTGAGGTTGGGAACCTACTGTGTGGCTCCTGATCGGTCACCGTTGCCTCGTTGCTTAGCTCCTGATCGGTCCGGTGACCGATCAGGGAGCAGGCAGCTTCCTCGCTGCCTTGCTTCTGATCGGTCGGGTGACCGATCAAGGAGCAAACAGTGAGTTGAGTTCCCCCACTGATCAGTTCCTGAACGATCCGGTGACCGATCAAAGACCTAGGATCTGATTTCCATAGTTACTGTTCACTCAGACGTGGTCCGATCAGGCTTGAGCCTGATCGGACAGGGAGCTACCTAATCGGTCTGGTGACCGATCATGCTTCACTCTGATCGGTCCGGTGACCGATCAGGCTTGTGTCGCCGTGAGAGCTGAGGAGTCCCAGCAAGCGGTGGATCGGTCTGATGATCGACCCACAAGCCCTGGATCGGTCTGGTGACTGATCACTTTAATTCAAATTACATTGTCGGACGCTCTGATCGCGTCTGACCGTATCCGATTCTCTGCATTTGATCTCTGATACTTGATTTACTGAGTGATATGATGTGCTAATGCTCTGATTAAGCTGCAGGTGACAGAGAAGGATTCAAACACTCAAGGAGAGTCAATGAAGGCCTTTCCTTGGAGTAGGTTTGTCCGTTTTCCATCTCAGGTTGCAACGGACGCTGGCGCTGGCTGGAGTTACTGACTGGGGCTGGTCTGAGGGAAGCTCAGGGAGTCCAGAAGAGCTCAGTAGTGGCTGGTGGTTGCAGGAGAGCAGCTGGAGGCTGCAGTGAGATGTTGACCTGGCGCTAGTGGAGAGTGGATAAGCAGCGTGGTGGAGAAGAGCAGACAAGAACTTTGGTTGCCTTGGTTTTCTGCTGCGATTTCTGGCTGCGTGCTTGTGCTCTTGGCTGATCATCCTCTCTTGAGAAAGCTATTGTGATCTTTGAAGCAACCATCCCTTGCTTGAGCACTTGGAGGAAGGAACAAGAGGCTTTGAGTCCAACAGCGAGAAGACACGAAGAAAGGGGTTCTTGTGTGAGATCGTCGCTGGGTGGAGCTCGGAAGAAGCTTGCTGTGTTCTTGTCTGTGCTAAGTGCTAAGTAAGATCTTTCTTGTGTTTCATTGTGCTTAAAACTATATCTTTGATTGAAACGCTATGGAGAGGTTACTCCATCGAGAAGGAGGTTGCATCTTATCCGGTGTTCACCGGGGCTTGATCTGCCGACGATCAAGGGATCGCCCACCTTAAGGGCACACCAAGGAGTAGGGGCAAGTTATCCCCGAACCTTGTAAACCCTCCTTGTTAGCGATCTTGCTAGTTGTTTCAGTTAGTTTTGTTTTCTGCATTTCTGCACTACTCTGTTTCTATTGTTTCCGCTGCTGTGCTACTAACCGTGAAGTGTAGAGAACTTCTAATGCAAAAGAAGTTTGTGTCTAGCTATATTCACCCCCCTCTCTAGCCATCCGAGTTCCAACAAGTGGTATCAGAATTTGGGGCTCTGTACAAGCGGGTTAACAACCGAGAGCTATCATCCATGGCTTTGAGAGAATGTTTTTCCACCAGCCGACCTCCCTTCTTCGATGGCGCAGATTTCCAATATTGGAGATCGAAGATGGAGTATTACTTGAAGTTGGACATCAACACTTGGTTCGCGATGAAGGAGGGCTTCACCCCTCCAAAGGATGATGAAGAGAACTTGAGTCTTGGCGGTGGACGGCTGAACAAACTCGGAAGAGTGAAGCCGACGCGAAGGCGGTAGTCACCCTAGAATGCGGCATGAACAAAGACCAACTTATTAATGTTGGTCCATTCACAAGTGCAAAAGACTTGTGGAACAAGCTCATCGAACTTCACGAGGGCACCCGAGATTCAAGAATCGCCAAGAGAGATTTGTTCTTCAACCAACTTTAAAATCTCTCCATGAAGGAGAATAAAACGGTAAGTGAGCTACATAGCCGGTTCAAGGAAGTTCTCAACGGGCGTCATTCTATTGATGAAAAGGTCGAGAACCGCGACCTTGTGAGGTATATGCTAAAAGCATTTCCAAGGAATACTTTGTGGTCACCATGGTGGATGCCTACAAAGTTTCCAAGGACTTGTCAATTGTTAAATTAGATGATTTATTTTGTGAAATGGAATTGCATGAAATGGGTAACAAAAGCCCCAAGTAGAAGGGGATTGTCTTAGTTGCAGGGGAACGATCCAACAAGAAGAAGAAGGAGAAGGAAGTCTCTTCATCCTCATCCGAATCCGAGTCCGATTCCGAGGAAGATGGCAGCGGGTCTGTAACGCCCCAAAATTTCCATTTTTAGTTCTTAAAGTCCTTAGAATTATTTAGAAATGGTTTAGAAATATTCTAGATATTTTTAGGAATTTTTAGAGTATTTTTATGGAATTTTTCGAGTCCGTTTGGTATTTTTGGAAAAAGAAAAAGAAAAAGGAAAATAAAAAGCCAAAATAGGAAAACACCATAAGGGGCAGCGGGGGTTCGAACCAGCGACCACCACAAGACCAAGGGAGCGCGCGGCCAACTGGGCTAGGTATCAAGCACAGAAAAGGAAAGAAGGACAAATACTTAAGCTGCAGTTAGGTTGATCCGATCCTTAAGTGTATAAATAGAAAACTTAAAGAGAGAAGTTAGGATTTCTCTCAAACCCTTCGGCCAACACCCCTTGCGCCGACCCCTCTCCCTCTCCTCTCTTGTGCGCACGCAAATCAAGGCCAAGAGGGTCGGCCGAGACCCTTTCTCCAAGAGATAATACTATATTCGAGATCCCCGCGACGAGAGGAACGCGTAGACGTGAAGAATTCTTCGAGATCTCGAGTTTCTCCCGAGTTCTAGACCTCAATCTTGGTTGTAAGTCCAAGATATCAATGTAAGTACTGCTCACCTGCAGTAAGAGGCGGTTTTACCGCGAGAATTTCCTTTAAAAGTCTTTAAAAGAGAATTTTTCCTTTTTGCTTTAGTTTTTGCATGTGATCTTAGTTCTTATATGCTTGTATATGTTTGATAAGCACCCTATGTGAGTTTAGGGCCAAGAAAGTTATGAGAAAAGAAAAGAAGATAAAGATAAGAAAAGAAAAGGCCAAGGCCTTAAGAAAATCCCCAAAAGTCAAGACTTAGGGATTTTAGCACGCAAGGTGCTCCAGAAAATGCCAAGGCATTTAAAGATAAGAAAGAAAAGAAAGAAAAGCTATTTTATTTTATAAGGCCAGTACCCGGCGTCCAAGGGCGTCGTTAAAGAAATCCAGGTGTCCAATTCCAAGGTCTTGGCCCTGGTAGACCAAGGTCTGCTCTATTAGGATTGGTGGCTCGCTACCCCAACCTTTTAGGGAACGCGCATGAGATGGTACTTACGTCTTCAGTGGATCCAAGTGATTATTATTTTCAAGTATATGCTTTAGCAAAGTTTTCGAAAGTTTAAGAAAGTTAAAGAATAGCTAAAGTTTCAAGTTGAGCCAAGAAAAGTAAAATGAGATTTATTATTGCTTGAGTATGCATGTTTTGAGTTATACATGTTATTAGTTTTCTTTCAAGCATATTAGTATCTCATATGATGTTCAGTTTGATCTAGAAGCAAGTTTGCATATTTCGAGTTTTTGTGAGCTAGATAGTACTTACTAAGCTTTTTGCTTACTAGTTGCATTTTCCTCTTATTGCAGATAAAGGTAAAGGCAAGCAATTCTGAAGGAAGACGACGAGGCGGTGCTGAGTAGAGTGTGTGTGGTGGCTGATTATGGAGAGATCCTTGAGACAAGACATTTTAGTTATTTGAACTGCAGTGTTTAAGCTTATTCAAATTTCAAGTTCTTACTTTATGGAGATTATGGAGTATTTGAGTTTTTGGGTAGTTTTATATGCTAAATTTCTAGAGTAAAGATTCCATGTCATTTCCTTTAGCATATATATTCCCATGATTGCATTAGATGAGTAAAAGTGTGAGTAGTTAGAAATATTGATACTTTGATAGAAAAAAAAAGTGTTTGTGCCAAGATAGTATCAATTTTCCTTTTGAATTAAGTTTCATAGTTTAGATATGTTTAGAAAAGTTGCTTTCTCATTCCATAATGCCTTAGTGATGTTATAGAACATGCATATGGTGTTATAAATTCATAGAAGCCAAGATTGGTACAAACTCCATTGTTAAAATTTAGATAAACTTGTTTAGTTTGTTTTCTTCCATAAAAGTCCTAAATTCAAGTTTATAAATTCGTTTGAATGGCAAAATTGTTTAGGAGACTGATATAGAGTATAGAAATGATGACGTAGTTTGATGTGGCTCGAACTAGAAGGAATGGTGGACTTGGAAACCAACTGCCGAAAACCTGTAAAACTGCTCATAGCAGTATCAGTCGACTGATGACGTCATCAGTCGACTGGTACGGGCAGTTTGTGAAGGGTAAGGCTGTTTTCAATAGGCATTGGCTATAGGATTGAGAAGAGAGTATGACATGGTATTATTATACATGATTGCTTAAGCTAGAACGTAATCGTTAGCAGAATTAAAAGAAAAAAAAAGATTTCCGCATTTTTATCATATATCAAAAGTAGAGAAATAGTGAGGAGTAACGATCCGTCTAAGGTAAAGAGAAGGCGGGTCGCTACAGGGTCTTCTTCCTCCGAGATGGCAAATTTTGTGAGAAGAATGATGAGAAGGGGTCGACGCTTCAAGGGTAAAGGTAACCCTAGTGAAGTTAAAGTTGATAAGACTAATGTTTCTTGTTTTGAGTGTGGTAGGAAAGGGCACTTCAAGAGTGAATGCCCAAAGCTAAAGAAGAAGGACGAGAAATCCAAAAAGAGAGAGGAGAAATCAAAGAAGAAGAAGAAGGCCTTGAAGGCCACTTGGGATGAATCTTCCTTAAGTTCATCCGATGAAGAGAAGGAGGAGAAGAGTACACGACACGTGGCACTCATGTGTAACGCCCCAAAATTCCCATTTTTAGTTCTTAAAGTCCTTAGAATTATTTAAAAATAGTTTAGAAATATTCTAGATATTTTTAGAAATTTTTAGAATATTTTTATGGAATTTTCCGAGTCCGTTTAGTATTTTTAAAAAAGGAAAAACATTTAAAGGCAGCAGGGGGTTCGAACCCGCGACCAGCAGGGGACCAGCCGCGCGCGTGACCAGTTGGGCTGATTGGTTTTGTTGAAATAAATTGGGCGAAACAATAGATAAGGTATAGTTAGGTCAATCCGCCCCATAAATATAAATAGATAAGTTAAGAGAGGAAATTGGATTTTTTGGTTTTCTCTCTTCCTCACCCTAGCCGCGCGACCCTTCCCCTCTCCTCTCTTGGGCGAAACAATACCAAGGCCAAGAGGGCCGGCCAAGGCTCTCCTCCGAGAGATATTCCTATATTCGGGATCCCCGCGACGAGAGGAACGCGTAGGCGCGAAGAATTCTCCGAGATCTCAAGTTTCTCCCGAACCTCCGACGCCGTTCTGGGTTGTAAGTCCAAGATATCAAGGTAAGTACTGCTCACCTACAGTAAGAGACGGTTTTTCCGCGAGAATTTCCTTTAAAAGTTTTAAAAGAGATAGGTTCTTTAGTTTATGATTTTTGGCATGTGATATTAGTTCATTATATGTTTGTATAAGTTGATTAAGCACCCTATATGAGATTAGGGCTAAGAAAAGTTATGAGAAAAGAAAAGAGAAGATAAAGATAAGAAAAGAAAAGGCCAAGGCCTTAAGAAATCCCCAAAAGTCAAGACTTAGGGATTTTAGCACGCAAGGTGCTCGAGAAAATGCCAAGGCATTTACAGATAAGAAAGAAAAGAAAGAAAAGCTATTTTATTTTCTAAGGCCAGTACCCGGCGTCCAAGGGCGTCGTTAAAGAAATCCAGGTGTCCAATTCCAAGGTCTTGGCCCTGGTAGACCAAGGTCTGCTCTATTAGGATTGGTGGCTCGCTACCCCAACCTTTTAGGGAACGCGCATCAGATGGTACTTACGTCTTCAGTGGATCCAAGTGATTATTATTTTCAAGTATATGCTTTAGCAAAGTTTCTAAAGTTTAAAGAGTTTTCAAAAAGTTAAAGAATAGCTAAAGCTTCAAGTTGAGCCAAGAAAAGTAAATTGAGATTTATTAATGCTTGAGTATGCATGCTTTGAGTTATACATGTTCTTAGTTTTCTTTCAAGCATATAAGTATCTCCTATGATTTTCATATTGTTCAAGAAGCATGTTTGCACATTTCGAGATTCTGTGAGCTAGATAGTACTTACTAAGCTTTTTGCTTACTAGTTGCATTTCCTCTTACTGCAGATAAAGGTAAAGGCAAGCAATTCTGAAGGAAGGCGACGAGGCGGTGCTGAGTAAAGTGTGTGTGGTGGCTGATTTTGGAGAGATCTTTGAGACGAGACAATTTAGTTATTTGAATTACAATGTTATAGTTTATTCAAATTTCAAGTTCTTGCTTTATGGAGTTTAGCGAACATTTAAGCCTTGAATAGTTTTACATGCTCAATTTCTTAGAGTGAAGATTCCGTGTCATTTCCTTTAGCATATATACCCTTATGATGGCATTGGACGGGTAGAAGCGTGAGTAGTTGGAAATATTGATACTTTGTTAGAAATATAGATGCATGTGCCAAGATAGTATTAATTTCTCTTTGAATCAAGTTTTATTGCTTAAATATGTTTAGAAGAGTTGCATTCACATTTCATAATGCTTTAGCAAGGTTATAGGACATGTATTTGGTGTTATGAATGCATAGGAGTCAAGATTGGTACAAACTCTATTGTTAAAGTTCATATAAACTTGAATAACTTATTTTCTTCCGCAAAAGTCCTAATTTCAAGTTAATGGATTCATTTTGATTGGCTAAATTGATTGGAAAACTGGCCTAGAGTATAGAAATGGTGTCATGATCCTATTTGGCTCGAAAGCATAGGTTTGGTGGAGTTGTGAAGCAAGTGCCGAAATCTGAAAATTCTGTTTTCAGGCTTATCAGTCGACTGATACAGTATCAGTCGACTGATACCCGAAAGTTGAGTTGGGCGAGGCAAGTTTCAATAGGTAGTTTCTTACGAGTTTTTGAGAAAGAAAGTATGACATGGTATCATGCATGACTATTTAAGTTAGAATATCATTCTTAGATGAATTTAAAAGAAAAAAAAGATTTCCGCATTTTTAGTCATGCATTAGAGTCGAGAAGTAGACAGAAGTAACGATCCGTCTAAGGCAGGAGAAGGCGGGTCGCTACATCATGGCTCTTGGAGAAGAAAGCAGTGATGAATCCTCCGACTCTTCAAACGCGGCTTCATCATCTTCGGATGATGAAGAGGTAACCTCTCCCGAACTTGAAAAATATTATAGAGCAATTGCATGTTTAACCAATATGTTGAAGAAGTCAAAAAATAAGGTTAAATAATTGTAATTAGAAATTGAACAATTGATTTCATCTAGGGATGAGAACATAGATGATTTACATGTTGAAATGTTAGAGGATGAAATTAAATCATTGAAAATTGAGGTTGAAAAATTGAAATCCTCTAGGGTTGAGGATATAGATGATTTGTATGATGAATTGTTAGAGGAAGAAAACAAATCATTAAAGAGTGAAGTTGAGAGACTCAAGAAAATTGTTGAGAAGTTTTCAACAAGCTCAAAAACTCTAGACATGATTTTGAATGCCCAAAGGGCAGTCTACAATAGGGCCGATATTGATTATCGACCCAAAGAATCTTCATTTGTGTCATTGATGTCTAGGACTGATATGAGACAATCTAAGACACCCAAGGTTCAAAAGAAAGTTGTCAAGGCATGGGTGCCTAAGACTTGTTTAGTAGGTGCTTTAGGTCCTACGGTTTGGGTACCTAAAACTTCTATTTTTCGAATTGTGTAGGTTATGATTGAGGGGGAGCATCTATCAACTTGGTTCGTTGATAGTGGGTGCTCCAAACACATGACCGGGGATAGATCATTATTTACCACACTTCAAAAGAAAAGTAGAGGTAATGTTTCATTTGGTAACAATGGTAGTCTTAAGGTCATAGGAATAGGAGACATTCAAATATCCGAATGTCTTAGAATCTCAAATGTCCTTCTAGTCAAGGGGATGACATTTAATCTTCTAAGTGTCAGTCAATTGTGTGACACGGGTTACACAATTGATTTTCAACCAAGTCAATGTCTAGTTAGACAACATGACACCTTGGACACAGTACTAGTAGGAATAAGAGTAGACAATATTTATCAAGTTTCATTTAAAAGTGCTACTGATGCTTTTGCTAAGTGTCTCATGTCAAAAGAAGAAGAGTCCACCCTTTGGCACCGGAGGCTATCACATGTTAACATGAAGAACATCCGGAAGTTGGCCATCAAGGGATTAGTTCGTGGCTTACCGAGCATCAAGTATGAAAAAGACAAACTTTGTGATGCATGTCAAATGAGTAAGCAAACAAAATCTGCACATAAAGGTAAAAGCGCTGTAAGTACATCTACCACTTTAGATTTACTTCACATGGATCTATTTGATTGTAGCACTATCATATCATTGAATTAAAGTAGATATTGGTTTGTTATCATTGATGATTTTACTAGATATACATGGACTTATTTTCTTAAATATAAGGACTAAACCTTAGATGTTTTCATTTCTTTTTGTAGAAGAGTTGAAAATGAAAAATCATCAACCATTAAGACAATTAGGAGTGATCATGGAGGTGAATTTCAAAATCAACAGTTTTTAGAATTTTGTCAAGATAGAGGTTATAGACATGAGTTCTCCACTCCTAGAACACCACAACAAAATGGTGTTGTAGAGAGGAAGAACCGTGTTCTACAAGAGGCCGCACAAAGCATGCTTACTGAGTACTCACTACCGAGTTACTTATGGGCTGAAGCTGTAAACACAGCTTGCTACGTGCAAAACCGAGTCCTCATCCATAGGTTCTTAGGAAAGACTCCCCATGAACTTTGGTTTGGAAAACCACCTACAGTTAAACACCTTAGGGTGTTTAGTTGTAAGGTGTTCATCCTAAACATCAAGGATCACTTTAGAAAGTTCACGGCAAAAGCTGATGAAGGGATACTAGTCGGGTATTCCCTAGTTAGCAAAGCCTACCGAGTGTACAACAAGAAATCTGGATTGGTTGAAGAGTCTTCTGATGTTGTCTTTGAAGAAATTCCAAAGGCCAATGAATAACCAGAAGATGAAGTTCAATTCGAACTTAGGAGACTAAGTTTGAATGATACTCCAAATGTTGTTGATGGTGATGAATCCGATGACGGTGAGCCTAGACAACTAATAGGTCAGCCGGATCCTGAGGCTGAGCTGGTGTCTAGTGAAACCATTCGAGAAGCACCACCAACACCTAGGCATACTAGATTAGCCTCTAGTCATCCCCAAGACCAAATTATTAGAGACATCCATCATGGGGTTAGGACTAGATTATTCTTCCGGAATGAGGCTAATGAAGTTGCTCTAATTTTCGAAATTAAACCTAGAAAAATTGATGAAGCATTAAATGATCCCGATTGGATCATTGCGATGCAAGATGAACTAGGTCAATTCGAAAGAAGTCAAGTTTGGGACTTAGTCCCTAGACCTAAGAAGACCACCATCATTGGAACCAAATGGGTCTTCAAGAACAAATTGAACCATAAGGGAGAAATCATAAGAAACAAGGTACGCTTAGTAGCCAAGGGCTATAGTCAAGTTGAAGGCCTTGATTATGATGAGACCTATGCTCCCGTGGCACGATTAGAGTCCATCTGATTGATGCTTGCATTTGCAGCACATCGAGGTTTCAAGTTATATCAAATGGATGTCAAATCGGCCTTTCTAAATGGTTTGATTAGAGAAGAGGTCTATGTCGAACAATCTCCGGGGTTTGAGAGTACCGAATTCCCAAACCACGTGTTCAAGCTCAAAAAGGCACTTTATGACCTTAAACAAGCACCCCAAGCTTGGTATGAGCGGTTGCCGACATTTTTAATTGAAAAATACTTTGTAAGAGGCCAAATAGACCCTACACTATTTCTACGAAGAGATGGTGACAATATTTTTATAGCCCAAGTATATGTCGATGACATAATTTGTGGCTCAAACAATAAGGGCTATTTGAATGAATTCATTGGACACATGGAGAGTGAATTTGAAATGAGTCTAGTGGGAGAGTTGACTTTCTTCCTTGGACATGAAATCAAACAAACCCGAGATGGGATCCATGTGCACCAATCAAAATACACACAAGAAATGCTTCGAAAATTCAACATGAGTGATTCAAAAGAGGTAACCACTCCCATGGCTACAAACACAAGATTATACAATGATGAGAGTGGTAAACCTGTTGATTTGACTCAATATCGGAGCATGATAGGTAGTTTGCTATACCTCACAGCTAGTCGACCTGATATTCTTTTCGCTGTAGGTATGTGCGTAAGATATCAAGTTTGTGCCAAGGAATCTCATTTAATTGCTGTTAAGAGGATTTTGAGATAGCTTAAAGGCACAATAGGAGTCGGTTTTTGGTACCCCCGTACCGAATCATTTGATTTAATTGGCTATTCCGATTCCGACTACGTTGGATGTAAGTTGGATCGGAAAAGCATGAGTGGGGGTTGCCAATTTCTAGGATGATCTCTAGTTAGTTGGTCAAGTCGGAAGCAACATTGTGTTGCTCTCTCCATGACCGAGACAGAATATATTGCTATGGGAGAGAGTATATCACAATTGTTGTGGATGATTCATACTCTAGAGGACTATGGATTAAGCTACAAAGATGTGCAAGTGTTGTGTGACAACATTAGCACAATTAACCTAACCAAGAATCCAGTGCATCACTCTAGTGTTGAGACTAGCATGGGTTATTCTCTAATCAGCTGATTCTCACTGGCTGGTGGCATTGGGATGTCCGGAGATAAACATGGATGCTAGTTAAGGGAACTAGTTCATTGGAGTGACTAGCTGTAAGACTTCATATGGGAATCTACATGTAGATATGTCAATGAAGATCTTACTGCGGCTTAAGTGCGATGTTCCTTTGACTTGCGGTGTTCAAGTCATCTTGGTCATGAAGACTTATACTTTGACATCTTAAGCAAGCATCTCCAAAGAGGTGTGGACCCAGGATGATCGGGTATAAGCCGAAGTGCCCGAAGATGTTTGAACAGCCTACAAAGGATTCACCACTCCTTGCGAGGAGATGTATACCCAGGCCTATCGTCGGATTGTTACTCAAAGCCTCTGGCCAGAGCATATCATGTTTAGAGTGAAAGTCTCTAAAATACATGAGAGTAATTAGAAATCCAAAGGACGAGTAAGACATTACTTGGGCTAGGCGTGACGTAGTCAGCCTAGTGGGGACTGACACCATTGACCGTGTCCTGAACCAAGTGGGTATAAGGTGGTGAAGGGAATGGGGCACGATTCAATAGAGCTGCTGAAGGGTTTCAGAATAATTTCTTCTGAGGTCAAACCGTTGATCTTTCGATTAATTGGGGATCATGATGTACTACTAGGTGCCACTCATGATCGTTCTATAATTAGTTAATTATAGACGGCCAAAATAAATCGAAAGCCTATTTAGTCACACGCACTACGAGTAATCCGAGAGATTTAAAACGAGCTCAATTGGTATCAGGATTCATAAACTTTAGTACTTAGCCTGGAGGTCTAGAGTTTGAATCCTGAGGAAGGCAAAAACCCACTGGCCAGGGGTGGGAAGACCCGTAAGGTCTCGGGCCTAGAGGGTTGCCTGCGGGGACCATAGAGGCCGAGATCGCTACATAAAAGGCGCCTTTTTATGTAGCGATCTCGGCCTCTATGGTCCCCGCAGGCAACCCTCTAGGCCCGAGACCCTACGGGTCTTCCCACCCCTGGCAGTGGGTTTTTGCCTTCCCTAGGATTCGAACCCTTGACCTCCAGGACAAGTACAATAGTTCCTGAATCCTAGTACCAATTGAGGTCAAGGTACTAGGATTCAGGAACTATTGTACTTGTCCTGGAGGTCAAGGGTTCGAATCCTAGGGAAGGCAAAAACCCACTGCCAGGGGTGGGAAGACCCGTAGGGTCTCGGGCCTAGAGGGTTGCCTGCGGGGACCATAGAGGCCGAGATCGCTACATCTAGGACTAAGCATATTGAAGTGTGTTACCACTTCATTAGAGATCATGTTGTTAGAGGAGATGTTGTACTCTCTTATGTAGAGTCCAAATCAAATTTAGCAGACATTTTCACTAAACCACTCCCCGAAAATGAGTTTAGCTTCTTAAGAAGGGAGTTGGGAATGTGTCGCGCTTCATAGGTTTCAAAATGTATTCAAAACCCTTGATGATCATTTCAAATTGTTGGGATACAATTGGGTAACTTTGGGGGCATCTCACACACACTATAAGGTTTACCAAAACGTTTTTGTTTGCTAGAAATGGGGTGAGATGTTAGGATCAACTCAATTTCTCAAAATGTCAATGCATCCCTTGAGAAATTAAGTTGACGAGATAAAAATCACTTCGGTGACCAAATATGGGGGAAACCAATGCATAACACATGTGTATTTGACTCCATGATCATACTTGGGCATTCCAATCAAGGAAACTTAATTGGAAACCTAAATTTGGCACAATCTTGATTGAAATTGGTTGAATGATTATTGATTGAGTTTGACTCCACTTGGGTGGAGTAAAGTGATTTGTTCGAACCATAAGAACCTTTGATCCTAGTTTAGGGATCAATTATAGTCAAGGGATCACTTCCAAGGTCAATATCTTTCATCAGATCCCTTCAGGAATCGTGTAAAAATCTGAAACTGTAAGTTTCAGATCGTATCAAGGAGTATCTGGAACCCTGATCGGTCACTGGACTGATCAGGCGTAGGGCTGATCGGTCCCCGGACCGATCTGGCTCCCTTCTATGGTGATCGGTCCACAGACCGATCAGAGGGGTCACAGAGACTTAACGAAATTTTGTCCAAACACTCTGTGCTAGCCTGGATCGGTCCCCGGACCGATTTGGCACCCTGTGGTGATCGGTCCACAGACCGATCAGGGGGGCTTCCCGAATATCATCCGACCCTATTGATCGCTTCCTGATCGATCAGCCGATCGATCAGGATCCTGCCTGATCGATCACCCGACCGATCAGGACCAGGCCAGTTCGATCAGGCCAGAGCCTGATCAGTCTGGGAGCTCTCAGATCGAACGGTGATCCGTTCGATCACATTAAATTTCGGTTGGTGGACCGATCCACCAACCTAATAACTTCGCGAAAACCCCTCATCTCCCAAGCCCTAGCGTCGAACCTCTCTTCATCCCGTGCGAGTGCCTTCCCTGCATCTCCTTCTTCCTCTTGCGAGTGAGCTTTTGAGCGCGCGCGATCCTGAGAAGATTTCTGCGAGCGTTTTCCTTGTCTTCTAAAAGTTTCCTTCTTGCTCAAGGTCTTGCACTTCTGTCTTGCGCCGAGAGCTTCTTCTTGCGCAAGCCTCTTCTTCCAGACTCCAAGATCTTTATCACCAACCTTCAATGGCACCTAAGTAAGTGTTGTTGTTAAGTTTCTTTTTCAGATCAGTTCTTACAGTATGTATTTGAGGCTAACCATGTTTTGGTGTTTTATTGTTGTGCCGTAATTCCTCCATGCCCTGGCCTACCTTATGATTATGGTATCTATAATCAAATCTCTCTTTCATTTGATTATTGTCCCCATTCTATATCAAAATGATGAATCTTATGATCAATTCCACCTTATGTTCACTTGAATATTTTTCCCGCGATCAATTCTTGGGTCATTGATTAAACCTTGTCTTGACCAATGTGATCAAATTTTGATCAAACCTGCTATCTTGATCTATTCAAACCTTTAAAAAATCATCTAAGGGAAAGGAATCAATGGAGGGTAGCTCGAGGGGCAAAGCCCCTTCCTCATCAGCACCCACCCGAAGGCATCAGCCTTCCTCGAGTTCCCGCTTTCTCAATGCCACCTGTGAACAGGCTTTTCAATCCCACACCTTCAAATTACTCTCTTGCCGATCGATTGATGTTCCATTTCTGACCGAGCACTGCCCTTCTATCATGGAGATAGTCACATTCTACAATCTTGGCTTTCTCCTTTCTCTTGAAAGGACTATCAATTATGACCTTGTCTCCAAGTTTTACACTAATATTCAGCAGGGACCTCAAGGGGGATTCGAGTTCACTACTAAAGTCGCCAAGAGGACTCTTGATTTCTCATATGAGATTCTAGCGGAGTACCTAGGCGGTCGATGATCGCCTAACCTGTATTCGATCTATCCTGAGCTCCCTGACCCTATGTTGGCTCCATTTGCGGACGTTACTCCTGATGGCATCTATCAGCATTTCTTTGGTCATCCCCGCCCAGCCGGGCTTGATGAGTTGGGTCCTGGTTTTCCTACTTTTGCAGCACTCCGTCTCTCTCCTACCGATTACATCTTGTTCAAGATTATGACAAACTGTATCCTGTCTATCACTTCCAAGCCTTTAACTGAGATCCGACCCTAACATTACCTGATGCTCTACGGCATGCACTGCCGCATAGACTTCGATATCATGGAGAGCATCTTTTAGTCCATTTTATCCTATCGAGAGCCGAGTCGCCGCACAGTCTATATGTCATTTGGTCATGTCATCACCGACAGGCTTATGTCAGTAGGTGTTGATGTCACCAAGGGCAGGATACTGCCCATGGTCCGACAGGATTGCAGACTTGGCCGGCGGGCATTTGCCAAGTCCGGCATCATCATACGGGATCGCGATGGGGTTTTGGTTTGGAAGGACGGGAGGGGTCTCGGTGAGCTACCTGGAGGAGTTCCACATTTTCAGGCACCGGCCGATGCTGCTGCACCTCAGGAGGCTCCCGCTGCAGCTGATAATGATGATTACGACAATGAGCCGGACCCGGATCTACAATGGCAGATTTCTGAGCTGGATCAGACGATCCAGCATGATCTTCACATACGAGAGCTCTATCGGGAGGAGATCCGTTTAGGGTTCCGATCTTTCGACCGCAGACTGACCACGATGGAGTCGGATGTCTCCAGGGTTCGCACTTTACATCAGACGTGGTACGATGAGTGGCGTCGTCACACATTTCCTGGGGATGAGCCTTCTGGTAGTGCTGTACCTGGATCCTTTGCTCATGATGATGACCCGATAGGCGACCCTATGCATACTGACCCTCCTGCTGACGATTGACTGTTATCTGTTCTTGTCTGGTGGTTTCAGACTATTTGACTATTTGACGGATCTGTCCGTCCCGACTATTGCCTATTATGGCGTGATATTGACTTTGATGCATTGACTTGCATCACACTATTTGCCTGGATGTTTTATGTTTTACCACTATGGCTATTTTTGATGTATATCTTGCCATCTTTTGCTTATTGGTGGTTTATATGGTGATATCTGCGTGTATGCCTTATTATGCATGCTTATGATTTTGCTTATGCTCCAGTTCCATATGATACATATGCCTGTTTTGCCATACCTTATCTTTGTCATATGTATTCATATGTTTATCAAAATAAATCATTCATACCTGTGTTGTTTTGGAATACCCCTAGGGTTGAGGGGGAGTATGGTTAAACTTAACAGCCCCTCTAGACCCTTTTCGATGTTCGACAAAGGGGGAGAGTGTGGTTGGTTAAGTTTAGGATGATCATGTTGTAGGGGGTGGATCCTGATTCCCCTATGATTCTAAATTGAGAAATTGATTGGGAATCCCTAAACTTAAAATCGGGTTGTCAAACAACAAAAAGGGGGAGATTGTTGATGCAGTCCGACCCTGGTTGTTATTTTGGTGTTGACATCAATTTTAGTTTAGGTTGATGATTATGATTATGATTAAGTCCTGATCGGGAATTAAGCATGGTATGGAAAATCCTAGCCTGGAGGGCTAGGTGTTGGAAAATCCTAACCTGGAGGGTTAGGTGTGGAAAATCCTAGCATGGAGGGCTAGGTATGGAAAAGTCCTAATTCGGAAGGGTTGGATGAAAAGTCCTAGCTTGGAGGGCTAGGTGAAAAGTCCTAACTTGGAGGGTTAGGTGAAAATTCCCAACTTGGAGGGTTAGGTGAAAAAGTCCTGGCTTGGAGGGTCAGGTCCTAGCTTGGAGGGCTAGGTATGGAAAAGTTTTAATTCGGAAGGGTTGGTGAAAAGTCCTAGCTTGGAGGGCTAGGTGAAAAGTCCTAACTTGGAGGGTTAGGTGAAAATTCCCAACTTGGAGGGTTAGGTGAAAAATTCCTAGCTTGGAGGGCTAGGTTGGATGAAATCCTAGCTTGGAAGGCTAGGTTTGAGTCCCTGGATCGGTCTGGTGACCGATCAGAGAAGTTGGCATGCTGCTCCTTCGTGGATCGGTCCGGTGACCGATCCAGCGACGACTGATCGGTCTGCTGACTAATTAGGGAGCGCACAGTGAGGTTGGGAACCTACTGTGTGGCTCCTGATCGGTCACCGTTGCCTCGTTGCTTGGCTCCTGATCGGTCCAGTGACCGATCAGGGAGCAGGCAGCTTCCTCGCTGCCTTGCTTCTGATCGGTCTGGTGACCGATCAGGGAGCAAACAGTGAGTTGTGTTCCCCCGCTGATCAGTTCCTGAATGGTCCGGTGACCGATCAAAGACCTAGGATCTGATTTCCGCAGTTACTGTTCACTCAGACGTGGTCCGATCAGGCTTGAGCCTGATCGGACAGGGAGCTACCTGATCGGTCTGGTGACCGATCAGGCTTCACTCTGATCGGTCTGGTGACCGATCAGGCTTGTGTCACCGCGAGAGCTGAGGAGTCCCAGGAAGCGGTGGATCAGTCTGGTGACCGACCCACAAGCCCTGGATCGGTCTGGTGACCGATCACTTTAATTCAAATTGCACTGTCGAACGCTCTGATCGCGTCTGACCGTATCCGATTCTCTACATTTGATCCCTGATACTTGATTTACAAAGTGATATGCTGTGCTAATGCTCTGATTAAGCTGCAGGTGACAGAGAAGGATTCAAACACTCAAGGAGAGTCAATGGAGGCCTTTCCTTGGAGCAGGTTTGTCCGTTTTCCATCTCAGGTTGCAACAGACGCTGGCGCTGGCTGGAGCTGCTGACTGGGGCTGGTCTGAGGGAAGCTCAGGGAGTTCAGAAGAGCTCAGTGGTGGCTGGTGGTTGCAGGAGAGCAGCTGGAGGCTGCAGTGAGATGTTGACCTGGCGCTAGTGGAGAGTGGATAAGCAGCATGGTGGAGAAGAGCAGACAAGAACTTTGGTTGCCTTGGTTTTCTACTGCGATATCTGGCTGCGTGCTTGTGCTCTTGGCTGATCATCCTCTCTTGAGAAAGCTACTGTGATCTTTGAAGCAACCATCCCTTGCTTGAGCACTTGGAGGAAGGAACAAGAGGCTTTGAGTCCAACAGTGAGAAGACACGAAGAAAGGGGTTCTTGCGTGAGATCGTCGCTGGGTGGAGCTCGGAAGAAGCTTGCTGTGTTCTTGTCTGGGCTAACTGCTAAGTAAGATCTTTCTTGTATTTCATTGTGCTTAAAACTATATATTTGATTGAAACGCTGTGGATAGGTTACTCCACCGAGAAGGAGGTTGCATCTTATCCGGTGTTCACTGGGGCTTGATCTGTCGACGATCAAGGGATCGCCCACCTTAAGGGCGCACCATGGAATAGGGACAAGTTATCCCCAAACCTTGTAAACCCTCCTTGTTAGCGATCTTGCTAGTTGTTTCAGTTAGTTTTGTTTTCTGCATTTCTGCACTACTCTGTTTCTATTGTTTTCGCTGCTGTGCTACTAACCGTGAAGTGCAGAGAACCTCTAACGCGACAGAAGTTTGTGTCTGGCTATATTCACCCGCCCCTCTCTAGCCATCCGAGATCCAACACCTCGGACCAAGACTCCATGCCCAGCTTCACTCACCTGGACTTCAGTCAACCTAGCTTGACTCACCTGGACCCGGCTTCACTCATCGAGATTTCAGTCAACCTGGCTTCACTCACCAGGACCCGCCTTCACTCACCGGGATTTCAGTCAACCTAGCTTCACTCACCAGGACCCGGCTTCACTCACCGGGATTCCCAATCAACCTGGCTTCACTCACCAGGACCCGGCTTCACTCACCGGGATTTCCAATCACCTAACCCTCCGAGTTAGGAATTTTCACACCTAGCCCTCGAAGCTAGGACTTTTCACACCTAGCCCTCCAAGCTAGGACTTTTCCACACCTAGCCCTCCAAGCTAGGACTTTTCCAACCTTGCCCTACAGGCTAGGACCTGACCCTCCAAGCCAGGGTTTCATCCAACCTAGCCCTCCAGGTGTTGGGATCGGGTGCATGTTGACATGGATGCGGGTTCGTAATTTTAAAATTAATTACGTGCAGCGGAAGGTTTAGCATAAATAATTTCTCTAATTATTTAACCACACATCTAAGCATGCAATTTTATCTTGTGTAGACATGATCATATATTTAAAATTTTGCAGAAACATAAACTAATTTACGTATTACCTCGCGTAACTCGAAGGAAGGGATGAGATCCAACCGTAAGCGTCCCTTGGAAGCTCCGCCTCTATTCGCGTCCACGCCGAGTATCTTCGGGATGACTTCGCAAAGCCACGAGTTTTGTGTTCTCGAGAACTACTAGATTCTCTGAGAACGCGACGAGAAAAACCAAGAGAGAAGTCGGAAGACTAACCACAAAAGGATGGCCGGCTGGTGCTCCTTCTTGGGGCTGGTTGGCGCACGGCAAGAAGGGGAGAAGAGAAGGAGAGAAAGAGAGGGAGAGAGCCTATGCCTTCGTCTCTTCTTTGTTATCACCCAAGCCTTGCCTTGGGTCCTTTATATAGTGGCTTCACAACCATCAAGCCTCTCAAATATGGAATAACTTATTTCATCATGCCAAGTTTGATTTTATATCATGGTTAAAATCACATTTTAATTCATGATAAAAAATCAATCAAGTCTCTTCTCTCCTATGGAATAAATTTCCTTATCATGGTAAATCAACCCATGATTGATTTTATAAAATAAATCAATCCATGGTTCATTTTAATTTCCATGAAAAATAAACCAAACCTTCGTTTATTATATAAAAATTTATATCATCCATAAATTTATAAAACAAACCACACTTGGTTTATTTTATAAATTGAACCAAAAACTTGGTTCTCTCCCTTTGTTGTGGCCGACCAAGCAAAGAGGATGGAGGCCCTCTTTGGTCGGCCCATCCAAGCCACGCCCCAATGAATTAAACTTTTTTAATTCATCTATTAAGTCTTCAAAAGACTTAGTCATTTTACGCTTCCGATGCGTCTCTGAAAAATTCAGATTCGACTTATCGTTTGGCTCAACCAAACCTAATCTCTCTTGATTGGAAAATCTAATTTTCAACTCGTTTTAAATCCCTCGGATTACTCGTAGTGCGTGTGACTAAATAGGCTTTCCATTTATGTTGGCCGTCTATAATTAATCAATTAATTATAGAACGATCATGAGTGACACCTAGTAGTACATCATGATCCCCAATTAATCGAAAGATCAACGGTTGACCTCAGAAACAATTCTGAAACCATTCAGCAGCTATAATGAATCGTGCCCCATTCCCTTCACCATCTTATACCCACTTGGTTCAGGACATGGTCTATGTGTGTCAGTGTCCACTAGGCTGACTACGTCACACCTAGCCCAAGTAACGTTTTCTCGTCCTACGGATTCTAATTACTCTCATGTATTTAAGAGATTCATACTCTGAACATGTCATGCTCTGACCACTTCGAGTAACAATCCGACGATAGGCCTCGGGTATACATCTCCTCGCAAGGAGTGGTGAATCCTTTGTAGGATGTTCAAACATCTTCGGGCACTTCGGCTTATACCCAATCATCCTGGGTCCACACCTCTTTGGAGATGCTTGCTTGAGATGTCAAAGTATAAGTCTCCATGACCAAGATGACTTGAACACCGCAAGTCAAAGGAACATCGCACTTAAGCTGCAGTAAGAACTTCACTGACATATCTATATGTAAACTACCATATGACGTTTTACAGCCAGTCACTCCAATGAACTAGTTCCCTTACTTAGCATTCATGTTTATCTCCGGACATCTCAATGTCACCAGCCAGTGAGAATCAGCTGATTAGAGAATAACCCATGTTAGTCTCAATAGAATTGATAGTGTCTCAATGCATCGATTTGTTGTGCCACAGCCAAGGTCGATGTAAAGAGAGGTGCAGTTGGGTGCTATGTATATCGTTGCATACTTGTTAATGAGTTAACAATCCAATGATTTATGCAAACATTCAATTAGTTGATAGCATAAAGTGATAGTTACATATATGTGATATGTAATCGGTATAATTACCTACCTTCATAGCTAAGAATAACTTGATGGCCACAGCCATGGTTGTTCTTATCTATGGTTGGATATCAACCTATTTGGAGATGTTCCTACGATCTCCCGAATTGATAAAAAGGGTTATTCATTTCGAAAAATAAATAGGATTTAATTAATATATATTGATGCATTCTTTATCATTCTTCTCACATAAGCTCAATTTGTATTTCTAGGATAATCACTCGATCATGTCTTCTCTGAATTTGCATTCCATTTTGGACACCAATAAGTTAACTAAGGACAAAAGGATTGAAAAGGCACCAAAAGGCACTTGCCATCACTGTGGCAAGGAGGGCCACTGGCGAAGAAACTGCATGCTTTATCTTGAGTCCTTGAAGAAGAAGGCATCCGATGCCCCATCCTCTTCAGACATCTTCGTTATTGAATGTCACTCTATTTCCTCATACACCTGGGTACTTGATACTGGGTGTAGCTCACATATATGTAATGACATACAAGGGCTAAGGAATAGAAGAAGACTCGTCAAGGGAGAAGCGAATTTGCGAGTTGGAAATGGAGCAAAGATTGCTGCTATTGCCATCAGAACATATTTGCTAAAGCTCCCTACTGGACTTGTCTTAGAATTGGATAATTGTTATTTTGTTCCATCGTTAATAAAGAACATTGTATCTATTTCATGCTTGAATGAAAAGGGTTACCATTTAACTTTTAGTAACAATTGTTGTTACATAACTTTAAATGGTGTCCTTTATGGGACCGAAACTTTGTGCAATGATATCTACACGTTAGATTTATCCGGTGACGTTTATAATATCGAAGTTAGCAACAAACGTGCTCGAATAGATAATCGAATAGACTCCTATACGTGGCATTGTCGTCTTGGCCATATAAGTAAGAAATGCATGACCAAATTACACCGATGTGGAATTTTGGAATCATTTGAACCCGGTTCATTTGATACATGCGAATCATGCTTAAAAGGCAAGATGGCCAAATTACCCTTTTCCGGAAAAGGTAAACCAGTGGGAGAATTGCTTGGTCTGATACATACTGATGTATGTGGACCAATGTCAACTCTTGCACAAGGAGGCTATAGCTACTTCATTACCTTTATCGATGATCACTCACGATTCGAGTATGTGTTCTTGATGAAACACAAATCTGAAGCTTTTGAGAAATTCAAAGAGTTCCAAAATGAAGTAGAGAAATAGCTTGGCAAAAGTATTAAGATACTTCGATCCGATCGGGGTGGTGAATACTTAAGTCAAGAGTTTCAAGATTATCTGAGGGACAATGGGATATTGTCCCAATGGACTCCGCCGTATACACCACAACATAATGGTGTATCTGAGAGGCGCAACCGAACCTTGATGGACATGGTTAGGTCTATGATGAATCATGCAACTCTTCCAAAATCCTTTTGGGGCTATGCGCTTAAGACAGCTGTTTACTTGCTATACAGAGTCCCGACCAAGGTAGTCTCTACTACTCCATATGAGACATGGAATAGTAAGAAACCTCACTTAACTCACCTTAAGATATGGGGTTGTCCTGCTTATGTGAAGCGGACTGTATCAGACAAATTGGATGCTAAGTCTGATAAATGTCTATTTATTGGATACCCTAAGGAAACGAAGGATTACCAATTCTATCATCCCTTGGAACAAAAGGTGTTTGTTTCAAGGCATGCTGTATTTCTGAAAAAAGAATTTCTTTTACAAGAAAACAGTGGGAGTGGCATTGAACTTGATGAAGTTCAAGAAACTCCAATAGACATTACAGAGACACCTAGTCTAGACCCACAACCAATAACTCATAATGATGAGCTATTAGTTGAACCTAAAACAACACCACCTCTTCGTAGGTCTGATAGGACACGCAATATTCCAGAGAGATACGGATTTCTCATAAGTGAATCGAACGACGTGTTACTCATAAGCGATGACGAGCCTATCAGTTATGAAGATGTTCTGAAAAGTTCAGAAAGGGACACATGGCTTGAAGCCATGAAGTCGGAAATGGATTCCATGTACGAAAATCAAGTATGGGACTTGGTTAACCCACCTGAAGGGATTAAGCCCATAGGGTGCAAGTGGGTTTTCAAGAAGGAAACTGACATGGAAGGTAATGTTGTTACCTTTAAGGCTAGACTAGTGGCAAAAAGATATCGTCAGAAACAAGGAATTGATTATGACGAAACCTATTCGCCAGTAACTATGCTTAAATCCATTCGGATGCTCCTAGCCATAGCAACTCATTATGATTATGAGATATGGCAAATGGATGTGAAAACAACTTTCTTTAATGGAAACCTGCTTGAGGATGTATACATGATACAACCTGAAGGTTTCACATCGGTTGATAAAACCAAAGTATGCAAGCTTCGACGATCCATATATGGACTGAAGCAAGCATCCAGGAGTTGGAACATCCGTTTTGATGAGACAATCAAAGAGTTTGATTTCTCACAAAATCCTGACGAACCTTGTGTGTACAAGAAGGTTAGTGGGAGTGCAGTCGTATTCCTAGTATTATATGTCGATGACATATTACTTATAGGAAACGATATATCAGTCTTACAGTCGGTTAAAATTTGGTTGTCCAAAACTTTCTCCATGAATGACCTGGGAGAAGCAAGCAATATCCTTGGGATTAGAATCTATAGAGATAGATCAAAATGGTTGCTTGGTTTTTCGCAGACTACATATATAGACCGAGTGCTAAAAAGGTTTAGCATGTCGGAATCCAAGAAAGGTTACCTTCCCATCAGGCATGGGATCAACCTTTCAAAGTCTATGTGTCCGCGCACAGAAGATGAGCGGATTTGCATGAATAAGATTCCTTATGCATCCGCGATAGGATCTATCATGTATGCTATGTTATGTACTAGACCCGATGTATCGTATGCTCTGAGCGTCACGAGCAGATACCAGTCTGATCCAGGAATGGATCATTGGGCGGCTGTCAACACAATCCTTAAGTACTTAAGAAAAACTAAGGATGTGTTCCTAATATATGGAGAAGGAGATATGGTAATATGTGGGTATACAGATGCCAATTTCCAGACAGATAAGGATGACTCCAAATCTCAGTCTGGATACGTATTTACTTTGAATGGAGGCGCAATAAGTTGGAAGAGTTCCAAACAAGACACCGTAGCGGATTCTACCACGGAAGCGGAATATATCGCAGCTTCGGAAGCAGCAAAGGAAGCAGTCTGGATCAAGAAGTTTGTCTCCGAACTTGGTATGGTTCCAACCATTGATGAAGCAGTACCGGTTTACTGCGAAAACAATGGAGCTATTGCACAAGCAAAGGAAACAAGGTCTCATCAGCGATCCAAACACGTGCTTCGCAGCTATCATCTGATCAGAGAGATTATAAGTAGGAATGATATACAAATTGAGAAAATTCCCACTGAAAGGAATTTAGCGGATCCTTTAACTAAGGCCTTGCCTCAGAGCAAATTTGAGATTCATGTTAGAGCCTGTGGTATTGGATACCGTAGCGATTAACATTAGGCCAAGCGAGAGTTTGTTAGTAATATGAGAGAAGTGTCCTAAGGCAATCGCCTTATGATTGTAAACATTTATTTTAATAAATGAAAATTCACTATTTGAGTATACATGTTTGTGTATTTGATCGGGATCTTAAACTCATTTACTGAAAGTCCGCAATACAATTCACAGCATGAGAGAATTTGTGATGGAATCACAACTAGTGATTATCTCTACATGTGCAATTGTGAAGTATTGAAAATATCCCTAGTCGATGAATTGATAAATACATACACTATCAATTCTGTTGAGACTAGCATGGGTTATTCTCTAATCAGCTGTTTCTCACTGGCTGGTGACATTGGGATGTCCGGAGATAAACATGAATACTAGTTAAGGGAACTAGTTCATTGGAGTGACTGGTTGTAAAACTTCACATGGTTGTCTATATATAGACATGTCAGTGAAGTTCTTACTGCAGCTTAAGTTCGATGTTCCTTTGACTTGCGGTGTTCAAGTCATCTTGGTCATGGAGACTTATACTTTAACATCTTAAGCAAGCATCTCCAAGGAGGTGTGGACCCATGATGGTTGGGTATAAGCCGAAGTGCCCGAAGATGTTTGAACAGCCTACAAAGGATTCACCACTCCTTGCGAGGAGATGTATACCCAAGGTCTATCGTCGGATTGTTACTCAAAGCCTCTGGCCAGAGTATGACATGTTTAGAGTATGAGTCTCTTAAAAACATGAGAGTAACTAGAATCCGTTGGACGAGAAAGACATTACTTGGGCTAGGTGTGACGTAGTCAGCCTAGTGGGGACTGACACACATAGACCGTGTCCTGAACCAAGTGGGTATAAGATGGTGAAGGGAATGAGGCACGACTCATTATAGCTGCTGAAAGGTTTCAGAATAATTTCTGAGGTCAACCGTTGATCTTTTGATTAATTGGGGATCACGATGTACTACTAGGTGCCACTCATGATCGTTCTGAATTATAGACGGCCAACATAAATCGAAAGCCTATTTAGTCACACGCACTACGAGTAATCCGAGGGATTTAAAATGAGTTGAAAATTAGATTTTCCAATCAAGATAAATAAGTCGAATCTGAATTTATTAGAGGCGCACCGGAAACTTAAAATGGCTAAGTCTTTTGAAGGCTTATTGGACGAATTAAATGAGTTTAATTCGCAAGGGTTTAGCTTGGTGTGGCCGGCCAAAGAGGGTGCCCACCCTCTTTGGTTTGGCCGGCCATAATAAAGGAGGGAAACCAATTTATTTGGTTTAAATTATAAAATAAATCAAGCGCAATTTGTTTTATAAAATTATGGATAAATAAATTTATATAAAGAAATTTATATAAAGAAATTTATTTTCATGAAAATTAAAATAAACCTTGGATTGGTTTATTTTATTTTATAAAATCAATTATGAATTGATTTTTTCATGATAAGAAAAATTTATATAATAAATTTATTCTTTTAATGGAAATTAAAATGAACCATGGATTGGTTTATTTTATTTTATAAAATCAATTATGAATTGATTTTTCTATGATAAGAAAAATTTATATAATAAATTTATTCTTTTTATGGAAATTAAAATGAATCATGAATTGGTTTATTTTATTTTATAAAATCAATTATGAATTGATTTTTCCATGATAAGAAAAATTTATATAATAAATTTATTCTTTTTATGGAAATTAAAATGAACCATGGATTGGTTTATTTTATTTTATAAAATCAATTATGAATTGATTTTTCCATGATAAGAAAAATTTATATAATAAATTTTTGTGAAAATTTATTCCATAATAAAAGGGGAGATGTGTTTGTTTTATTATAAAGTTAGTTATAATAAAACTTGGCATAACGGAATAATTCATAGGAAAATTTATAAAGATAAATTTCTTATAAAAATTTATTCCGTTAAAGGAGAGACTTGGCGATGGAGAGACTACTATATAAAGGAACCAAGGCAAGGCTTGAATTCCAATTAAGAGATTTAGTAGCAAGCTCTCTCTCTCTCTCTTATTCTCTCCCTCTCTCTCTCTAGGGCCGGCGCCCTCTCTCTCTCTCTAGGGCCGGTGCCCTCTCTCCTCCCCTAGGGCCGGCGCCCCCTTCAAGTTGCCGTGAGCCATCTCCACCAAGAAGGTGTCGAAGAAGAAGAAGAAGCGGGTCGCAACTCCTTCCTTCCAACGGAATCTTGATTCCGTTACTTGGTGGTTAGTTTCCATCTCTCTCTCTTGATATTCTTGTCGTGCCTTTGGAGAATCTAGTAGTTCTTGTCGGCATGAAACTCGTGGCTTTGCGAAGTCATCCCGAAGAGAACTCGACGTGGACGCGAATAGAGGCGGAGCTTCCAAGGGATGCTACGGTTGGATCTAGTCCCTTACTTCGAGTTACGCGAGGTATTGAGTAAATTAGTTTACTTTCTGCAAAAATTTTAATTTATGATCATTTCCACTCATCATAAGGTTGCATGCTAGATACGTGGTAAAAATAATTTGAGAAATTATTTATGCTAATTCTTCCGCTGCACGTAATTACTTTTTTTAATTACGAACCCGTATCCATGTCAACATGCACCCGGTCCCAATAGAGGGCTCCCCTAGGTGCTATAATTAGCACCCAACGCCTAGGCTTCCAAGATCATCTCGAACACAAAGCTTTTACGCTCTTCTGCTCTCACGCCTCACTCCGGAAACTGCCCAACTCGAGCCGACGACGTCCTGCTGCTCCGGAAAAAGTCAATCCACTCCGGACGTCGGTAAAGAAGAGTGAATTTCAATTTACTGCACTTACTTTGTAATCAATATTTGTAAATTGTTTTTGCGCCTATATAGAATTGCCCAAAGTAAACGGTCAACGACCGTGGGCCTTGGAGTAGGAGTCGACCTAGGCTCCGAACCAAGTAAAACCTCCCGTGTTTGCGTTGTGTATTTTTACTTCCGCTGTGCAATTTCTCTTAAGTTTTCAAATCCAAAAGTTTTCCGATATTCACCCCCCTCTATCGGTTCTCTCGATCCAACAGATACCATTGCATAAAGTTTCAGTTTCATAAAGAATACCATTTAAAGTTATGTAATAGTAATTGTTACTAAAAGTTAAATGATAACCCTTTTCATTCAAGCATGAAATAGATACAATGTTCTTTATTAACGAAGGAACAAAATAACAATTATCCAATTCTAAGACAAGTCCAGTAGGGAGCTTTAGCAAATATGTTCCGATGGCAATAGCAGCAATCTTTGCTCCATTTCCAACTCGCAAATTCGCTTCTCCCTTGACGAGTCTTCTTCTGTTCCTTGGCCCCTGTATGTCATTACATATATGTGAGCTACACCCAGTATCAAGTACCAAGGTGTCCGAGGAAATAGAGTGACATTCAATAACGAAGATACCTGAAGAGGATGGGGCATCGGATGCCTTCTTCTTCAAGGACTCAAGATAAAGCATGCAGTTTCTTCGCCAGTGGCCCTCCTTGCCGCAGTGATGGCAAGTGCCTTTTGGTGTCTTTTCAATTTTTTTGGCATTTTTCTTCCTTCCCTTATTTTGTTCTTTGGGCTTCCTCTTAGAGCTTTTCTTTGAGGAACCAACTAACAGTACCGTCTTCTGATCCTGCTTTACAGAAGACTCTACAGTCTTCAGCAGGTTAAGCAACTCAGGAATGGTAGTCTCCAGTTTGTTTATCCGATAGTTCATCACAAACTGTGAGTAACTCTTGGGCAAACAATGCAGAATTAAGTCAATACTTAGTTCGTGATCCATTACAAATCCGAGTGTGCCTAGTCGCTCAATGTACCCCAACATCTTCAACACAAACTATGAAACAGAAGTGTCTTCCTGCATCTTAGAGGTGAAGAGGAGTCTGGAGACCTCAAACCTTTCGGATCTCGTCTGCTCGTCAAACAACTCATGAAGATGGAAGACGATGGTATGAGCATCCATATGCTCATGCTGCTTTTGTAGCTCAGGTACCATAGCAGCCAGCATGATGCAACTCGCAAGTTCAGAATCGGCCACATGTTTCTGATAGGCCACTAACTGGTCTGGAGTTGCATCTTCAGGAGGATGGTTGGGAAGTTGTTCTTCAAGGGCATAAGCAAGCTTTTTTGCCTTGAGGACTATCCTCAGGTTTCGAAGCCAGTCCATGAAGTTTGGCCCGGTCAGCTTATTAGTGTCCAAAATGGAACGCAAATTTAGAGAAGACATGATCAGGTGATTTTCCTAGAAATACAAATTGAGGTTATGTGATGAGAATGATAAAGAATGCATCAATATACATTAATTCAATCCTATTAATTTTTCAAATTGAATAACCCTTTTTATCAATTCGGGAGATCGTAGGAACATCTCTAAATAGGTTGATATCCAACCATAGATTAGAACAACCATGGCTAGAGTCCATCAAGATATTCTTAGCTATGAAGGTAGGTAATTATACCGATTACATATTATACATATGTAACTATCACATTATGCTATCAACTAATTGAATGTTTGCATAAATCATTAGGTTGTTAACTCATTAACAAGTATGCAACAATATACATAGCACCCAACTGCACCTCTCTTTACATCGACCTTGGCTGTGGCACAACAAATCGATGCTCCAAGCTTAAGGCTGACCCATTAATCAAGAAATAATTTTAATATGGTTGGAGCTCATTCAATCGTTTAGTCAGTCTTGGATGTGTCCAACAACCAAAACTAATGATTGACCTCTGACTCCAACTATATTAATCATAAACTAATTCCATGGTTTGAACATGTTGAGGTTCAAGCCAGGCATGGATGTGTCCATCAACCCAAACGAGAAACAAAACTCCGGTTCTAACCATTTTAATGGAAGGTGTTGGCCTTAATATTTTGTAAGGGATTTTGGGTCTCATTCTTTTCTTTTATGCACATTCATGACATATATTTATGTCATATTCTAACGATTTCCTTAATAAAATATGTATGTGACTTAATTTATCAAGTCTCATTAATTGAATTAGGAACCGGATTTCCTAATTCTAATTTCATACTTTATTCAAGGAATTATTTTGGGAAATAATTTCCTGAATTATCATAATCAATTTCGGAAATAATATGTTTAAGACTTTGATTTCTCTAAATCAAATCTTATTAAATTAAGAGACAGATTCCTTTAATTCAACCACATATTATTTTCATGAAAATCTTATTTAAGGAAATATACTCTATAAAAAACAATTTTCCTAATTAATTTTGGAGACAATAATATGTAAGAGCATCACCTCATAAATCAAATAAGAAAATTATCGTTTGAGAATTACCTCAAAAATTTCTAAGATTTGATCACATATTTTATTTATGGAAAATTAATAACATAATTTGGATGGCTCCCCGAGGCTCAATCCAAAATAAGCATTTGACAGTTTAAATTCAATTTAGGAAATTTAATTATAACAACTAACTTTAAATTGGACGGCTCCCCGAGACTCAATCCAAAATAAAGAATTTTGTAAATAATTTAATTTTCAATTATAAATTTAAATGTCAATTAATATTCCCATAATTTGTCTAGACTTTTTTGAAAGAAAGTGCCCAAAATTGCGAGCTTTCCATAAATAGATAGTTTCCAAAAATAAAAGGTTTTCAGAATAATTGTAAGCTTCTAGTACAAAGAAAACTTATGTTTTTCCAAAATTAAAAAATTTCCAAAATAGGAAATTTCCAAAATTGGAAAGTTTTCAAAAATTGAAAGTTTTCATAATTATCATGAAATTTCAGAAACAGAGATATTTCAAAAGTTTGCGAAATTTCATGAGGATTTCCAAACTTTGAAATTCCTAAATCGAAAATTTACAATAATTGGAAAGTTTCCATAATTGAAAATTTTCCAAAATTGAGATCATGATAAAGCTTTCCGCAAAACAATTATATGATTATGTCGAACACAAACCTCGGCTCTGATACTACTGTTGGGACCGGGTGCATGTTGACATGGATGCGGTTTCATAATTTTAAAATTAATTACGTGCAACAGAATGTTTAGCATAAATAATTTCTCTAATTATTTAACCACACATCTAAGCATGCAATTTTATCTTGTGTAGACATGATCATATATTTAAAATTTTATAGAAACATAAACTAATTTACGTATTACCTCGCGTAACTCGAAGGAAGAGATGAGATCCAACCGTAAGCGTCCCTTGGAAGCTCTGCCTCTATTCGCGTCCACGCCGAGTATTTTCGGGATGACTTCGCAAAGCCACGAGTTTCGTGTTCTCGAGAATTACTAGATTCTCCGAGAACGCGACGAGAAAAACCAAGAGAGAAGTCGGAAGACTAACCTCAAAAGGATGGCCGGCTGGTGCTCCTTCTTGGGGCTGGTTGGCGCACGGCAAGAAGGGGAGAAGAGAAGGAGAGAAAGAGAGGGAGAGAGCCTATGCCTTCGTCTCTTCATTGTTATCACCCAAGCCTTGCCTTGGGTCCTTTATATAGTGGCTTCTCAACCATCAAGCCTCTCAAATATGGAATAACTTATTCCATCATGCCAAGTTTGATTTTATATCATGGTTAAAATCACATTTTAATTCATGATAAAAAATCAATCAAGTCTCTTCTCTCCTATGGAATAAATTTCCTTATCATGGTAAATCAACCCATGATTGATTTTATAAAATAAACCAATCCATGGTTCATTTTAATTTCCATGAAAAATAAATCAAACCTTAGTTTATTATATAAAAATTTATATCATCCATAAATTTATAAAACAAACCACACTTGGTTTATTTTATAAATTGAACCAAAAACATGGTTCTCTCCCTTTGTTGTGGCCGACCAAGCAAAGAGGATGGAGGCCCTCTTTGGCCGACCCATCCAAGCCACGCCCCAATGAATTAAATTATTTAATTCATCTATTAAGTCTTCAAAAGACTTAGCCATTTTACGCTTCCGATGCGTCTCTGAAAAATTCAGATTCGACTTATCGTTTGGCTCAACCAAACCTAATCTCTCTTGATTGAAAACTCCAATTTTTAACTCGTTTTAAATCCCTCGGATTACTCGTAGTGCGTGTGACTAAATAGGCTTTCCATTTATGTTGGTCATCTATAATTAATCAATTAATTATAGAACGATCATGAGTGGCACCAAGTAGTACATCATGATCCCCAATTAATCGAAAGATCAACGGTTGACCTCAGAAAAAATTTTGAAACCATTCAGCAGCTATAATGAATCGTGCCCCATTCCCTTCACCATCTTATACCCACTTGGTTGAGGACATGGTCTATGTGTGTCAGTGTCCACTAGGCTGACTACGTCACACCTAGCCCAAGTAACGTTTTCTCATCCTGCGGATTCTAATTACTCTCATGTATTTAAGAGATTCATACTCTGAACATGTCATGCTCTGGCCAGAGACTTCGAGTAACAATCCGACGATAAGCCTCGGGTATACATCTCCTCGCAAGGAGTGGTGAATCCTTTGTAGGCCGTTCAAACATCTTCGGGTACTTCGGCTTATACCCAATCATCCTGGGTCCACACCTCCTTGGAGATGCTTGCTTAAGATGTCAAAGTATAAGTCTCCATGACC
This sequence comes from Boesenbergia rotunda, assembly GCA_024364735.1. NCBI lineage: Eukaryota > Viridiplantae > Streptophyta > Magnoliopsida > Zingiberales > Zingiberaceae > Boesenbergia > Boesenbergia rotunda. The sequence goes on along the minus strand of JAGFNQ010007650.1, from coordinate 30,393 downwards.
AAGATGACTTGAACACCGCAAGTCAAAGGAACATCGCACTTAAGCTGCAGTAAGAACTTCACTGACATATCTATATGTAGACTATCATATGAAGTTTTACAGCCAGTCACTCCAATAAACTAGTTCCCTTAACTAGCATTCATGTTTATCTCCGGACATCTCAATGTCACCAGCCAGTGAGAATCAGCTGATTAGAGAATAACCCATGCTAGTCTCAATAGAATTGATAGTGTCCGTATTTATCAGTTCATCGACTAGGGACAATTTCAATACTTCACAATTGCACATGTAGAGATAATCACTAGTTGTGAATTCATCACAAATTCTCTCATGCTGTGAATTATATTGCGGACATTCAGTAAATGAGTTTAAGATCTCATTCAAATACACAAACATGCATACTCAAATAGTGAATATTCATTTATTAAACTAAATAATTACAATCATAAGGCGATTGCCTTAGGACACTTCTCTCATATCACTAACACCAGGCTAGGACCTGGTTTCACTCACCAGGATTTCCATCACCTAGCTCCCCAAGCTAGGGTCTGGCTTCACTCACCAGACTTTCATGCCCAGTCCCCGACCAGGACTTAATCCAAATCATCTCATCAACCTAAACTAAAATCGGTGTCAACACCAAAACAACAATTTGGGTCAGACTGCATCAACAATCTCCCCTTTTTGTTGTTTGACAATCCGATTTTAAGTTTAGGAATTTGAAATCAATAATTACAAATTTCACACTCATAGGGGAATCAGGATCCTCCCCCTACAATGATTAAGCTTGTAATCGTCCTAAACTTAACCAACCACACTCTCCCCCTTTGTCAAACACCGAAAAGGGTCTAGAGGGGTTTGTTAAGTCTAAAAAATAAAACCTCCCCATTAATCCTAGTGGTTTTCCCAAAACAAGGTAAGATTTTATTTGAATTTCGAAAGCATATGAAACCATATGACAAATATAAAGCATGGCATAACAATCATATGTATCATATGAACATGAAGTAAGAATAAACATAACAATGCATAGTATAGCAAGGCATACATGATGATAGCAGTTATATGAACAATCATATAAACTAACAATAAGCATAATATAGTAAGTCAAACATGAAAATCAGTCATAGCGTCAGATGCATCACAAAGCATCAAAGTCAAGTCGAACACAACACAAAGCCATAAAAGTCAAAAACAATCATCACAAATCATGAAAACAAGATCAAATCAATCCTCAGCAGGGTCGTCATCAGATGTATCATCAATATATATAACGCTCCCTGGTGCAGTGCTACTGGAAGGCCCCGCTCCAGAGGATGAAGGTTGGTACGGATGACCAGCTGCCCAACTATGCTTCTCCTCATGCCATGTCCTCTGTCGGGAGCAAATCCCAGAAACGTCAGACTCTAACGCGTGTATTCTGCGGTCAAAAGACTGAAACTCAGATCGGACCTCCTGCCTCCAGAGCTCTGAGACATGCAGACCATGCTGGATCGTCTGCTCCAGCTCGGCAATATACCAGCAAAGGTCAGGATCTGACTCATAGTAGCCCTCGGCAGCAGTGGGCGGCTCCTGATGCATCTGATCATGGGCTTCTCTTGGTAACTCCCCTACACTTCTCCTATCCTTCCACCTTAGCCCCTGTGGTCCGACAACAATGCCAGACTGAGTCAATGTGCGTCAGTCAAGTCGGCAGTCCTGCCGAACCATCGACACGATCCTGCCCTGTGATACGTCAATACCGACCGAATGGAGCCAAGCGGTAATGATATAGCCAAATGGCATGTAAACTGTCTGACCGTCCATCTGACTGTAGACGATCATAGAGAAGAAGATGGTGGTCACTATGTCAAAATCTAACTGCTGATGCATCCCGTAGAGCATCAAGCAGTGGAATGAGTGAATTTCGTCCAAGTGCTTCGAAGTAGTAGGCATCAGACAGTTAGTGATAATCTTAAACAAGACATAATCAACGGGGGAAAGGCGGAGAGCAGCAAAGGTGGGGAAATCACTGGCGGGCTCACCTGTTAGTGATATGAGAGAAGTGTCCTAAGGCAATCGCCTTATGATTGTAATCATTTATTTTAATAAATGAATATTCACTATTTGAGTATACATGTTTATTGAGATCTTAAACTCATTTACTGAATGTCCGTAATACAATTCACAGCATGAGATAATTTGTGATGAATTCACAACTAGTGATTATCTCTACATGTGCAATTGTGAAGTATTGAAATTGTCCCTAGTCGATGAATTGATAAATACAGACACTATCAATTCTGTTGAGACTAGCATTGGTTATTCTCTAATCATCTGATTCTCACTGGCTGGTGACATTGGGATGTCTGGAGATAAACATGAATGCTAGTTAAGGGAACTAGTTCATTGGAGTGACTGGTTGTAAAACTTCATATGGTAGTCTACATATACAGACATGTCAGTGAAGTTCTTGCTGCAACTTAAGTGCGATGTTCCTTTGACTTGCGGTGTTCAAGTCAACTTGGTCATGGAGACTTATACTTTGACATCTTAAGCAAGCATCTCCAAGGAGGTGTGGACCCAGGATGATTGGGTATAAGCCGAAGTGCCCGAAGATGTTTGAACAGCCTATAAAGGATTCACCACTCCTTGCGAGGAGATGTATACCCAAGGTCTGTCATCGGATAGTTACTCGAAGCCTCTGGCCAGAGCATGACATGTTCAGAGTATGAATCTCTTAGATACATGAGAGTAATTAGAATCCGTAGGATGAGAAAATGTTACTTGGGCTAGGTGTGACGTAGTCAGCCTAGTGGGGACTGACACACATAGACTATGTCCTGAACCAAGTGGGTATAAGATGGTGAAGGGAATGGGGCACGATTCATTATAGCTGGTGAAAGGTTTCAGAATTGTTTCTGAGGTCAACCGTTGATCTTTCGATTAATTGGGGATCATGATATACTACTAGGTGCCACTCATGATCGTTCTATAATTGGTTAATTATAGACGGCTAACATAAATCGAAAGCCTATTTAGTCACATGCACTACGAGTAATCCGAGGGATCTAAAATGAGTTGAAAATTGGATTTTTCCAATCAAGAGAGATTAGGTTTGGTTGAGCCAAACGATAAGTCGAATCTGAATTTTTCAGAGACGCATCGGAAGCGTAAAATGGATAAGTCTTTTGAAGACTTAATAGATGAATTAAATGAGTTTAATTCATTGGGGCGTGGCTTGGATAGGCCGGCCAAAGAGGGTCCCCACCCTCTTTGCATGGCCGGCCACAACAAAGGGAGAGAACCAAGTTTCGGTTCAATTTATAAAATAAACCAAGTGTGGTTTGTTTTATAAAATTATGGATGATATAAATTTTTAAACCAAGGTTTGGTTTATTTTTCATGGAAATTAAAATGAACCATGGATTGGTTTATTTTATTTTATAAAATCAATCATGGATTGATTTACCATGATAAGAAATTTCTTTCCATAAGAAAAAAGAGACTTGGTTGATTTTTTATCATAAATTAAAATATGATAAAACTTGGCATGATGGAATAAGTCATAGAAAATTTATATGATAAATTTCTTATGAAAATTTATTCCATAAGAAAAAGGAGACTTGGCGGTTGAGAGGCCACTATATAAAGGACCCAAGGCAAGGCTTGGAGATCAATAATAATCAAAGTATTCTTGCTTGGGCTCTCTCCCTCTCCTCCCTTCTTCCTCTTGGCTGGCCACAAGCCTCTCCTCCCTTCTTCTTGCCGTGAGCACAAGGAGAAGCACCGAGACGACGAAGTTCTTCCGTTGGGACGATCTTCCTCTCCGGCCATCATCACCTTGGGATTAGGCGCAAGTCATCTTCCTCCTTCTCACCGGAATTATGATTCCGGCCAACCTTAGTGGTGAGTTTTTCCGATGTGATTACTTCTCTCTTGGTTTTTGTCACGTTCTTGGAGAATCTAGTAGTTCTCGAGAACATGAAACTCGTGGCTTTGCGAAGTCATCCCGAAGATACTTGGCGTGGACGCGAATAGAGGCGGAGCTTCCGAGGGACGCTTACGGTTGGATCTCGTCCCTTCCTTCGAGTTACGCGAGGTAATACGTAAATTAGTTTATGTTTCTGCAAAATTTTAAATATATGATCATGTCTACACAAGATAAGGTTGCATGCTTAGATGTGTGGTTAAATAATTTGAGAAATTATTTATGCTAAACCTTCCGCTGCACGTAATTAATTTTAAAATTACGAACCCGTATCTATGTCAACATGCACCCGGTCCCATCATCACCGTGACCCCTGGACCTGGGATGGCCCAAAAAGTACTCGTAGATAGAGTCAGGAGTGACTCCATCGAAGGGAACCGGTAGAGGATTCGGTAGATAAGGGTAGAGTGGAAAATCATTATCCGAATGTCGACAATCAAGGAAAGCAGTGAAAGCTGATAAATCAAAATTAAGGTTGATACCGGCAACATTGGTCCTCCATCCCGAACCCTCTCCATTGACCATGTTGTTGGAACTTGGATGGCTAGAGAGGGGGGGGGGGTGAATATTGCCAGACACCCACTTCTTTCAATTTTTGGTTTTCTCTGCAGTTTGATTAGTAGCACAGCGGAAGCAAAAACAGAGTTGCAGAAACTCAAACCTAAACTAAGCACAAACACAAAACGCTAACAGAGAGGATTTACAAGGTTCAGGGATAACTTTCCCCTACTCCTTGGCGTGCCCGTAAGGTGGGCGATCCCTTGATCATCGGCAGATCAAGCCCCGGAAAATCCGGATAAATTGCAACCTCATTCTCGGTGGAGTAACCTCTCCATAGCGTTTCAAGATGGATCAAGTATTAAGTACAGGAAACACAAGAAGGAACTTACTGAGCACTTAGAACCACAAGAACACAAGCAAACTTCTCACCAACCTCCACCCAACGCAGATTTCATGCAAGAACTCCCTTCTTCGTGTCTTCTCGCTGATGGACTCGCCAAGCTTCTTATTTCTCTTCCAAGTGCTCAAGTAACACAAGGTTGCTTCAAGGATAGTAGTTGCTTGCTCAAGATTATAGAACAGAGTTGTCGCAAGAGCATAAGTGTTGTAGCAGAGTAATGATCGAGTATTCTCTACGTTGTTCTTGTTGTTGTTGTTGAGTCTTCATCGCCACCTAGCGCTTAAGTCTCTCCCATTGATCGCCAGGTCACAGCACTTCACTGTAGCCTCCAGCTGCTCACCTGCAACAGCCAGCTACCACTGAGCTCTCCTGGACTCCCTGAGCTTCCCTCAGCCAAGCCCCAGTCAGCAGCTTCAGCAGTGTCAGCATCCGTTGCAACCTAAGATGGAAAACGGGCAAACCTGCTCGAAGGAAAGACTCTCATTGACTCTCCTTGAGTGTTTGAATCCATTCCTGTCACCTGCACACTTGATCAGATCATTAGCACAGCAAATCAATCAAAGAATCAAGTATCAGAGATTAAGAGCAGTTGTGTTCAGACGTGATCAGAGCGTATGACAGTGCGTTTGAATTAAAGTGATCAGTCCCCGGACCGATCAGGCTCTAGCCTGATCGGTCCCCAGTGAGAAACCTGGGATCGCAAGCTTATATGATCGGTCACCCTGACCGGTCACCAGATCGGTCACCAAACCAATCCAGAAATCTGCTTGCCATAATCCAGCCTGAAATACACTGTTGATCGGTCACCAGACCGATCAGGATGATCCCAGACCGATCAGGCTCCAGCCTGATCGATCAGCGTGAGAAACCTCGCGACAGTTGATTGTTCAGGTTGATCGATTAAGGTTTCTCCCTGATCGGTCACCAGACCGATCAGGAGTCGAACAGTAGGTTTGCCAAAGTTACTGGAAGCTCCCTGATCGATCACCAGATAGTTCAGACTGTTAGTGATATGAGAGAAGTGTCCTAAGGCAATCGCCTTATGATTGTAAACATTTATTTTAATAAATGATAATTCACTATTTGAGTATACATGTTTGTGTATTTGATTGGGATCTTAAACTCATCTACTGAATGTCCGCAATACAATTCACAGCATAAGAGAATTTGTGATGGGATCACAACTAGTGATTATCTCTAAATGTGCAATTGTGAAGTATTGAAAATATCCCTAGTCGATGAATTGATAAAAACGGACACTATCAATTCTGTTGAGACTAGCATGGGTTATTCTCTAATCAGCTGATTCTCACTGGCTGGTGACATTGGGATGTCCGGAGATAAACATGGATGCTAGTTAAGCGAACTAGTTCATTGGAGTGACTGACTGTAAAACTTCACATGGTAGTCTATACATAGACAGGTCAGTGAAGTTCTTACCGCAGCTTAAGTGCGATGTTCCTTTGACTTGTGGTGTTCAAGTCATCTTGGTCATGGAGACTTATACTTTAACATCTTAAGCAAGCATCTCCAAGGAGGTGTGGACCCAGGATGATTGGGTATAAGCCGAAGTGCCCGAAGATGTTTGAACAGCCTACAAAGGATTCACCACTCCTTGCGAGGAGATGTATACCCAGGCCTATCGTCGGATTGTTACTCAAAGCCTCTGGCCAGAGCATATCATGTTTAGAGTATGAGTCTCTTAAATACATGAGAGTAATTAGAAATCCAAAGGACGAGAAAGACACTACTTGGGCTAGGTGTGACATAGTCAGCCTAGTGGGGACTGACACACATAGACCGTGTCCTGAACCAAGTGGGTATAAGATGGTGAAGGGAATGAGGCACAATTCATTAGAGCTGCTGAAGGGTTTCAGAATAACTTCTGAGGTCAACCGTTGATCTTTCGATTAATTGGGGGTCATGATGTACTACTAGGTGTCACTCATGATCGTTCTATAATTGGTTGATTATAGACGACCAACATAAATCGAAAGCCTATTTAGTCTCATGCACTACGAGTAATCCGAGGGATTTAAAACGAGTTGAAAATTGGATTTTTCGATCAAGAGAAATAAGTCGAATCTGAATTTATCAGAGGCACAACGGAAGCTTAAAATGACTAAGTCTTTTGAAGGCTTATTGGGCGAATTAAATGAGTTTAATTCGCGATAAACGGGGCTCGGTTTGGCCGGCCAAAGAGGGTGTCCACCCTCTTGGGTTGGCCGGCCAATACAAAGGGGAGAAACCAATTTATTTGGTTTAATTAATAAAATAAATCTAGCACAATTTGTTTTATAAATTATGGATAAATAAATTTGTATAAAGAAATTTATAGAAATAAATTTATAGAAATTTATAGAAATAAATTTATAGAAATTTATTCCCTTTTTATGAAAATTAAAATGATCCATGGAATGATTTATTTTAATTTTATAAAATCAATTATGAATTAATTTTTCCATAATAAGAAAATTTATAAATTTCTTATAAAATTTATTCCATAATAAAAGGAGAGAAGGTATTTTTTTATTATAAAGTTAGTTATAATAAAACTTGGCTTAAACGGAATAATTAATAAGAGAATTTATAGGATAAATTTCTTATGAAAATTCCGTTAAGAGGGAGACTTGGCAAGGGAGAGGTTACTATATAAAGGAACCAAGGCTAGCCTTGAATTCCAATCAATTAAGTAATCAAGAGATTAATTCTCTCCCTCTCTCTCTTATTCTCTCCCTTTCTCTTCCCCTTAGGGCTGGCGCCCCTTGTTCATATTAGGGCCGGCGCCCCTTGCCCCCCTTAGGGCCGGCGCACCATCCTCCACTTCTAGGGTTGGCGTGAGCAACATCAACCAAGGAGGAGCCAAAGAAGAAGAAGAAGAAGCGGGTCACAACTTCTCTCTTCCCGGAATTTTGATTCCGTTTCTTGTTGGTTAGTTTCCATTCTTTTCTCTTGTTGTTCTAGTTGTGCCTTTAGAGAATCTAGTAGTTCTCGTCGGCACAAAACTCGTGGCTTTGCGAAGTCATCCTGAAGAGAACTCGGCGTGGACACGAATAGAGGCGAAGCTTCCAAGGGACGCTACGGTTGGATCTCGTCCCTTACTTCGAGTTACGCGAGGTACTTAGTAAATTAGTTTACTTTTCCGCAAAATTTTAATTTATGATCATGTCCACACATCATAAGGTTGCATGCTAGATACGTGTTAAAAATAATTTGAAAAATTATTTATGCTAATTCAACCGCTGCACGTAAATATTTTAAAATTTACGAACCCGTATCCTTGTCAACATGCATCCGGTCCCAACATGCACCCGATCAGGAGTCGAACAGTAGGTTTGCCAAAGTTACTGGAAGCTCCCTGATCGGTCACCAGACCGATCAGACATCGCTGGATCGATCACCAGACCGATCCACGAGGGAACTCCGTGCCAACTTCCCTGATCGGTCACCAGACCGATCCGGGCAAGGCCGAACCCACTCTAAGTCAAGAGAACTAGCTCCCAGCCTCCCCTGACTCGTGCTCAGTCCCTCGGAACAAGCCTTCGTGCCCAGCTTCACTCACCAGGACTTTAGTCAACCTGGCTTCACTCACCAGGATCCGGCTTCACTCACCAGGACTTCAGTCCCTCTAACCCTCCGAGTTAGGAATTTCCACACCTAGCCCTCCAAGCTAGGATTTTTCCACACCTAACCCTCCAGGTTAGGATTTCATCCACCTAGCCCTCCAAGCTAGGACTTTTTCACACCTAACCCTCCAGGTTTGGACTTTTCACACCTAGCCCTCCAAGCTAGGTCTTTTCCACACCTAACCCTCCAGGTTAGGATTTCATCCACCTAGCCCTCCAAGCTAGGACTTTTTCACACCTAACCCTCCAGGTTAGGACTTTTCACACCTAGCCCTCCAAGCTAGGACTTTTCACCAACTTAGCTTCTCAAGCTAGGACCTGACCCTCTAAGCCAGGCTTTCATCAAACCTAGTCCCACTAGGTATGCCTAGTCCACGACCAGGACTTAATCATAATCATCTAATCAACCTAAACTAAAATCGGTGTCAACACCAAAACAACAATCAGGGTGAGACTGCATCTACAATCTCCCCCTTTTTGTTATTTGACAACCCGATTTTAAGTTTAGGGATTCAAAATTAATAGTTGCAAATTTCACACTCATAGGGGAATCAGGATCCTCCCCCTACAATAGTTATCGTCCTAAACATAACCAACCTCACTCTCCCCCTTTGTCAAACACCGAAAAGGGTATAGACTGGTTATTATGTTTAAACATACTCCCCCTAAACCCTAGGGGTTTCCCAAAACAAGATACAATTTGATTTAATTTTGAAAAACATATGAAAACATATGATAAATATAAATCATGGCAAGACAATCATATGTATCATATGAACATGGAATAGCAATAAACATAACATTGCATAATAAGGCATAATGTGAGAAGCATCATACAACATTACAGCATAGTCAAACATAGCACAAGGCATGCCAATCAAATGTGACACAAATCAGAACAGTCAACATCATCAATCCTCATCGGGGTCATCGTCTAATGAATCATCAATATATATGACATCCCCTGGTAGAGTGCTGCTGGAGGTCGCAGCTCCGGGAAATGTATGCTGGTACCACTCCTCATATCACGTCTCCTGTAGTGAGCAGATCCTAGAAACATCCGATGCTAGAGCGACAAGTCGGCGATCAAAGGACCGGAACTCTGAGCTGACCTCCTGTCGCCAGAGCTCGGAAATATGTAACTTGCGCTGCATCGTATGCTGTAGCTCCGTAACCTGCCAGCGGAGATCTGGATCTGGCTCATAGTAATCCTCAGCAGCAGCGGGCGGCTCCTGATCATGGGCTGCCCCAGGCAACTCCCCGACACGTCTCCTATCCTTCCACCTCAGCCCCCGCGGTCCGACAATAATGCCAGACTGGGCCAACATGAGTCGGTCAAGTCGGCAGTCCTGCCGAACCATAGGTACGATGCTGCCCTGTGAGACGTTGACACCAACCGAATGCAGCCAGGCAGTAATGATATGCCCAAATGGCATGTAAACTGTCTGCCCGTTCATCTGACTGTAGGTAATGATGGAGATATAGATGGTAGTCACTAAGTCAAAGTCTAACTGCTGATGCATCCCGTAGAGCATCAAGCAGTGGAACGAGTAGGGATGAGATAGTTAGTGATGATCTTAAACAACACATAATCAACGGGGGAAAGGTGGAGAGCAGCAAATGTGAGGAAATCACTGGTGCGCTCACCGGGACCCCCTGACCTAGGATGGCTGAAGAAGTACTCGTAGATAGAGTCAGGGGTGACTCCATCGAAGGGAATCGGCAGAGGATTCGGTAGATAAGGGTAGAGTGAAAAATCATTATTCGATCGTCGACAATCAAGAAATGCAATGAAGGCTGATCTGTTGAAATCGAGGTCGATACCAGCAACACGTGTCCTCCATCCCGAGCCCTCTCCACCGACCATGTTATTATAGAATTCAGAGACCAAATCAAAGTTGATTGGTCTCTCAAGGAAAAGAATGGATTGAAGTTCATAGTGCTCAATGAGTTGTCGTACCGACGGACAATGTTCGTAAATGAATGCTTGATCCACAGTCCGACAGGGCATGAGTTTGAAAGTGTGATATTGAAAAGCTAGGGCGTAATGAATATTTTTGAAATTTGGTATGAGGGGGAATTGAAGAGGATGAAGGAGCTCTAGATCGTGAGCTACCCTCAGCCGACTCTATGCCTTTGGAGGACTCTTCAATGGGTTCCTTTCCCTTGGATGACTTTCTAAAGGATGGAATGAGAGTGCATGGCAACAGATTTGATCAAGATTAGCAAATCGAACATCGAGAAGATCATGTCACAGGTTGATAATCATGACATAAATTAAAAGATCACAAGGTTAAGGTTTGATCAATAAAAAGATTGGTCACGACATAGAAGAATCAAGAGAACATAAGAGTCAGACATTGATCAAATTAACCATAACAGAAAATGATCAAATGAACATAGGTTTAATGAAATGAGATTCGATCAGTGAGGTTTTAGGTCAAGACAAGGGAGGTCACGGTAATGGCACACACAGCACAAGGGAAAAAAATTATGATTAGCACAAGCTCATAATCTATGAATTGATCTGTAAGGAAAACCAACAAGAACGCTTACTTAGGTGTCATGTTGAGTTGATTGAAGAACACACTCTCTGAACCTTGGGCAAGAAAGAATCGCAACGCAGGGGACGAGCTCGCAGCTAGCAGTTGCTGAGAACACCAACAGCAAGAAGAAGAACTCATGCGCAAGAGAAGAGAAGCTTACGCGCAGGAAGGAGATCGCGCGCGCACGGGAAGGAGAAGAGGGGTTTCGGTGCTGAGGGGTTTTGGTGATGAGGGGTTTTGGTCGGCTAGGGCTTGGGAGTAAGGGAATACACGAAGTTAATAGGTTGGTGGATCGGTCCACCAACCGAAATTTAATGTGATCGAACGGATCACCATTCGATCTGGGAGCGCCCAGACCGATCATGCTCCAGCCTGATCGGACTGGCATGGTCCTGATCAGTCGGGTGACCGATCAGGCAGGCTCCTGATCGATCAGGAAGCGAACAATGGGTTTTCGAAATCTTCTGTGAACCTCCTGATCGGTCTATGGACTGATCCACACAGTGAGTCAGATCGGTTTGTGGACCGATCCAGGCCAACACAGAGAGATTGCAGAGGGATATCGCAATTCAGCTGGATCGGTCAGTTGGACCGATCAGACATGCTCCTGATCGATCCGATGACCGATCAGGCTCCCTGATTTTTCCTGATACGATCTGAAACATTCAGTTTCAAAACCCCAAACGATATCTGATTAGATCAGATGGAAAATATCTATCTTGGAAGTGTCCCCATGACTATAATTGATCCCTTAACAAGGATCAAAGGTCCTTATGAGTCTAACAATCACATTGCTCCATTCAAGTGGAGTCAAACTCAATCAAAACCATTCAATCAAGTTTCAATCAAGTTTGTATCCAAATAAGGTTTCCAATCAAGTTTCCTTGATTGGAATGTCCAAGTATGATCATGGAGCCAAATACACATGTGTTATGCATTGGTTTTCCCATACTTGGTCACCGTAGTGATTTTTATCTCGTCAACCAAATTTCTCAAGGGATGCATTGACATTTTGAGAAATTAAGTTGATCCTAGCATCTCACCCCATTTCTAGCAAACAAAAATGTTTTGGTGAACCTTATAGTTTGTGTGAGATGTCCCCAAGTTACCCAATTGTTCCCAACAATTTGAATTGATCATGAAGGGTTTTGAATGCATTTCAATCCTACGAAGCGCGACACATTCCCAACCCCCTTCTTAAGAAACTAAATTCATTCTTGGGGAGTGGTTTAGTGAAAATGTCCGCTAGATTCGATTTGGACTCTACATGTGAGAGTACAATGTCTCCTCTAGCAACATGATCTCTAATGAAGTGGTGACACACTTCAATATGCTTGGTCCTAGAATGGTGGACTGAATTCTTTGTTAAGTTGATTGTGCTTATGTTGTCACACAACACTTGCACACCCTTGTAAGTCAATCCGTAGTCCTCTAGTGTAAGAATCATCCACAACAATTGTGATACACTCTCTCCCATGGCGATATATTCTGCCTCGATCGTGGAGAGAGCAACACAATGTTGCTTCCGACTTGACCAACTAACTAGTGATGAACCTAGGAATTGGCAACCCCCACTTGTGCTTTTCCGATCCAACTTGCACCGAGCATAGTCGGAATCGGTATAGCTAATTAGGTCAAAAGACTCGGTATGGGGGTACCATAGGCCAACTCCAATTGTGCCTTTAAGGTATCTCAAAATTCGTTTAACAGCAATTAGAGGAGATTCCTTGGCACAGACTTGATATCTAGCGCACATCCCCACAGTAAAAAGAATATCAGGTCGACTGGTTGTAAGGTATAGCAAACTACCTATCATGCTCCGGTATTGAGTTAGGTCAACAGGTTTACCACTCTCATCATTGTCTAATCTTATGTTTGTAGCCATGGGAGTGGTAACTTCCTTCGAATCACTCATGTTAAATTTTCGGAGCATCTCTTGAGTATACTTTGATTAGTGCACATAGATTCCATCACGAGTTTGCTTGATTTCAAGTCCAAGGAAGAAAGTCAACTCTCCCACTAGACTCATTTCAAATTCACTCTCCATGTGTCCAATAAATTCTTTTAAATAACCCTTGTTGTTTGAGCTACAAATTATGTCATCGACATACACTTGGGCTACGAATATATTGTCACAATCTCTTCGTAGAAATATTGTAGGGTCTATTTGTCCTCTAACAAAACCTTTTTCAATGAGGAATGTCGATAACCGCTCATACCAAGCTCGGGGTGCTTGTTTGTGGCCGTAGAGCGCCTTCTTGAGCTTAAACACGTGGTTTGGGAATTCGGTACTCTCAAACCCCGGAGGTTGTTCGACATAGACCTCTTCTCTTATTAAACCATTTAGAAAGGCCGATTTGATATCCATTTGATATAGCTTGAAACCTCGATGTGCTGCAAATGCAAGCATCAATCGGATGAACTCTAATCGTGCCACGGGAGCATAGGTCTCATTGTAATCAAGGCCATCAACTTGACTGTAGCCCTTGGCTACTAGACGTGCCTTGTTCCTTATGATTTCTTCCTTATGATTCAATTTGTTTTTGAAGACCCATTTGGTTCCAATAATGGTGGTCTTCTTCGGTCTAGGGATTAAGTCCCAATCTTGACTTCTTTCGAATTGACCTAGTTCATCTTGCATGGCAATGATCCAATCGGGATCATTTAATGCCTCATCAATTTTTCTAGGTTTAATTTCGGAAATTAGGGCAACTTCATTATCCTCATTCCGGAAGAATGATCTAGTCCTAACCCCATGGTGGATGTCTCCAACAATTTGATCTTGGGGATGACTAGAGGCTAACCTAGTTTGCCTTGGTGTTGGTGGTGCTTCTTGAATGGTGTCAATAGACACTAGCTCAGCCTCAGGATCCGACTGATCTATGGGTTGTCTAGGCTCACCTTCATCGGACTCATCACCATCAACAACAACATTTGGACTTTCATCCAAATCCAGTTGCCTGAGTTCGAATTGAGTTCCTGCAACATCTTCTGATTGATCATTTACTTTGGGAATTTCCTCAAAAACAACATCAGAAGACTCTTCAACTAGTCTAGACTTCTTGTTGTAGACTCTGTAAGCTTTACTAACGAGGGAGTACCCGACCAGTATCCCTTCATCAGCTTTTGCCGTGAACTTTCTAAAGTGGTCCTTGGTGTTTAGAATAAACATCATACAACCAAACACCCTAAGGTGTTTAACCGTAGGTAGTTTTCCAAACCAAAGTTGATGAGGAGTCTTTCCTAGAAACCTATGAATGAGGACTCGGTTTTGCACGTAGCAAGCTGTGTTTACAGCTTCGGCCCACAAGTACCCCGGTAATGAGTACTCATTGAGCATGCTTCGTGCAGCCTCTTGTAGGACTCGGTTCTTCCTCTCTACAACATCATTCTGTTGTGGTGTTCAAGGAGTGGAGAACTCATGCCTATACCCTCTATCTTGACAAAACTCTAAAAATCTTTGATTTTGGAATTCACCTCCATGATCACTTCTTATTGTTTTAATTATTGATGATTTTTCATTTTCAACTCTTCTACAAAAAGAAATGAAAACATCTAAGGTTTGGTCCTTCTATTTTAGAAAATATGTCCATGTATATCTAGTAAAATCATCAATGATAATAAAATAATATCTACTACCATTCAAGGATATGATTGCACTACAATCAAACAAGTCCATATGAAGTATATCCAATGCAGTAGAAGTACTTACAGTACTTTTACCTTTATGTGCAGATTTTGTTTGCTTACCCATTTGACATGCATCACAAAGTTTGTCCTTTTCATACTTGATGCTTGGTAAGCCTCAGACTAAACCCTTGTTGGCCAATTTCCGGATATTCTTCATGTTCACGTGTGCTAGTCTCTGGTGCCAAAGGTAAGACTCATCTTCTTTTGACATGAAACACTTAACAAAAGCA
>JAGFNQ010007650.1:0-11465 GCA_024364735.1 Boesenbergia rotunda | reverse complement strand
ACTCACCCATACCAGCCCTCCATATTGTGTGGGGTGGGGTTTGATGTAAGTGAATTACCTACTTAATCATTATTATTTTTTTCTATGATTTAGTCCACTGACACTTACTTTTTAATAACCATAGGATCTTTTTGAGGCGATTCACGCTCACGCTTTTGAACAAACTATTGCTACTGATACGGATAAGCCGATTAGATATATCATATGTCCTCTAAATAATGCAGACGATCATTGCATCTAATGGTTATTGACCTCGTGGAAGGTTGTATCCATCATTATAATTCTCTCGGCGCCACAGAAGGGTACACTGCTAAATTTGAAAAAACTGTAAGTTTTCTACTTCATAGATATACCTCAACAAAAAGGTTCATACCAATATAATTGTTACTAATGTCATATCTGTGTAGGTGGCGTTTTTCAAAAATATGACCTGGGATTATTACAAGACATGGCATAAAGGATTGCCTGTCATATCTGGGACAGAGTTTACTAAAATTGTTGTACAAGGACCCACCCAATCCAGATCGTAAGAGGATGTTTATTTTTGTTAAAAATAACAATGCATTTCATAGTTGATCTTATAAGATGACAACAATGTCAATATTGGTTTTCAGGTCGGATTGTGCCTTTTTCATGATGCGGTATGCAGAAAGTCTAGTTTTCCAAAGATCTACAGATTTTAGCCAAAAGGATATGAAAAATTATCGATTTCAAGTGGGCTATAAAATAATGAGAGACAAGTGTTGGAAGCTAAATCTGTAACTAGAGTTTTTGTTCATACTATGCATATGTAATTGTCAGCACAAACATTGTATTTGTAATTATACAATCCATGTACTCCTTCTCAAATCAATGAAACTTTGCTTCGAATTATTGGGTTTGTCTCATATATGATCTGTAATCTGTAAATGTTGTCGAATTTTTTCAGTAATATTGAACCTTGTTTTTGCTAGAATCATTTGAAATGAGGACCACATTGGGCCTGATACAAAAGCATTTTAGGAAACCCAGTCAGTGCCTGAAACAAAATTATTCAGTTGTATAATGTAAGTTTAATGACAAACAATATATGTTTGTAGTTAAAATGTATGTAAACCATTTTGATAAACCAATGGAGCATTGCTTTGGATCCTTGTTATTGTCTAAAACTGTAATCTATAATCTGTCCTCTTGTCGATACTATAAGCAATATTGAACCTTACTTTTCCTCTACCCTATTTTTAAATCACAGCCCACGCTGGGCCTGAAATGAGATGATTTCAGGCCCACGCTGGGCCTGAAATAATATCATTTCAGGCCCAGCGTGGGCCTGAAATAATCTCATTCAGGCCCACGCTGGGCCTGAAATGATATTATTTCAGGCCCAGAGTGGGCCTGAAATCATCTCATTTCAGGCCCACTCTGGGCCTGAAATAATTCCATTTCAGGCCCAAGCTGGGCCTGACACAATAATGTTCAGAATTCAAATAATCTCATTTCAGATTTCAAATAATTCAATATTAGAATGATTAAATATTTTATATAAATATACATGTTGTGAAATTATTTTTAATATTAAACAAAAAAAAGAGTACCTACATAGACATTGCATACCACAATTTAATTCCAGCCACATCATTACCTCATTTTTTCAGAATTTGGCACAGCAGGAGGTTTGTTTCATGGACCTATGATATTTTGAATTCTCAAAGCTCATTACCAGTAGTTAAAGTTTAGATAGCTAGGAGATGGTATTTTTGGTCTCTAAACATAGTCCTAATGATTATCAATTACGTGTTAATACAGTATCAGTTGGCACAGAACAATGATTCAACAAAGCAAACAAACAAACAAAGGGTCTCAAATGACATATATTCACAAACCATAGGACTTCAGGACTTCAAGACCAGAAATTACATTTTGGTGGGTTTCAAAATCCGAAAACTTCACAACTGCTCAATTCTACTTACATCACTTTACACAAGAAGAAATGTATCATAATATTGAAATACTTCTTCAAGTCACAACATTAACAACAACTAGTTTTTTGACAATACTATAGCTGTAAAATATACAAAATCTTTACATTCAGTTATCCTCCATACAAAATATACACTTCACTCAGAATATTGGGTCACTACATATACCAATTAACTCAAGACCTTGGGGCTGGCGGCATTCTACATGTCCTTTTATTATGACCAAGTTGTTTGCACCGGCTGCATTTTAGTTTGACCTTGCCATTGTGTCTGGACTCTATCCGTGCCTTCTTTCGTCTACCAGGCTGCACAAGGCTACGGGGACATAGAACTGTAATGTCGTTTACTCCAGTAGGCCAAAACTGCTTGCTTCTACAAGGGAAAATACGATCCATGTAAACCCACTTCCAAGTTTCAGAATAAAAAAAATGCTCACAATAAGGAAGTGTATCCATGTTCCTGTAAATGATTACGGCAATAGCATGTGAGCAAGGAAGTCCTGAAATTTGAAACTCCCCACATTGACAAACCTTTTTTTCCAAATCAACAATGTATGAAGTGCCCCATGTTTCTACTTCCATTTCTGATTGAGAGTAAGGGTGAACCTTATAAGCTCTTGCTTTCTCTCTCCTTGAATCCATTTCTTTTGTAGCATTAGGTGTCAAAGCAAGCTGCCATTTGGAGACTTGCTCTCTACGGTTATAGAACCATTGAGCAACTTTTCTTCTTGTATTATCAATTAATCTGTTTATGGGAAGCTCACGTGTAGACTTGAACAAAGCATTTAAGCTCTCCACACAATTCGTGGTAAGCATTCTGTACCTTCTCCCTGTAAAGTGTGCATTTGCCCACCTTTTAGGGTCAATGTTGTGAAGCCACTTATGGGCAACTGGATGTTTTTCAAGCATTGTCTGCATTATCATATCATATTGGAGTGTTGTGTTGGCTCGTGCTGCTGCCCAAAACAAACCTACAGCAGCTCTACTCCCAGTATCAGTTACCAAATTACAACACATGTGGTGCAACAAAAGGCATGATGCGCGTTTGGGTAGACTTTTCTAACTGCTGATATAATGCCCCGATGTCTATCTGATACTATGGTGATTGAGTGATCATCGACACCAAAGAACCTCTTTGTATGCTCCAAAAACCACTCCCATGCAGACCCACATTCAACTTCAGCTATTGCGAAGACAACTGGAAGAACATTGTCATTACCATCAATCGTCGTTGCAATCAACATTACTCCCGGAAACTTTCCTCTTAGGTGTGTGGCATCAATTCCGATAAGTCTACGCAAATAAGACCTGAAAACCCTTCGGCAAGCACCAAAACCCCAAAAACACCGCTGGAACTGATTGTCACCATTCCTGCATAGTGCCACATACGTTTCAGGATCTCTAGCTCTTAACTCACGTAGATATTGTGGAAGATCTCTATAAGCCTCATCATAATCTCCAACAACCTTTTTCAATGCTTTCTCCCTAGCTATGTATGCTTTTCTGTATGATATGGTCACTCCAAATCTAGCTTTAATATCTGATATAATCATACTTGGTTTGTATTGTTCATTATGAAGAAATTGCTCTTCAACAAAAGAAGCAACAAATGATGAAGAGCATGCATGATGATCAGCACTTTCCCTAACAGTTCCGCATTGGTGCTCCTTTATATATTTTGTAACAGTGAACTCTACTTCCCCCCTTGCTACTACTCTCCATGTACATGGTTGGTTGAAGCACACTGCTTTAACTCTATTTTTTCGGGTGTCAACTGGGTTATATCTCATATGCTTAATCATGGCATGTTTGACAAGTGCATTCTTGAATTCTTCTCTAGATGGGAATATCTGCCCCACAAAAAATTCATGCCCATCTCTTGCCTCTAACTCTCCAATTGGCCCAGCAAGCAATCGAGAATTTAAAATATAAGGATCTTCAGCTAATGGAAACTCCTCCTCTAAGTCACCGTACTCATCTGGGGGGAAATCATATTCCTCAATCTGCATATCATCGGCTTGGAATTCTAGTACACTTGTAATGGGTTCTAATTCATTTGCATTCCGGATTTCAATTCCTTCCTCCCCACTCCAAGTTGCCTCAAAGAATTCAACAACTCTTGAAGAAGAATTCAAACTCTCACCTTCTATATTAGTTGCTTCTTCATTTAGATCAATTGCCAAATTCCTTGTAATTTCTGATCCATTCCCCGTGACAGCATTATCATCAAGAGTATTCCATATTTCGGAGATAATTTCGTCAACATCATTATCATCCCTGAAAAATAAATTAAAATTACATTTAGCAAACTTTGAAAAACATAATCAAGGACCTAGGAAGGCCCAAACCTCTAACCTTGCTGAAAAACCCGGAAATTTTCCCACTTGAGGCTCATCCTCGGCCTGAAATGGAGGTATTCAGGCCCAAACTGAGCCTGAATTGAAGTGATTTCAGGCCCACCCTAGCCCTGCCAATTTTTTATTTCAGGCCCTCCATTGGGCCTGAAATGTTTTTATTTCAGGCCCACGGTGGGCCTGAAATAAATCATTTCAGGCCCACGGTGGGCCTGAAATCATTTTATTTCAGGCCCACCCCCTTGTGCCTCCCAGGGCCTGAAATCACAGGGCCTGAATTATATTGATTCAGGCCCTCCCAGGCCCTCAAATCCAATGATTTCAGCACCTGTAAGGACCTGAAATCTTTTCATTTCAGGCCCTGGGAGGACCTGAATTTCTTTTTTTTCAGGCCCTAGGTGGACCTGAATTCATTTTTTTCAGCCCCTGCCAATGCCTGAAAACAACATATTTGATTCACTCCTAGGGCCTGAAATCTAATGATATCATGCACTCCTAGGGATTTAACTCCTTTAATTTTTGGCTCTTCTAGGGCCTGATATGGTAATATATCATCCCTAGGTCGAATTCAAACATTTTTTTATCTTCATTTTAACAAATTTCACAGAGCCTTATTATGTAATCATATCACCCTTAGACTCCTCCAAACATACAAATTCTAGTAAGAGTTGATAAGTATAAAACCAGGTCTGATACAATATCAAAGATGACAATCATACGTACATTACTATTTGTATTTGTTACCAATCTGTTGCTTGCTTTTTCTCCTTCAACACCTATCTTCCTCAGCTGCCTTGATCAATTGAGTTGTGCAAAGTCGAAATATATACGTACCCTCGTGATGATTCGACTTTTGCAAGTTAGTATTATATATATAGGCTGAGAATATTTCCACTACCTAGCCATCCGAACCACATATTCTTATTTTACTGCAAAAGTGGTTCGGATGTCTCGAAAATGGTAATGGAAAAGGTGTATTGTGGCGCCAAGGGTAGAATAGGAAGTTCACTTAAAGGGTTGCGCCCTTTGGTAAAATAGAAACCATGGGACGCCCTTTGGTAATTACGTATTGTTAGGGACGCCCTTTGGTAAATTGCCCATTATTTATAGCTGTAACAGAGAAACATAAAAAAAAAGGGTCAAAATGAAAAGGGGGAAAAACACATTTCATGTATACTATAAAGTACACATAAGCAAGCATATAAATAGATAAACTAGTTGTGATTAAATCACATAACTTCTTAAAGGGCACTAGCCTTCTCCCTCCACTTAAACAAGTTCGCATTTAAGCTTTGCAAGAGCTACCTGATAACGGATAATTAGAGGGGTTAAAACACATAAAAATCAAAAATTTAGGGCTTGATATGGATTTGCAAAAGGTGAGGGGTCTTTTTGCAAAAAAGCCAATCCCCCCCTCTGGTCAAGAAACCGCCGCACTCCTCTCCACGCGACACAGAGCAAGCCCAATCCCTTTTGTCTGCGGTTCCCGGGTCCTTTCTACTCCTCACGCGATCAAAGGCAAGAACCACAACCCACATGGAGTTCCTTCACCTCTTCCTTTCTCCATGTGAAACTAACACTGGCTGATTTTTTGTTAAATACTGAATTTTTAAGGGTTGGAAAGGAAAAATCCGAAAAGTAGGGACTTAATTGGAATTAACAGAAGTAGGAGGGCTTATTTGCAAAAATGGCAAAATCATAATAAAAAGCTTAAGTGTCCTAATTTATTTTCTCTCATTCGTCTCGAAACCACCCGTTTCAGTTTTTCCCCGATCTCCCCTCTCCGCCCGACGCAGTGTGCCCTAAGCCACCCATCGCCGACGTCGCAGCCGTCCCCGAGCAAGCCGACGCCAACTCCTCTGCTCTACGGAGTCTTCCTCCTTGCGCGAGGAACCTTTTTCTTTCTGGGCAATCGGCGCGACTCCATTCCCCTGAGCAAACCGACGGCGACGCTGTCCACGCCGTCATCGCCGCCGCGATTCTCTCCCTTGTGTGATCTCACTCGATCGACATATCATCGCCGGTAAGAATAGGCTCTTCGATTGGGGTAGTTGATCTTTGGTTTAGTTAATTATCCCTAACCCCTCACGGAAAACCCTAGGTTGCAGGTTGTCTTCCTTCAGTGCCGCTGTTCCCACGTGAGCACGCGGTGACGAATCTCCTTCCTCCTCCGCAAGACCCTAGTCGACGCGATCCCTCTTTGTTGCGAACCCTCGTTGTGCAAGCTCCTCTTCCACACGATTAAGTCAACACTCAGGTAAGGTCCGGTTGCTTAGATTGATTTAGTATATGTGGTGATATTGGATCTATGATTAGGCTTAAGATTGATGAATTAGTAGATCAGCAAGTTGTGAAGTTCATGTGAACTGATTTTTGGATTTTCCGATGCTTGTCGTGAACTTCACTGGAGTTGAATGGTGGGTTGGTTTTGAGTGTATTGGATTAGTAATTAAAGGATTCTGATTTGACTTGTTATGAGTCACAATGGTATTAATTGACTCATTACTATGTTGGGGGTTAATTACACAAGGTGCCCTTTCTATCTAAGTTCATATATGTTATGGTTGAGGGGTTTAATTAAGTTATTGATTAATTGAAATGGCTTAGTGGTGATCAGGTAAACCTTAGAATCATTAAATAGTTATTGAGAAAGAACTCTGATAACTAATAAAGGAGAAAGATATGGATACTTTGTTTTGGATTAGGATTTAAATTAAATTGAGTTAAACTAATTGTGTGTTAAAATTAGTTAGCTATGTTAATTAATTTTATAATTAGCTAAACTTTATCATTGATACAGGACCTTGACTTTGGACTCACGTTGTCGATCGTGGGAGGTTCTGTTCGTATACGTTCTACATAAAAGGCGGGTACTTCTCCTTTGTATTTGAGTAGTTTCTTTTACCTTAAAACATGACTATTTTATGTCTAGTAGGTTGCTTGACCTTGTTCCTTGTCGTTTGTTCTTTTAATATCGCCGTTGATATTTTTTCTTCGTTGATCTTCGAGTATTCCAAATTCGTATCTGTACAGTCCTCTGTTGATTTTCTGTTCTGTAAAGTGCCGTTTGTACGCGAGTACTTAGAAGTCCATTAAACACAGATAGATTTATTTGGCATTAGAAATACCCTACATAGTAGTGTAGGTGCATAATCGTTGGTTTCGATTTCTGGTTGGTTGTATTGATGCATCGTGTACTTGTTGGATTTCGGTTGTATCGTTGATTTCTCCGGTTGTTCGAGCATCTTGTAGCATGCACCATACTTACACGTTGCATACTAACGACTGTTGGGTTTCTATTTGGTTAAGTCGTCGTTAGTCATTTTGTTGCTCGATTAACTCAACCACTTGTTGTCGTGGTAGTTGCTAGAGTGCGAGCATCTGTCCTGTTATGCCACACATGTTGCAGCTGTAGGCAAACAGTGACACCCTCACCGTTGTTTTTCGAGGGATATTGTAGCTGTTGATAGCTCTCCCTATGTACCGGGGTATGGAGTGTAGGCTCCCCAGCATCCTGTCCACTCAACCACACCTTATGTGGTATTTGTTGTTGGAGTGCGTACAGTTGTCACAACCCTACCCACTCGGTCACACAGATGAGATGTGTTGGCGGCTTGACTGGCGTCAGGGGTGACACATGTCATTGCATCATGTGCATACGTATTTCGTTTATGCATTTTTCCTGTGATTGTTGCATTTATATGAGCTATGGTTGTTGCACTTGATTGACATGCATGTATATCTTGGTTTTATTATTGTTGTGTTGTTTTATACATGCTTAGTTGATATTCGGATTTTATACCATGTCGTTTTACATATGTTATGCATGATTAGGTATTCTTATATTTTTATGAACTGTACCCTATTGATTATCTACTTAGTTATCCTTTATTATGTCATGCTTATTGTCTACTCATATACCCACAGAATCCGCCCGGACTCACCACCATGCTTTCTCTTTTTGTTTCAGATAGCAGGTAGTGTTGGAAACCGGATGGCTAGAGAGGGGGGGGGGGTGAATATAGCCAATCACTTGAATTTTGGCACTTAACAAATATTTGCACTCAACCTTATCAGTAGCACAGCGGAAGAAACAAAAGAAGCAAGGCAGTGCAGAAAACAAAACAGAAATGAAGGCAAACAAACACAACTAGTAAGATCGCTAACAAGGAGGGTTTACAAGGTTCGGGGATAACTTGCCCCTACTCCTTGGCGTGCCCTTAAGGTGGGCGATCCCTTGATCGTCGGCAGATCAAGCCCCGGTTATCACCGGATAGAAAGCAACCTCCTTCTCGGTGGAGAAACCTCTCCACAGCGTTTCAATCACAGATTTAAGTTTAAGCACAAAGAAACAACAAGAAGGATCTTACTCAAACACTTAGCAAGGACAAGAACACAACAAGCTTTCCTGAGCTCCACCCAGCGGCGATCTCACGCAAGAAACCCTTCTTCGTGTCTTCCCACTGTCGGACTCCAAGCTTCTTGTTCTCTCCTTCAAGCGCTCGAGTAATGAATGAGTTGCTTCAAGAATACAGTCGCTTGCTCAAGGTGATGACAACTTCAGGAACACAGCAAGCAAGTTGTGGAGAACACAAGGCACGGTAAGAAACCAGTTCACAAAAACTCTGCTTCAACGAAGCCCTCTTCCGCCCTTTTGATTCTCCACTCAGCATCAGGTGACAACATCTCCTGCAGCCTCCAGCTGCCTTACTGCCAACGCCAGCTACCACTGAGCCCTCTCCTGGACTTCCTGAGCTCCCTCAGCCAAGCTCCAGTCAGCAGCTCCAGTCTGCAGCTCCGGCCGTTGCAACCTGAGATGGAAAACGGACAAACCTGCTCCAAGGAAAGCCTCCATTGACTTCTCCTTGAGTGTTTGAATCCTCCCCTGTCACATGCAGCTTAATCAGTGTGTTAGAGCAGCATATCAAACATCATATCAAGTATCAGATGTAAGCAGCAGAGAATCGGATATGTTCAGACGCGATCAGAGCGTCTGACAGTGCATTTGAATTAAAGTGATCGGTCACCGGACCGATCAGAGTGCCTCCTGATCGGTCACCAGACCGATCAGGCTGGGTCTAGACCGATCAGGCTCCGTCCTGATCGGTCCCCAATGCTTGATTAGAAATCGCGATTTCTTTGGGACTCTCCTGGATCGATCACCAGACCGATCCCAGGTTGTGGATCGATCACCCGACCGATCCACCCCTTTATAGGGCGATTTCTGAGCTTCGCAGTCCAGACCTCCTGATCGGTCACCAGACCGATCAGATCATGACCAGACCGATCAAGCTCCGTCCTGATCGATCATAGAGAGGAACCTGCGACGCTGGATCGTTCTCCAGAACGATCTGCATAGTGATCCTGATCGGTCACCAGACCGATCAGGAGCAGATCAGCAAGGGAACTCAACCTCACTGTTCGCTCCCTGATCGGTCACCAGACCGATCAGGAGCCAAGCAGTAGGTGAAACGCATACTCCCTGATCGGTCACCGGATCGATCAGGAGCAGTACAGTAGGTTCCCAACCTCACTGTGTGCTCCCTGATCGGTCACCCGACCGATCAGTCATTGCTGGATCGGTCACCAGACCGATCCACAACAGAGCAGCGTGCCAGCTTCCCTGATCGATCACCAGACCGATCCAGGGACTCAAACTTAGTCCTCCAAGCTAAGTTTTCATCCACCTTAGCCCTCTAAGCTAAGGATTTTTCACCTAACCCTCCAAGTTGGGAATTTGCACCTAACCCTCCAAGTTAGGACTTTTCACCTAGCCCTCCAAGCTAGGACTTTTCACCTAGCCCTCCAAGCTAGGACTTTTCACCCAACTCTTCCGGATTAGGACTTTCCAAACCTAGCCCTCCAAGCTAGGACCTGACCCTCCAAGCCAGGACTTTTTCACCTAATTCTCCAAGATGGGAATTTGCACCTAACCCTCCAAGTTAGGACTTTTCACCTAGTCTTCCAAGCTAGGACTTTTCACCCACCTCTTCCAAATTAGGACTTTTCACACACCTAGCCCTCCAAGCTAGGATTTTCAACACCTAACCCTCCAGGTTAGGATTTTCCACCACCTAGCCCTCCAAGCTAGGATTTTTCACATACCATGCCTGATCCCCGATTAGGACTTAATCATAATCAATAATCATCCACCTAAACTAAAATCGGTGTCAACACCAAAACAACAATCAGGGCCAGACTGCATCAACAGGTAGTTACGTTTCTTGGAGCTAGGAGAAGATCCAGTTGTCAGTCCCCAGAGTTGAGTTACGTTTCCGTATTTGGTATAGTTGTTTTGTTTTCAGTACTTGGTAAAGTCGCCTCATATTTGTTATCAATTTGTTTGTCGTTATTAGAGACGTTTGAGTTCTCTTTGGATTTAGTTTCTTTTATGTTTAAGGTGGCTGAGCCACCTGTTATCTTTTGGTTGATATAAAACTGCGTGGTTGTGTTTTTATATTACAGTTATGATGGCTGAGCCATCTTTTATTTGGTGATGTATGTATATATGCTCCAACTTGTTCACCGTACAGGGGAGATGCTGCCCGATTTTTGAGTAAGCATGTGCCTCTGGGGGCGTGACAATTTTTGGTATCAGAGCGAGGTTTGCGAGTTCATTTGGGATCTGTGGATTTTTATGAGGTAGTTTTTGATGCGTCAGTTTGTTGAGGTTTTTGCGATATTTTGGTATCTGTGGGTTTATGGAGTTGTTTTACGAGGTCAATCTGTATGTTACAGATTTGTTTAGTTTTGCGGAGTCTTTTTCTTGAGGGTTGACGAAGTTATTTTTCGAGGTCTATCTGTACTTTACGGATTTATTTCCGGAGTCATTTTTTTTGTTATGGTTGTGTTTTTGGGACTTGGCAGCGTCGAGACTTCTCCCGGCTACGAGTAATTAAATAAAGTATATCTTTGATGATTATCTTATCTGTTGTATACTTTATCATGTTTAAGTTTGTATAGACGTGTGCTAGTTTATTTGGATAGCATATAGTTACTTATATTCGGTTACCAGTCATTCTTTGTACTTGGTTTAGCTTGATGACTTTTAGTCAACTAGTCTATTTGTAGTCATGGTTGGGTGATTGACCAAGAAGGAAACTAGTGGGCAAGTTGCAGGCTCGACTCTATTGTAGAGAATGTTAATTTCCCTT
>JAGFNQ010007649.1:0-27303 GCA_024364735.1 Boesenbergia rotunda | reverse complement strand
TTTTCTTAATGGTAGTCTTAATGAGAAAATTTTTATGACACAACTAGTAGGTTGTATTGCTGAAGGCCAAGAGGACAAAGTATATAGACTTAAAAAATCTATATATAGGCTAAAGCAAGCGTCAAGACAATCGAAGATAAGATTTAATAAAGTCATTTTATCTTATGGTTTCAAAATCATCAATGAGGATCATTGTATTTACCTCTGGGAGAATAAAGGAAAGATAGTCATCTTATCATTATATGTTGATGATATACTAATAGCTAAAAATGACATACAGTTTGTGATAGAAGTCAAATCATGACTTTCATCATAATTTGACATAATGGATATGGGAGAAGCTGAATATATCTTAAGAGTAAAAGTCTTTAGAGATAGATTAAAAAGACTTTTGGGTTTGTCTCAAGAGAGTTATATTACTAAAATGTTACAACACTTCAATATGTCAAATTACAACATTGAACAAACTCCTATAGCGAGAGGTACTGTTCTGTGCAAAAGTATGTATCCCAAGACTCCAAATGAAATAACAAACATGAAGAACAAATCATATGTCAATGTCATTAGTAGTTTAATGTACACTATGTTGCATACGCGTCCTGATGTTAGCTATATTGTTGGCTTATTAGTCGTTTCCAGTCAAACCTAGGATCGAGACATTAGAAAGCGGTGAAGAGGATATTCAGATATCTTAAAGAAACAACATATTATTATCTCTGTTTCTGAGGATCAAAGTTGAGCCTAAAGGTCATACAGACGCAAATTAGGCAGGAAAACTTGATGACAGAAAGTCTACATCTACCTATAGCTTCTTGTTGAATGGTAGTGTTATCTCATGAAACAGCAAGAAATAGACTTGTGTAGCACTGTTGAAATATGCTTGTGTAGCGTTGTTAAAATAGACTTGTGTAGCACTGTCAATAATGGAAGCTAAGTTTGTGGCTTGTGCAGCGGTTGTATTAGAATTTTTCTAGCTAAGAAGGTTTCTAAAGCATCTAAACATTGCTAAGGATACTAGGAGTCTTATTACAGTGTATTATGACAATCAAGCTACCATAGCTTTTTCTAAGGATCCCAAATATCACAGCAAAGACAAACATATAGAAATTAAGTATAATTTTGTAAGGGATAGTGCCGATAGGAAAAATACAGTTCTAGAGTATACCATAAATATGTTATGCTTGTAAATCTTTTTACTAAATCATTGACTAAAGAGTCATTTCATGGGTATATGAAGTCTTTGAAACTTCGTAAAATGTAACATGTTGTAAAGACAATCAAATATATGAAAATGTCATGATCAATTCAGTGTATATCTTATTGTTACATTTTGGATAAAGTCTCGATAAGCATATTGGTAGGTAGAGATTGATCCACTCATATGGACAATCATCTTTATTTATTGAGTATAAATAGAGTTAAGACCATTACTTATGGGACAATTTATGTAGCTGTAGATACAGACATACCTGTAAGTTGGGATCGCCTTGATTGTTGTATCAGGATGAGATCATTTGTGAATTGATAATGATCGGAGTAAATGTTTCCACCATTTACTTAACCTATTAGAGGCAAGATTTGAATTTATGAGTTGAATTCAGGATTAGACATTGAGAATGTCTAGATCAAAATCTATACGATGTTAAATTTGAGAAAAATATGCACTCTTTATTTGTTAAAGTGAAAAACATCATAGGATGTGATTCATATCATATGTGCAATAGCAATAATAAAGATAGTAGGAGAATGAATCTTTACTTCTTTATTATGTGAAACCCTTGAGATTATATGTTAATCTCAATTTTATCATAAGTGACTATTTTGCTGTCTATTTGAAATTTTAATCAGTGCCTACTACTTTAGCATGTATCTTATTGGCTATAGATATTCGATCTATGGAGCATAACTAGGAAAGCAACTGATTAGAATGAATATATTCTAGCTAAAAAAGAAGATTAAAATAGATTTATATCTTTGGCATTTATTCACTGATCGACCAATTATATTTTTTGAGTACTTAAGATGTAATTATGATTAATTGTATTGAATAGAGATATTGAACATGCTCTTGAAATGTGAGCCATTATGAGAGATTAGGGATGTTTATATTGATGTAAATATTTAATTTGGGATAAAAGTAAGCTATTGATGTCTCAGATTCGTTCTATAAAGCGACTAAGTAAAGTATAACAACTTTCTTAGCATTGATTGCTTAGAGAGCAGCTAAGTATAACAACTTTCTTAGCAATGAATGCTCAGTGTGCTTGTTGTCGCACAAACCAATTTACCTAAAGTGTGAATTGGATATTTTTATATGGTCTATGTGACCTGATTTTATTTGATTTTGTGACTTGATTCTTATATAATATTTATGACTAATTGATATTTTGTTCTGGTCTATGTGACTAGATACTTATGTAATTTTTATGATTTAACTTGGACAAGTGAGAGATGTTTGTAGTAGATGGTGTGAATGGCAATGACAGTTGCCATAAGCATCTACTTATAGCAATTATTAGAACTACTATAGGCCCCAATTTTTTGAGGCGTGTGACCAAGTGAAAAGGAGTGAAGTGGAAGATCAATTCGCTTTGTACGATATCTCAGAGGAAGAACATTCTAGTGAGAATTTGGTTCGTGAACCTTGAAGGGCTTTCCTATTTGTGATCACACTTCCGACAACAAACGTGAAGATCACAAGTCGCCATCATCAATTGCTCTCGAAGGAAAAGCTTTTCGACATATCACTATTAAGTGTTTACAGTTCTATATATTTTTTTATGCATTAGAATTTTCATACGGCAATTTACCAAAGAGCGCACATAACTTTTTGAATTAACCAAAAGGTGTATGTTACTTTAATGTTTACCAAAAAGTACACTTTTTTTTAGTACTCTTTTCGTTTTACCTTTTTATCAAATCTGACAATTATTATTCATGTAATCTCTTTTTTCTTTCCTCACTCTCTTATGCATGCAACTTATCTTCTCTTTCCTCCCCTCTCTTCTCATTCCTCCATCATTTTCATACATTTTCTTTCCCTTTTCTCTTATTTTTCTTCTCTCTTTTAGATGGAAGCATGCATAACATGGGAAAAATATCAGGTCCACGTTGGGCCTGATATTTTTCATATCATGCCCAACGTGGGTCTGATATGAAAGTTGTTCAATGTCGATAGGATCGTCGTCGACTTTGACAACGATGACGGCTGAGACATCGACCAGTTGGGGCAATGAAAGATCTCCGGCCAGCTTCGTCCAGTGGTGCATCAATCCTCTGATGTTATTCTTGCATTGTTCTTGAAGTTCTCTGTTTTTTAGTTTTAACTCGAGTTTTTCATTCCGAACACAAATTTTAAAAATTAAAAAGAAAATTAATTAAAATAAAAATGTATCATCAAATGGTTAAAATGAGTTGAAACTTGTATACTTTTTTTATTTAGATTTGAATAATAGTATTTAAATTAATTAAAATATTCTTTAATTAAATTAAAACTAAAAGATCATATTAAATTTATTATAATATTAAATAAATAATAATTATATATATATAGTAATTATTCAAAGAAGTTTTAATTTTTTTAAAGAAAATTCTCACCTTTTTTATTTGCGAAAATAAATCCGATTACTGTTCCAATTTGCTCGTGCCGACCATGAACAACTATTACTTCACATCATCATTCTGCGATCTTCTTACCTTTTCCTTCATCTAATCCCTCTCCCTCTCCCTTTCTTAATCATAGCAGGCTAAAGTTGGGTCTGATATTTTTTCATATCAGGCCCACATAGAGCCTAATATGATTTCATATCAGGCTCAACATGGGCTTGATATAAATGAGTTTGGCTTAATCAATAAAGCAAGATTATTTTAAAACTAAATCTTCTATTTAGTTTTCAAATTCTCTACCCATTATAAACTTTTAAAATCAAAAATATATATTATGTATTATGAACTAAAAAAATATTATTTTTATTAATACTTATTATCTTTTTATCCATGTTACAAAAGTAAAATATCACTTTTTTTATCATTTAATCTAGGATTATTCTTTTTTTTGTGTGGGACTACTTAAAATTTTTTTAAACATTCTAAACTATAATAAAATCCCAAAGAATATATATATACAATTTAGTCCAATTGATAAAGTTCTTATTATTTGCTAATAAGAATTATTTATCATCATTGCCAATATTTCTTATTACTTATATTTAAATGCAATAAGATTTCCTAAAATAATGGATAATATAAATTAAGGCAAAACCAAAATTTAAAGGTCACGTTGGGCCTGATATGGATACCTTATCAGGCCCAATGGCCTCAATATTAGATTTTTGTATCGATTCTTCCTTATTACCTTTTAACACCTTAGAGAAGTCGAAATAAATAATGGATAACATTTAAACTTCTTATAACCTCATAAATCCACAACACCTGAAATTGGTACAATTGGAACTCTCTAAGTTAATCAGTGGATTTTGACTAAAACCCACTCATTTGACCTAGAGTACTCTGATTGTATAAATTTCAGTTCCTCTAGATTTTTGAGGTTACGAGGAGTTCAAATATCTTATCCATTGTATATTTTGACTTCTCCAATGTGATAAAATATAATAAGGAAGAATCGAGAATAAAAATCTTATATTCGACCCGTTGGGCCTGATATAAATTATATCAAACCAATGTTGGGCCTGATATGGAATCCATATCAGGCCTAACGACTCTAATATTAGATTTTTTTTTCGATTCTTCCTTATTACATTTAACACCTCAGAAAATTCAAAATAAACAATAGATAGCATATTTGAACTCCTTGTAACCTCAAAAATCTAGGGGAACTTAAATTTGTGCAATCGGAACTCTCTAGGTCAAATCAGTATATTTTGGTCAAAATCCACTAACTTGACCTATAGAGCTCCGATTGCACTAATTTTAGTTCCCGTAGATTCCTAAGGTTACAAGGAGTTCAAATATGCTATATGTTGTTTATTTCGAATTCTCTGAGGTGTTAAAATGTAATAAAGTGGAATAGTCGAAAAATCACACATGGGGCATGTTAGGCTTGATATGGATTATATCAGGCCCAACATGGGTCTGATATGGAATCTATATCAGGCCCACATTTGAACTCCTGGTAACCTCAGAAACCCACGGGGACCTGAAATTGATACAATTAGAGTTCTCTAAGTCAATGAGTGGGTTTTGACTAAATCTCACTGATTATACCTAGGGAGCTCTGATTATACAAATTTCAGTTCCCTTAGATTTCTGAGGTTAAAGAAGTTCAAATATGCTATCTATTATTTATTTCGACTTCTCCGAGCTGTTAAAACGTAATAAGGAAGAATCGAGAAAAAAATCTAACATTGGGGTTGTTATGCCTGATATGAGTTCCATATCAGGCCCAACGTGAGTTTGATATAATTTATATCAGGCCCAATGGGCTCAATATAAGATTTTTCTTGATTCTTCCTTATTATATTTTATCATTTCGGAGAAGTCCAAATAAATAACGGATAACATATTTAAACTCCTCGTAACATCAAAAATTCAGAGGAATTGAAATTTGTGCAATTAGAGCTCTCTAAGTCAAATAAGTGGATATTGGTCAAGACCCACTGATTGACTTAGAGAACTCCAATTGTATCAATTTCAGGTCTCGTGGATTTCTGAGGTTACCAGAAGTTCAAATATGTTATCCATTGTTTATTTCGATATCTTTGAGATATTAAAAGGTAATAAGGAAGAATCGACAAAAAATCTAACATTGGACCCATTGGACCTGATATGAAATTATATCAGGCCTAATGTGACCTGATATAATTCTATATCAGGTCCAATGTGACTTTTAAATTTTGGTTCTATCTTAATTTATGTTATCCATTATTTTAGAGAATCCTATTGTATTTAAATATAAATAACAAGAGATATTGGTAATGATGATAAATAGTTTTTATTATAAAATAATAAGAATATTATCAAAATGACTAAATTGTATATTCTTTGGGATTTAATTATAGTTTAGAATGTTTAAAAAAATTTTAAGTAGTCTAAAAAAAAGAAGAACCCTAGATTATTTAATTAGGCTAAAACATTAAAAAATGATATTTTACTTTTGTAATATGGATAAAAAGATAATATCTATTAATAAAAATAACATTTTTTATTCATAATATATATTTTTGAATTTAAAAGTTTATAATGCTTAGAGAATTTGAAAACTAAATAAGAATTTTAGTTTTAAAAAAATCTTACTTTGTTGATTAAGCTAAACTCATTCATATCAATGTGAGCCTGATATAAAAAAATCAGGCCCAACGTATGCTGATATAATTAAGAAAGGAAGAGGGAAAGGGATTAGATGAAGAAAAAGGAAAGAAGATTGCTAAATAATGATGTGAAACAACAGTTGCAGATGGTCGGTATGAGTAAATTGGAATAGGAATCAAATTTATTTTCGAAAATATGAAAGGAAGAAAAACAAAGTGAGAATTTTCTTTAAAAAATTAAAAAAAAACAAAAACTTCCTTGAATAATTACTATATATCTATAATTATCATTTATTTAATGTTATAATAAATTTAATAGGATTTTTTATTTTTAATTTAATGAAAAAATATTTTAATTAATTTAAATATTTATATTCAAATATAAATTTAAAAAGTACGTAAGTTTCAACTCATTTAACCATTTGATGATAAATTTTTATTTTATTTTTTTTAATTCTTAAAATTTGTTTTGAAAAAAAAAACTCTAAGTCAAAATTAAAAAACAGATAATTTCAAGAGCAATGCAAGAATAAAATCGGAGGATCGATGCGCCACTGGACGAAGCTGGTCGGAGATCTCCCGTAGGCGCAACTGGTTGACGTCTCAGCCATCGTCTGCTATCACAGTCGACGACGGTCCCATCGAAGTTGAACAATATGGGTCTGATATGAAAAATATCAGGCCCAACGTGAACCTAATATTTGTTTTCCATGTTATGTGTCCATCCATCTAAAAGAGAAGAAAGAAAAGAGAAAAGAGAAAGAAAATGCATAAAAACAATGGAGGAATAAGAAGAAAGGAAAGGAAAGAGAAGGTAAGTTGCATGCGTAAGATATAGAGGAAAAAAAAGATTGCATGCATAAAAGTCGTTTTTGACAAAAGGATAAAACGGAAAGAGTATTAAAAAAATTTATTTTTTTGATAAACATCAAAGTAACCTATGTCTAATTCAAAAAGTTATGTACATCTTTCATAAATTACCCGTTTCCATAACAAGCGTGAAGATGAGAAGCCACTCTCATTGTTATGTGTGGGAGTAGTCACGCTAGACAAGACAAGCAGTAGCACTAGGTGTTAACTTACGATGGGAATATATGTTTTAGACTCGGAGACAACGACGAGCTCTCCGTCCACAAACATCGATCCAAATTTCTCCATAACGATTAATAATTTGAGGAAACCAAACCACCAAAGAATCCTTCCAAATAATGATCGATCACTTGTATTTAACGATCACTCAGCTGCATCGATAACGTACAGTCATATAATGAGAAAGCCAATGACCAGCAATACAAGTATATTCCCAATTGAAGAAGGGACGTTCCTCGCCTCCGCCCGGAGCTCGCTTCAGTTAACGCTGCCGTCAGTGGAGATGTTGCGCGGCGGCGGGGAGGATACAGGATTGCAGGCACAAGTCGTGGCAGGAAGTGTCCCCGTCGTCCTGGTTTGCGGGGCAGCGAGCGAAGCAGTCGCGTAAGCAGTGGCCGCCTTCAACAGCCGGCGCCGACGAGGCCACGAGCATGGCGACGAGGAGGAAGGCAACCACAATCATCTTGATCTCCGCCATTACTAATTAGCGAAATATTAATTAATTAATTAATTAAAGATGAGGGAAATTAATGGAAATATAATTAACCGAGGATTATGATTAATTAGTCCCTCTGATAGTTAATTAGTTGGCTTCGACGAGTGAAGGGGAGGGAGAGCTGCGTTTTATAGGGTGTGGTGGGAGGATGAAGAGGTGGTCGAGAGAGATCTTCGGGTTGGATTAATTTAAGATGGACCGAGTTGAACGGTCGTAAAGTTATGATAACCAAATATAGCATACGCAACCACACGAGGTTGATGAGACTAATTGGCACGGCCACAAATTAATTAGAGCTACAACGCAATAGGACTTAAATTCTAATTTAGTTGTCTCTAGGGCTATCATACAATATAATAGAAGAGGGATTAATTATCAACTCAAATATTCATGATAATTTTTTCTTTAAATGGGGCGCGAACTCTAGGACGTTGCCCAATCAATTGTCCCAATCGATTAGAGCTCTTGGCAATCAATTGAGAATCGATCGATAATTGATCAGTTGAGTTTATCGCAAGTGAACAGAACTCTTTTTTTTAGATATATAAGTCAAAAAGTAGGTATAATTTTTTCTAAATTTAATACTATTTTAAGAAAATCTAATATATTTTTTATTAAATTAAGTGTAATTTTTTTTCCGTTATCCAATCGATTGAGAGCCAAAATAATCAATAATCAATTCAGCCTAAGTCATGCCTCTCAATTAATTAATTGATCAGATAAAAAAAATGAGTCATGCTTAATTTAATAAAAATATATTAGATTATAAGCACTGACTTTAAAAGAAATTATATATTATTTTAAATTTTTTATTTAAAAAATAAAGATAATTAGATAATTCTATGTGTATTAGAGAGTTGAAGTGAATAAAAATTTGGATGCAGGAAGTGCGTGGAAATAAATTTTTTCCGTACCCCATCCCTTGCTCGCGCTACTTGCCGAAATCCTGACAGAAACCCTCGAGTTCCATCTCCGCCGCCTTCCCCGATCCGGCGCGGCTCTCATCCACCACTTTCCACCTCTCCACCGTCTTCGCTCGCGTCTGGCCGGTGCTGTCCTCCATCCGAAGCTCGGCGAGTTCCCGGCGCCTGTAGCTTCCACCGCTCGCGAGCGCCACCTAATTTATCTGAAGAATAATGGCAGGCGGAGGAGGATGGGGAGCAAAGGGTGACGATGAAGACGAAGAGCACCATCGAAACCCTTTCCTTTCTAATAGCGTCAGCAAGCCTTCACCTTCTAAGCATCAATTCCGGTAAATATCCTTGTACCCTTGCAAAACGTTTGTTGATGCAATTAAGAAGTACAGCCGACTTGTGCTGCATTCGTTTTAATTGAAGGAGTGAAGTATCCAAGGCTCGTTGGGTTGAAGAGATGGGTATGGGTGAGATAGTGGAAAAGAAGGGAAGCTTGTGGTCCACCACTGGAGTAGCAAAAACTAACAAGCTCTATTGCCACATTGAAGAAATATTGTGAGTCTCTTTTTTCAGTTGAGTTATTTTTCTTGGATGTTCTTCAGTTCCATTTTCTTTCTCATATATGGTTTCTTAGCAGCTTTTCAACTACTGCCAATCGTTATATTTGGAGATTTTTTTTTATCGTCTATAACTTGGTGGTAATCAACCTTTTTGTTTGGTTTATTTAGACTGTCAGGCAAAGCTTCCTGACTAAATAAAAAGGCGATAAAATTTCAATTTTTTTGGGTATGAAATCTCTACATTCACCTTCAATCGTTTTTTTTTCCAATCTTCTTAGACTAATCTCAAAAAGGAGCTTATATTGTCCTAGAAAATTTACCATTTAATATATCTGCATTTCATTTTCCCTTATATGATACTATCTCTTCTGGCTTAGCAAACATTAGATGGAAGAAGCTATATGCCATTTATTGGCCCCCGTGGCTGTCTCACTACTCTGATCATCATTTTATTTGCATGATTATTATTTTGTCTGAGTACAGTTTAGCAATAAAGATATCCGTTTTGTCATACTGAAAGCAATTCGTTCTTCAAGTAAATTTGTTTGTTTCTTTCTATTGTAATAATGCACCTTATCTATCTCTCAGAGCTATTTTTTTATAGGTTTTTGGCTGAAAAAGGAGCATTAATTCTCACCAGTCCTGATGATAAGAAACTTAGTGTTGGAGATATTTATGAGATGGTCATAGGAGCTAAATTCGGGTGTTCATGGGAGTCTTTTCAGGCATATAAGCATCTGAAATCCCTTGGCTACATAGTTCAGCGATGTGATACCCCTTGGACATCAAGGAACGATCAAATCTTTTGTAGCTCCAATTCTTCAACATGTAAAAGTAAGGGAACTTATGATAACCTAGATTCAATTTCTGACTTGTTAGAAGGGATGCAAATCAACAAGCTGAAGCCATTGTATTATGTTTACATGCCTAATAGCAAGTTCAGAAAATCTTCCCCTGGAGATCCAGATTTTCTTCTGTGTTTATTAAGGTACACAATATTACATGTATCTTTTTGAAGTAATTATTTGATAAGTTATCCAATACTTTCAAATTTGCATTCTATATTCGTTTGTTTTCCATTGAGAAATCATGGTATTACCAATTGTGGAGTTAGCTATCTTCATTCAAATGTATAGTAATTGCTAGATCCTAAAATCTTGAAGACGTGTTTAATCATTTCCTGAAAACATTTTTATATTGGCTATCTATGCATGAACAAGTATGCATATAGATCAATAAACTTATTGTTTTACTAATCCAAGATAATATGCTTTCTTGTCCATCCAACTCGACTACTGCTGCTTTACATTAATCCCTTTTGCCCTTTGAAGTTTGAACATGCATTCATGAATTGCCTCATTGTGTCTTGACAAGTGGTTTCTTAGCTTTTCAAATTTGACTTCTCATTTAGCATTTGAACCTTGTTCCAGAAACTAGTTAACTCATTGCTATTGTAATTAAGCCGTGCGAACTTTGTTGTCTTTACACATATTTGACTTCAAGTTCACCTTTTGTGACCTCTTCTGTTTGTTGTGCCCACTGAGCAATGAATCACGGTCAAAGGCCTAAACCGTTAAAGTTATGGATTTCACTTTTTTGCAGAATGGTCAAAGCCTTATCATACAAGTCAAATATATTTAAACACTTGAAAAGATAATGTGTCTATGATATTAGGTGGTACATACTAAATGCCTATTTTCGTGTATTGTCATAGAGATTTAGGATACTTCTCGTTTGGAATCCTCTAATAAAGAAGCGATCATTTGGTTTGCTATTTTTTGCTCATTTTACTAGTTTTTCATACAGAAGTTTCCGACTTCTAGTTATATTCTGCATGCAGTATATCAAGTCTCTTTCAACATTATCCTCAAATGATTCGTGATTTTCTTTTACGTTTTCAATTTTCAAGAGGCAATCCACCTTCAATATCAGAATTAGCAAACCTACAGAAGGAGTGTGATGGTTTGCCTTTAAGTATTGCTATGTCGGCAATGGACGGGCAAGCTTCTTATCCATGGAGAAAGGATCAATTCCAACCTTGCCATGATGAGGTGGGTTCTATACTTCTATTCATAGTTCCTATATTTATGTGTACAATAATAGTTTGAGTGGATGTAGGGATAGTCATGCATTACAATTTCACCATATGTACTATCAATGTCTTTAATTGGTGACAATATTAATAATTAAATTTAGAGATTAAATTTTTTATTAGTGGGGTATGAGGGAGAATATAAAATTTGTCGATTAAATTCTAGGGTTAAAAATGAGAAATAATCTTGGAGAATTTTACGGAGATTTTCAAGATTTTTTTTTGATTTTTTTTTTTTAATTTATGGGGATAAATTGAATTCAGAACGATCTGTTTAGCTATATTATTAAATTGAGGAAAAGTTGTTTTTTTTCCTAAATTCTATTAATTTCCTTTTTATTTACCGAAACCTATAAATCTAATGTTAGCCGATCAATACATTTGAGGCTCTTTTTTCGATCCCTTTTAAGCCTTCATGAGATAAATTGATGGTTAATATGTGGATGTTGTCATATTAAAATTTAGGAGTCAAAACCTGACTAAGTTTGTGTGTCTGTCTTCTTCACGCGCTAGCCACAGTATCTAAGCTATTAGTCCTCGTGATTTATCTTTTCTGTGTTGCCTTTACATAAGTTGGCGGAGACGCCGGGGCGAACAAATCATCTTTTGCCATCTTTCTTCGATCACCTTTTCTTCGTCCTTCTGCCTCACTCTCGCGTCGCTGGTCAATTGCCGCCCCTTCATCGGTGCCGTCCATGTTGCGCCACCTCCGTACTTGTCACCGTCCATGCTGCTAGCACGCAGCTACGCGTCGTGTCACGGTTACCACAACCAACACAACCTTCTACTCCCTATCATCATCGCTTGATTGTATCGTCAGCCAACGCGACCCCTCTCCGGCATGAACTGCTGCGACGCCATCTCTAATCGTCAGCTCTTCATTGTCGAATTGCCCTTTTCATCGCTGCCTCCCTCGTCACCGGAGCACAAGGGAGACAGCTGCAACTAACGTCCGAGATCCTCCCACTGATTGGGTTGTCCATTCCCACCTCCGGCTGTCGTGAATCGCTACTGGAAAGCAAGGGGCCGCCGGTGTAGCTGTATGTTTTGAGCAAATTGATTTACAATTAATCAGATGATGAATCTGGCTATGGAGAGCAATTGGAGCAATGGGTTAAGTTGATGCATTGATTAATTGAATGATCGGTGGAGTTGGTTTGTGTATAGGAATGGATGTGACGAAGTTTCAGCTGCGGGCCCGAGAGATTTGGGAAAACTTTGAAAAAAAGACTAGAAGAGGAACGATGATTAAATCCTGTCTTAATGAAAATCTGTTATCACATATTGATATGGTTGATAGATCTATCAATAATTAGAGTTATGGATTAATTCATGTAGTGATTAATAGATAGTGTAATGGATTGATACGATTATGGGTTGAAATAAATAGGTTTTCATAATTGGTTATGTTTAAAGTTTGCTACTTACATGATGGGTTAAACACAATCTAATCTTTTGGATTTGAACATGAGATCTATTTTAATACGATCT
Organism: Boesenbergia rotunda; assembly: GCA_024364735.1. Classification (NCBI taxonomy): domain Eukaryota; kingdom Viridiplantae; phylum Streptophyta; class Magnoliopsida; order Zingiberales; family Zingiberaceae; genus Boesenbergia; species Boesenbergia rotunda. The sequence continues at coordinate 14,395 of JAGFNQ010007649.1, read as the reverse complement.
ACATATCAGGCGGGTATCTTTGGCTTCTATAGTTATTTACCTTAGTGCATAGTTTTTAGTTGATGGAATAGGTTATTTTATCTTGATTCTCCTCGTATTTTAACTACGATCTATATATCAGGCGGGTATCCTTGGCTTTTGTAGTTATTTATCTTAGTGCATGGTTTTTAGTTGATGGAATAGGTTATTTTATCTTGACTCTACTCGTATTTTAACTGAGCTTAGAGATGATCTGTTTATGTTTATATAGTCTCAGCTTTGATATTCTTGCTCTATAGTTGTACCCATGTGTATGGTGTGTACTATAAGAGTTATATTTATTCACTATTTACATGTTATAGTTACACCCACGTGTGTACGGTATGTACATAGGAGTGATCATTATGTTATACCTGACATATGGTAGATATCTGGTTGTACCTTACCTACATACCTGTTTGCATAACTGTTAGATCATGATACTTATTGGACTTATGCATGTCATACGGTTGCATGGACGTTAATCTGGTTGGAGTCATATACATTAGTATCATGTATTATCCTTGCATTATTATATACCGATAATCACCGGCTCCCTTGCAGTCTAAGCTCATCGTCGACCATATTCCTAGCGGCTTGACCTTTTCCTTTAGTTTATAGAGTTGTTGGCTCCTCCATTCTAGCTTTGGGATTATTATCATGATGGAGTTGAGCTTTACTCCTCCTTTTTGGCTTTGGGGTATTTATCATGATGGAGTTGTTGGCTCTCCCTTTCCGGCTTTGGAGTTATTATCATTGGAGCGGTTGAGTATTGACTCTCCAACATCTTGTCCACTCGGTCATTCAATGTTGTGGTAGCTGGAGTACATACTAATCATGTCATTGCATCATGTGTATATGATGCATAGTTACTTTTGGTTATATTTGTTGCATTTGATTGAGCCATAATTGATGCATATGGTGACATGCATATACAGTGATCCTGTCGCGAAGCGGGGTGGCAATCCCGTGAGCCAGACGGGCCTCTCGGGTGGCACGAACCTGTGAGGTGGCAGAGAGCTGGCCGCACCTCGGCATGTCACTGCAAAATAGCGACCGCCAGTAAACCCGCCGGGGAAATCCCCGGTCAGGCACTCCGATGGTCAAATCAGTATCCACAAACAGATTAGGGGAAAAGCTGAATTGAAATGAAACAAGGGATGCGAGAACTCGCCCGTGCGTACCTGTGGTAGGGGGAGTGCCAAGCTTATATAACCGGGAGAGCTGACAACCCTTTGTCCATACTGATGAGACAAGGGTATGATAGCTGTCAGCTCGTACGAAGCACTTGGGGGTAGCACGGCATGGCGCGGGGTGCTCGAGCAGTACCAAGGTACTGAAGGTGCAGTACGAGGGAACTGGATGAGCGGGTTAACCGTTTAGCAATGTCAGAGGCAAACGAAGCGTGGTGAACCCCGTCGGCGGGGTCTTACCTTGGATATAATGATGTAGGAGGCGTAGGGGCGAGGCAGCCCGTACACCGAACGGCGACTGGCGAGTCCGCGTGACTGGGACCGAGTCGGATAATGGCCAGGGGGCGTGGGTAGTCACACGTCCACCTTGTAGGATGGGAGCGCAAGGTACGATCGGGGTCGGGGGTTCACCCAGGGGTGTCTGCCTGCTTCTGGTAATCATCCAGTCTGTGTGATGACAAAGGGGGCGCGGATTGTTACTCACCGGGCTGTGGTGTCCGCCCGAGCTCCGGGTTGGGGCGGGGTCGAGAAATATGGGCAGTCAAGCGTCCTTCTAGCTGACTGTCCGGAGGGCAGCCCGGCCTCCTTCGTCGGCGGCTCGCTAGATCCTGCTCGTTACTATCCTCTCAGAGATCCCCGGGCCTGGGAACCTACCCGAGAGTCCAGTTGCAGATCTATCAGTCAATCCTTCCTAGTGCCAGGCTGGCTGGCGAGCCCGACCCATATACCTGCCCGTAGGCAAGGTCAGGATCACAAGCGTCCCCCTCGAGTTTAGTCGAAGGAGGCGACCAGTCCGACTGACTGGACCGTCACCCGCGCCAGTAAGCCTGGCGTGCCGGGAGGTCCTAGTTTCGCCGTGGGGCCTTTCGGCGGCCTTGTTGAGGCCTAGGAATCCTGGTCGGTCGGTGATGCCCCCTTATTTGTACCTTTGCCTCTTACTGCTTGATCTTTCCGCGTAGCTTGAAATCTGCGTCCTTGCTGCCTTCAAACGGGGGTTGTGCCACGTGCCTCCCCCCCGTTCCTCCTCCAATCACCCAGGTACTTACTACTCGTCCCTCGAGGGATGAGGTTGGGCGCGAGGCGCCTCGTTTCCTGGGCCTCTCTGGGCCTACTCTGGTGGCTTATTACTGCGCGCCGCCTTTGCCCTGGCCCACCATCAGGCGACTGTCGACTTGCGGAACAGCATAAATTCTTTACCGTTACCACCGCCTTTTCTCCTTCCACTCCGGTGCCTTGCCTTTTTTCCTTCAGTCTAGGGTTTCGGCTACGTCTCTGGGCTTAACTTCCCCTCCGATCATCCTTCTTTTGCGTTAGGTCTCTTGCCTTCTCCTGGTCAGCATGACCTTTTTGTCTAGCGACCTCCATCCCTGGTATGTTACTGCGAGGTCTGTCCTTAGCCAAGGTGATTTGGATGCCCTCCGGGCGGAGTTCCACATTCCGCCGGACCGCGACATCCTGTTCCCTTCTCCTTTTGACCAACCCGCCAAGCCTCCGAAGCAGTACATTACCATCTCACGGGATTATCTACAGGCTGGGCTGCGCTTTCCCGTCCACCCCTTCATTGCCCTAGTCTGCCGCTATCTCCGCTTGAATTTATCTCAACTGACCCCCAACTCTATCTGCCTTCTTTGCGAGTCAGCTATTATTTTTCCGCTATATCGCCAGCCCCTTCAAACCGAGCTTTTTCACCACTTCTTCTATCTGAAGAAATAAGAATGGGGCGAGTTCTTCTTCCAAGCTCACTCCGGGACTCCTTTCTTCCACCCGCTTCCCTCCGTCAGTAAGGGTTGGAGAGAAAGGTTCTTTTTCATTCGCCCGACGACCTTTCCGACCTGGCCACTTGGTTTCCGACGAGATCTTCCTGACATGCCTCCTCATCACACGGATCCTCGAAAATTTCCTTCCTTCGAGGGCGGTCGACGCTTTCCCATCGTGCCTCTATTGGCAGAGAACATTCTGTCGGCGTTTGGACTCAACCCGGCTCCATTTGTCCTACCCCCTTCTCTGTGTAAGTATTCTAACCCTCATTCTCGCTCCAGGTTATCTATTAATCGTTGTTCTCCTGATAGCCGAGATGATGTTTCCGGCGGCTCTCGAGGGGGGTTTCGGCCTGGGGACTCCTGAGGAGATGGAGACGCGCCTCCGAACAGTGATACAAGAGCAGAGGGGTGCATGCAGCAGGGCAGCGAGCCGAGCGGGAGCTACGTGAAGAGCTGCTGGCCGAGCAAGGGGATGCTTTATCCAGCTCTCCTTCTCCTATTTCCTTTTCCACGGAGGAGAAAGATCCTCAGTCGGGGTCAGAGGATACATGACCTCTAAGTCATTCTCTACGGCGCTCCCGGGGCCCTGAACCCGTGGTGGCTTTGGCTAACCCTTTGGAAGCCTCCTCTAGTCGGCCTAGTAAAAGGAAGAGGGAAAAAGCGTCGATGGCTGATCTTCCGACGCTGCCACCGCCCCCCCCCCCCCCCCCCTCTGCGGTGCTACCGGTGGAGCTAACTGTGGTACCTTCACGGGAAGAGTCCCCCCCCCCCTCGACAGGAAGGTCCTGCCATCGAAGGCTTGCTGCATAAGCTATCGCCCTCGTTGTCTGACTGGCGCCTGAACATGACAGTGCCGAGTGGCGCTGATTCCATGCGGTCGAGAGATGTCCGGCTGTATGGCCCGATTTTGGATAGGTTCATGGCTGACTTGCAGGCAAGTGGTTTGGCGAGCCCCATTGTTTGGGCGGACGACTTCATGGCTTTGGCTACTGATAAGCACCATTTTATTGATTATTTTAATTGCTAAAATCCATGTTTGACCCATGTTTTTATTGTTTAATTGTGATTTTACCCTAGGTTTTAGGATTTCCTCTTATTTTGGACTTAATTGCAAAATTACACATTTTTTGGATTAATTGGCCACTAATTTTCTGATATATTTTTGTAGGCATGAAAGGATCCTAGACCTAGGGCATACTGGGTCAAACCTGAGTCGGATGTGAACCGGGTCGAATTATCAAGCCTACGATTAATCCGGGCATTCCGATTCAAGAGCGGCTAGATCTGAGCCATCCGGGACGATCTGAAGCAATCCGAGCTAGGGTTAGGGTTGATCAAGCTCTATGATCAAGATCTGAAGGTTTCATCCCAATCAGAGCTCAATCAACCGTTGGATCAAGCAAGGAGGGCTCTAGAGCGTCCATTCACAGATAGAGTTGATCTGGACCATCCGTTGCATATCTGGAGGATCCGAGCTACCACAAGGCAGATCCTGACTCCAGATCATCATCATAAAAGTTTGGCTCAAATCAGACCAAGATCTGCCGTTGGATTTCATCCGATCAATCACAGCCGTCCATTGGTTATTATTTAAGGAAAAATGCAGCCCAGCTTCTCCTCGTCGCGTTTCCGCCGCTACAGTAGTCTCTTCGTTTGCTCTTCATAGTTTTCAGCTTGTTCTTCAATCCAAGGGGCGCGACCACCCTTTTTCTTCATCAGATCAAGTTCGAGGTCACCGGGGAGAGTAGTTTGTGGAGTTTTCAGCTTGGAATTGGGCAAGAGCAGGGTTGTTTGAGGGTTTCGGCAGCTTTGCACTTGAAGGATTCGATTTCGATTTTGTCAGATTCTACATCAGTCCAAGCCATCTGGAGGGGTTCTCGGACAAGCTTGGAACATACCCGCACCTTCATTTCAATCAGACAAAGCCAAATTGAAGAATTCGAATGGGTTTCCTTCTTGAACAGACTCGAGCTCGATTCGACCGCAGATTCAGTTCCTCAGTGAATTGCTGAGCCTAGGGGTTCGAAGCCAGCTCTTGATTGACAACCAAGAAGATCTTGAGCTAATGGAGGATTAGGGTTTAGATTTCTATTTGCAATTTTGATTTGTAGCTGTAAATTTCAATTCTGCCGTAACCTTATTTCTGCATTTGATCTAGCTGTTGTAATCTACTTGTAGGGATTGTTTCTTTCTCAATTCGAGGTTCATCCTTGAGTGACAACAAGGGGTTCTGAGCTGAGAAAAGAGATTGAGATTTAGTATTAGAAAATTTCCATTGTATTAGCTGCAATTCAATTTTCTGCAACTGCTCTGTTTTTAAGTTTCGATTCAGCCACTTAGTTTCGGTTTCTGAATTTGTTTGCTGCTTAATTAGGTTTAATTTGGCAAGTAGTCAGTTAGTTAACTTGTGTAGTGATAGATTTCGTTTAAACTTCAGTTTAATTCTGTCCAAAACCTTGCGTGCCAATTTCCTTGTGCGTGCCAAGTATTCATTGTGCGTATCACGTTTGTTTCCTGCACATCAGTTACTTTCAGCAATTGTTAGCTTAGCACTTATTAACTTGTGTCAAGTATTCATCAGTCATTCTGAAGCTTTCCGAACTGTAGAGTAGTGTATAGGTATCAGCTTGTTGTTTGTTGCTCTGCACTTAGATAATTTCTGAAACTCTGCAAAACTGCAAGTTATTTCTGCAAGTTTGAATCAATTCTGAAAATTTTCAACTTGTGTATGAATCCTTGATTTCAATTTATCAGAACAGCTGTAGTTAGTGAACCATTGCATCATGTTCAACCTGATCTATTAGTTTCTGCTTCGGTTGTTGCATTTCTGCAGTAGCTTCACACTCAATCCCTGCACTGCTGAATTTCTGCTTCAGTTCTGATTTCCTTCACTCAATTCTGCTTACCACTTCTCGAAAGGTTTTGTTTTCCAAGTTATACTTACTGGCTGTAATTCTGAATTACCAGTTGCTTTACATTAGTCACAGCTAAGTAACCACTTGAAACTGATTTGAATTGTATTTAGCACAACAATTTTCTCATTTTGGTGTATCAAGTTGTTTACTTCTACACTTAGTATCGAGAGGCAGTTTAAGCATTGATTGGCATCCAATTATATGCTGATTTTGTGGTGCTATGGTGCTTGAACTCAGCTAGTGTGACATTTAGCCATTTCTGAATTTTGTTAGCGATTGTTGGCTTGCAAATCTTGTAGCAGAGCTGAATTGTAGCTTGTCTAAATTCTGAAATTTCGTATGCTATTGTTGTGTTCAGCTTGTTTGTCTCCACAATATGCCATCACTGCGCTATTCATTTATTTAGCATCTAGATTGCATTTAATATCTACTTTGTGCTCTTTTAACTTCGACTGAGTTGTTTTGGTTGAATTGGGTATTCCATTTGTTGAGTGGTTTATTACCATCAATTTGCTTGGCTCATTTTAGTTAAGTTCCTTTAATTTCAATGCATTCTCATTTCAAATTGAACCCAAACCTTAATTTTGATTTGAAACCCGAAAACACAAACGACACATAAATACAAGCGCGAATCAAACACGACAACTAGCCCCGAGAAAAATACGACCTGTGGCCCCTATATTACATTTTCATGCTTTTGACTGTAAAAGGGTTTCCAGTTATTCATTTCACATTTAAATTTGATGAGCCCATACATTTCGTGACAACTTTAATTAGTATAATTTGGGCTTGTCAGCTACACAGGTATGTGTCTATTGGTTGGGGCGTGTCTCATTCTTTCTTTCTCTGACGGGTTCTTAAGTTTCTCGCAGTCTTGGGCCCAGAGCTTCAGCATGAATGTGTCCATGTTGACTCATGCCAAGGCCCGATGTCAGGCCGAGCGGCGTGTGGAGGACCTCGAGGCTCGGCTCCGACACACCCAGCTGATTTCAGGTGACAACTCATTGAACAGCTTGAGAGCCGAGGTTATCGACCTCCAGGACGTATTGCGCCAGACCCAGGAGGATTTGGACATCGCCAAAGCGCAGATTGCCGATGCCGACGCTGAGGTGGTACGGGCGCAAGAGCGGGTGATTCAGGTTGAGCCCACTTTCATGATCGCAAGCGTAAAGGCGAGCTGCAAACGGAGCTTCTGAGGTCCAGGGCATACCTCCATTGGGCCAGCGAGGAGATTTCGCCCTTGCGGGCGCAGCTGGCAGCTGAGAAGCGAAACACGGACGCCCTGCGGACCCAACTCCAGGATTTGCGCGACCTACGTCCGGCTTGGGACGCGACCCAGGTGGAATTAGGAGAACTACGTGAACGACAGGCATCCTGGGACGCTCTGCAAGTTGAACTGGCGGAGCTGCGCTCCTATAAAAAGGCGGAAGCTGGCCGACTGGAGACCCACCGACTGGCATGCCTTAATGCCCCGGCTCATGCTGCCGAGATCTCCCAGCGGTTTTTGGAGGTGATGTCGCAATATGGAGTTAATGTCGTCCGCCAGCTCAGTCTGGGTGGATAATTACCTTCTGATCTGCCTGCGACCGCCATTCGACTTCTGGACTTGTGCAAGGATCTACTCGCCGTGATTGACCGGCCCTTCAAGTGAGGGGAGAGCCTCTTGGTTTTCTCGTTTTCTTGTAGACGAGGGGCTTCCCTCCCTGGTTTTTGTAAAGCACCTGAGCCTTCTAAATGTGGTTCCCTACCTCTTGTTTGCCTGAGTTGTGTTCCTTTTGAGTGTGTCGGATCTTATGTATCAACTATTGATGCAGTCTGACCCTGATTGTTGTTTTGATGTTGACAACGATTTTAGTTTAGGTTGATGAGATGATTGAGATTAAGTCCTGGTCGGGGACTAGGCACACCTAGTGGGAAGCTAGGTTGATTGAAACCCTGGCTTGGAGGGCCAGGTCCTAGCTTGAGAACCTAGGTTGGATGAAACTCTGGCTTGGAGGGCCAGGTCCTAGCTTGGGAAGCTAGGTTGGATGAAACCCTGGCTTGGAGGGCCAGATCTTAGCTTGAGAAGCTAGGTTGGATGAAACCCTGGCTTGGAGGGCCAGATCTTAGCTTGAGAAGCTAGGTTGGATGAAACCCTGGCTTGGAGGGCCAGGTCCTAGCTTGGAGGGCCAGGTCCTAGCTTGGAGGGCCAGGTCCTAGCTTGGGAAGCTAGGTTGGATGAAACCCTGGCTTGGAGGGCCAGGTCCTAGCTTGGGAAGCTAGGTTAGATGAAATTCTGGTGAGTGAAGCTAGGTTCTAACTTGGAGGGCTAGGTCGAAGTCCCGGTGAGTGAAACTGGGCATGGAGTCTTGGTCCGGGGGATTGAGCACGAGTCAGAGAAGGCTGGAGGCTCGTTCTCTTGACTTAGAGTGGATTTAGCTTTGCCTGGATCAGTCTGGTGACCAATCAGGAAAGTTGGCACGGAGTTCTCTCGTGGATCGGTCTGCGAGTTGCTAGATCGAACGGTTATCCGTTCGATTGCAATAAATTCTGGTTGGTGATCGGTCCACCAACCCGTTTAATCACGTATCCATCTCATTCCTCAACCCTAGCCGATTCTTCCAAATCGCACCAGAGTTCTTCCTTGTGCGAGTTCAGTTCTTCCTTGTGCGAGGTCTTGTGTCCTCTTCTCCCTTCTTCCTGAGATCTGAAGTTTTCGACAAGCTCTAGTCTCCTCGGTTGTGAATCTTCAGCAAAACCTATCTTTGTGAGTGTTCTCTGTGTTGGAAATCGGATGGCTAGAGAGGGGGGGGTAAATATAGCCAATCTCTTGAACTTAGACAAATCTTTAACTTCTTTTCAAATTTTCTGCACTTAGAGATTAGGCAGCGGAAGACACAACGCAGAAACAGAAATGAAGAACAGAAATCAAAACAAAGAAAGCAAACCAGACGACACAGCGATATACAAGGTTCGGGGATAACTTGCCCCTACTCCTTGGCGTGCCCGTAAAGTGGGTGATCCCTTGATCGTCGGCAGATCAAGCCCCGGTGACCCGGATAAAACAGCGCCTCCCTCTCGGTGGAGAAACCTCTCCACAAGCATCTCAATAGGATACAAGATAAGCTCACGAGACTAAGAGAAGGATAGCTCACAAAGATGAAACAAGAACGCTCAAGCACAAAGCAACAGAGAGCACAACACACAGCCCAGCCAAACTCCTCAAGTTCCTGTCTGTTTTCTTGTTGTCGCTCCTCTGCTTCTAGCCTCGTCTTAAGCATCTGCTCCCATCACCAGGCTCTCCATCAGCATCCACTGAAGCCACAGCCTGACCCCCTGACTCCCTGAGCACTCAGTCCACTGAAGACCCTCTCCAGCTGAGCCTCCGTCAGTTACCAGCTGCTCTCCAGACGTCGTTGAGACCTGAAACAAGGAAACAGCCAAACCTGCTCCAAGGAAAGCCTCCCATTGACTCTCCTCCAATGTTTGAATCATCCCTGTAAAGCCTGCACACTCCAATAGAAGCTTAGCAACTCATATCAACATATATCAGCAGTGTATCAGAGAATCGGCAGAGAAAACAGCGCGATCAGAGCTTCTGACAGCGTATTTGAATTAAAGTTCTGCTCCTGATCGGTCTCCAGACCGATCAGGGAGGGCCCTGATCGGTCACCAGACCGATCCAGCAGTCTTCTGCACACTCCTGATTGGTCCCCAGACCAATCCAGCATTCTGCTGCACACTCCAGATCGGTCCCCAGACCAATCAGGCTCCAGCCTGATCGGTCACCAGACCGATCAGGTTGCTTCCAGACCAATCAGGCTCCATCCTGATCGGTCATAAGGAGAATCTCGTGACACTTGATCGTTCTCTAGACCGATCTGAACAGTATCCCTGATCGGTCACCAGACTGATCAGGAGTCGAGCAGTAAGGTTCCCAAAACCCACTGTATGATCCCTGATCGGTCACCGGACCAATCAGGGAGCCTCCTGATCGGTCACCAGACCGATCAGGACATGACCAGACAGATCAGGCTCCGTCCTGATCGATCATAGAGAGTAACCTGCAATGCTGGATCATTCTCCAGAACGATCTAGACAGTGATCCTGATCGGTCACCAGACCGATCAGGAGCAGATCAGCAAGGGAACTCAGCCCACTTGTGAGCTCCCTGATCGGTCACCAGACCGATCAGGAGCCATTCAGTGAGTGAAACGCATACTCCCTGATCGGTCACCAGACCGATCAGTCATCGCTGGATCGGTCACCAGACCAATCCACGAAGGAGCACCGTGCCAACTTCCCTGATCGGTCACCAGATCGATCCAGGCATGCCCAAATGCACTCTAAGTCACGAGAACAAGCCTCCAACCCTTCTCTGACTCGTGTCATGCCCAGCTTCACTCACTGGGACTTCAACCTAGCCCTCCAAGCTAGGACCTTACTTCACTCACCAGGGTTTCGGTCACCCGGCTTCACTCACCAGGGTTTCGGTCACCCGGCTTCACTCACCGGGACCCGGCTTCACTCACCAAGATTTCAACCTAGCTTCACTCACTAAGATTTCTATCACCTGGCTTCACTCACCAGGATTTCGATCACCTGGCTTCACTCACTAGGACCCGGCTTCACTCACCGGGATTTCCATCACCTGGCTTCACTCACCAGGACCCGGCTTCACTCACCGGGATTTCCATCACCTGGCTTCACTCACCAGGACCCGGCTTCACTCACCGGGATTTCCACCAACCTAGCCCTCCAGACTAGGACTTTTCACCTAACCCTCCAAGTTAGGACTTTCTCCATGCCAGCGTGCGATCTCCCAGATCCACCTGGACTTAACCCGAATTTCATTCAACCAAACTTAAATCATTGTCAAACACCAAAACAACAACCGGGCCAGACTGCATTAACAATCTCCCCCTTTTTATTGTTTGACAACCCGATTTAAGTTTAGGTATCAATCAATTGAAGTCCGTTCAATTCTCATAAGGGAATCATGATCCTCCCCCTATAATAACCATAAACTTAATCAGTCATTTTCTCCCCTTTGTCAAACATTGAAAAGGATATGGTTATTAAGTTTAAACATCAAACTCCCTCTCAACCAAGGGTCTCTCCCCAAACCCAAAATAATCAAAGTTAAGTTTTGAATTGCACATGAAAACATATACAGAATAATATCATCGTCAAACATGTATATGTTTCATATGACAAGTAAGTCAAAGGATGATTTTGAAATTGCATATGAGAGGCATCATGGCAACAATGTATATGCATCATATGGCAATAATTATCGCAGTTCCATCAGACTGATGATCGATACAGAAAAATTTCTGATTTATCTATGAACGATCAATTTTTAGAAAAATTTCTATAATTCTGATTCGTTCAAGATCGGACTGCATTAACACTTGGACTTCCATGTGAAGACATATACAGAAGTATATCATGGTCAAATACGTATATGCTTCATAGGACGAGTAAGGAATGCATCTGTATCTAAAACATAGTCCTGATTGGTCTCCGTGACCAACCAAGTCTGTTGATTACGTGATACAGAAGTATATCTGATTAGTCTAGGGAGCGATCAGATTTCAGAAAAATTTTGAAAACTCTGATACGTTCTTGATCAGACTGCATTAACCATTTGCATTCCATACCAAGGGAGAGAACTCTATTGATATTCGATATTCCAGAGACATTTCTGGAACACGGCTTTAAAAACACGAGTCATGTCTCAACAAACCCTTTCTTATGAATTTGAACATTCCAATATAGGTTTGTATCAAATCACTATTCAGTGCAGGTTTGTACCACTTGAACAAATTTGTGCTTCCTTAGTACCAGGTTTGTACCAATGGATGATCAAATATGTTTCAATTGTAATCAGATTGTATCATGTTTGTGTGTATCAGTATGATAAGTAATCTGATACAATTCGATGAAAATTGATTGGTTTGAGGAGGTTTTGGATCAATTTGGAACGATCTGGGAGTTCCTTGATCAGAGTTGGTCTGATCGGTCACTGGACCGATCAGAGGGATCCCTGATCGGTCTGGTGACCGATCAGGTTCGGCACAGAATGTTTTTTGAGTTCCAGATTTCAGAAATCGATTTCAGAAACTCTGAAATCAGGTTTGTTTCAGTTCTTAGCCATTCCCAAACCCTAACTCAATTGGTTTTAATTTGTTTGATTCTAAAGAAGGGTTTCCCTTATTAAAAATAAACAACATGATTATGTCCCTTAACTAAATCAAGATTCATCAAGGCATGATCAGTTTTTGCTAAGCATGAACTTGAATATCAGTCAAGTGGAAAAACAAACAAGTCATGGAACTTAAAACATCATAAACTATGTGATCATGCTGTTCTTAACCAAAATTAGGTTTGTGTCAATTTCAATGGATGATTAAAATTCCAAAACATGCTTATGTCACATTATGATTAAAGTATGATCAAATTCCCAAAACATGCTTGTATCATATTATCATCAAGTTTCCAAAACATACTTGTATCAACTTATGATCAATTCATGATCAAGCTTTCTAACACATGATTGTCCGACATGCTTTTATCTCATTTAACCAGTTTTAAAAACATTTTAAAAACATGCATTGATGTTGCCTTATGAGGTTTTATGATGATCATCACAACCTATATATTCCTCAAAAATTTGCATGCAATATATTAACGTTACTAACACATACAGTAAATCATAGCATACTTGATCATGTTTACCAAACAAAATACCTTAAGCAAAATCTAAGTCTAAACCTTGAGCTCATGTCCTTGTCTATTGATGCCTTATCGTGTATTGATATTGTATATCATATATGCAATTGTGTTTCTTGAGATAAGGCATATAACTTGCAGAAAAATATAAATTGCAATAAGAAAACCAATTAATCTAAGCAATTCATGGCAAGAGTAAATTATGTGTGAACCTAAACACTTCATGCAATATATAAAAATAATTTCCAAGGCTTGTTGACTTATTTTGAAACTAGTATAACCTTAGCCTTGGGTTTGGAGCACCACTTATCAACAACCTATGTTGATAGTGTTGGGACCGGGTGCATGTCGACAAGGATACGAGTTCGTAAAATTCAAAATTTTTACGTGCAGCGGAAGAATTTGCATAAAATAATTTCCTAAATTATTTTAACTTCGTATCTAGCATGCAATCTTATGGTGTGTTGACATAATCATAAAATAAAACTTTGCGGAAAAGTAAACTAATTTACTTTGTACCTTTCGTAACTCGAAGAAAAGGGACGAGATCCAACCGTAGCGTCCCTTGGAAGCTTCGCCTCTATTCGCGTCCACGCCGAGTTCTCTTCGGGATGACTTCGCAAAGTCACGAGTTTTGTGCCGACGAGAACTACTAGATTCTCGGAAGGCACAACTAGAAGAACAAGAGAGAAATTAGGAAACTAACCAATGAAGTAACGGAATCGAATTCCGAGAAGAGAGGAGTCGCTATCCGCTTCTTCTTCTTCTTGTTCGGGTTCTCCTTCTTCTTGATTGCTCACGCCAACTTCACCTTGGATGTAGGTTGGGTGCGCCGGCCCTAAACCACAAGGGTGGGCGCCGGCCCTAGGCAAGAGAGGGAGAGGGAGAGGAGAAGAGATTAAGAGAGAGAGAGGGAGAGAATAATTAATCTCTTAATTACTCAATTGGAATTAAGGGCTAGCCTTTGGTTCCTTTATATAGTAGCAACTCCTTTGCTAAGTCTCCCTCTAAACCGAATTAACGGAATTAACGGAATTAGTTATAAGAAATTTATCTTATAAATTTTCTTATTGCTTATTCCTTTTAAGCCTAGTTTTATTATAACTAATTTATAATAAAACAAATTAGTTATCATAAGAAATTTATCCTATAAATTCTCTTATGAATTTTATTATAACTAACTTTATAATAAAACTAACTAATTATCATAAGAAATTTATCCTATAAATTCTTATGAATTATTCCGTTTAAAAATTAGTCTTTATTATAAACTAATTTATAATAAAACTAACTCTTCTTCTCTTTAAATTATGGAATAAATTTTTATAAGAAATTTATAAACTTTCTTATTATGGAAAAATCAATTCATAATTGATTTTATAAACCAATTCATGGGTTATTTTAATCTTCCATAAAAGAATAAATTTCTATAAATTTATTTATATAAATTTCTTTATACAAATTTATTTATCCATAATTTATAAAATAAATCGCGCTGGATTTATCTTATTAATTAAACCAAAATTAATTGGTTTTCTCCTCTTTATTGGTCGGCCACCAAAGGGGGTTTGGCACCCTCTTTGGCCGGCCCAAACCAACCCGAGACCGCCGCGAATAAACTCATTTAATTCGCCCAAAAAGCCTTCAAAAGACTTAGCCATTTTTAGCTTCCATTGCGCCTCTGACTAACTCAGATTCGACTTATTTCTCTTGATCGGAAAATCTCAATTTTCAACTCGTTTTAAATCCCTCGGATTACTCGTAGTGCGTGTGACTAAATAGGCTTTCGATTTAT
>JAGFNQ010007648.1:39368-63597 GCA_024364735.1 Boesenbergia rotunda | reverse complement strand
GGCTGTTGCCAAAATGTTAAAATTTAGGGTGCAAATTGAATTAAGTGAATGGGTGGACTAAAGTGAAAAAAGGCGAGTATAAAGGTGCAGCTAGGGCTCCGGGTCTTCGGCAGTGTCCACTCCTCTTCACTCTCCGCTTCACCGCAGGCAAGCCGCTTCGCCGCACATCTCTTCTGGCCGATCGAAGCTCAACGCCACCAACCGACTGAGCTGTCTCCGACGATCTAGGGCATCATCTCGTCGGGTTGATTAGAGATCGTTGTTCTCCCTCTTGAGCCGATCGATTTCCCTTGCACTCTCCTTGAACCCAGAGTGTTGCTGTCGATCTTCAGCGAGGAAGGCGGATCTGGGGATCGAAGAGGACTGCTGGAAGAGAGGAAATCGTGTGAGGCACAGGCTCGCCAGATCTGAGTTGGATCATCCACGTTGGTGCCTTTGGTAAGCATTCTGTTCGGCTACAGTATTAAAATTGGGTGATGAATCTATAAAGAGTTTTAGATTACGATTTGGTTCTGATTTTGGCTCGGTTCTGGGACTTTCTTCTGTGATCTTGGTTGGTTGTCCGGTGCTAATTGTGAAATTCATTGTTGCTGCCGTGGGAGGTGAAGGAGTTGGATTTGTTGTTGCGATTTTGATTCGGTTGCAGCTCTATTTTCTGGAATTGGCTTTTGGTTTTGTTGGCGGATAGCATTACCTGGAGAGGAGGCTTGGATACATATTTGTTTTGGGATTGATGTTATAAGGGAATTGGGTTTTAGGTGTGAATAGCTTGTGGTCCTGTTTGAGAATGAGGGACATGTGTGTGAGTTGTCTTTGATGAGAATGGGCACTTTGGTTTACTGATCTATTCAGTTTGTGCTTGCTTTAACCTGTGCGAAATTTGGCGGTAGCATGTGTTCATTTGGGTTTTGGCCGTGGGATTTCTGGATGGGCAATTGAAGAGGGTTAGTTTGGGCTTTGATTTCTATTTGAATTGGTGTTACGTGAAGCTTAAATCTTTTGATTTTGTAATGAGTTGCCATGAGCTTATGTTTGGAGTTGGGATTAAGGATTTCCTATTACTCTGTTAAAGTTCTGTCTTCATTTTGTTCTTGAAGAATGTTGTGAGCTGTGTGATTAGGTTTGGGTTGAGAGGTTGTGTTTAGCTTTGTTTCAACATTCTGCCGTGAGTCTTTAATGAATGGGATGTTTCATTGAGTATGAGGTATCAAGAGTGTTACTATTGAATTCTGATCATGGATGGGTTACCACCCTTGTCTGAGTTTTTATTTGTTAGCATGTTTTATCCTTGGTGTCTTGATCTGTATAGAGACCAGTTCAAGCTACTACTGTGGTTGGTTTGACAGTAATTGATATGGATTTGGATTGGATTATAGGTTTTGTTCTCCTTCTTGTGATCCTTGCCGTGAGCTTTTGGGTGAGCTATGGGTTGAATTACGGATTAGGTTTAATTTGAGATTAAACCTAATAAACTAAACTTGATTGAAACGGGGTTCGAAAACCTAACATGGATCTCATCTAGGTAACTGGGATAATTACGGGCTACTCGTTTAATTATCATTATTAAAATAAAATGGGACAATTAGGACGATCCTAATAAATGGAGATAACTCGTTTAGCTATAATTTATATATTATTTTAGCTAAACACTATGCCTTTGATACAGGGCATTGATTGGATATATCATTGCTGATTTGCGGACGGGAGGTTCTTATTGGATACGAGCATCTCTTTTTGGAGGCGGGTACCCTTTGACTTATCTCTTTTGATATTGTCATGTGATTATGCATAGACTGTTATAGATAGCAGTAAGATTATACGCTATCCCTGTTTATTATGCCTGTTCTGGATACTTGTTGTTCATCTCTGAGTTATTGTGCCTGTTCTGGATACATGTAGTTTATCCCTGAGTTATGATGCTGTTTGTTCCATACAGTCTCGGATATTGTCATATCTATATATATGCTTAGAGATAGTGGTGTATCTCCTGCCTTTGACCTTGAGGGATTGGTAGTTTTCCGGTCAGTATACCTTGTAAGTTACCTGTATTTCCTGTTATAGGATTTCAGACTGAGACTTAGTATACTGAGGACTTGGGAGGGAGGTATGTGTATCTATCATACACCATCTCTGCATTATTGCATGCTGACCCACGCGGACGTTGTGGACGATGTCCTGACTGGGTACAGGTTGTCACAGCTCCACCCACGCGGACGTTATGGACAATCCTGACTGGGACTAGGGGGTGACACATGTCATTGCATCAGGGTGCTTTATGTGTTTGGGGCATGCACCATCCTTGCATTGTTGCATGCTGACCCACGCGGACGTTGTGGACTATGTCCTGACTGGGTACAGTTTGTCACAGCTCTACCCACGCGGACGTCGTGAACGATATCCTGACTGGGACTAGGGGGTGACACATGTCATTGCACCATGTGCATATTTTGCATTGTGCATTGTTTGCTGCACTTATTTGCTGCACTTGTTTGACATCGCATATTCTGGAGACTTGCTAACTGAGCTTATATGTCTATTGGTTTTCCTCTGGTATTTCTTACCCTCTATACAGGTTAGATGGATTCAGGTATATGTCTACTTCGGTATGTTCAGTACTAGTTTTTCCCCTACTGTTGTTGTGAGACTGTAGTAGCTGAACTTTTATTGTTGGTATAACCTTCTATGCATATCTGTTTGGGTATCCGCTGAGCTATGGACTCACCCCGTTGCCATATATGTTTATTTCAGGTTGATGTCTGCGAGGAGATCCCGAGCCGCCAGTCCCCAGCTCCAGCGGAGCTCTTTTTGATTTTGACATTTCGTTGCTTCGGTTATGGACCCTGTATTATTTATCATGCTTCCGCTATTTCGATTTGAACATGTATTCATGTTTTATTTGATGGTATTGTACTTTTGAGTCCTATGTTGGACTTCGATTGGTTTTGGTTTTGTTCCTGCCCCCTGGCAGCTCAGGTGAGTTCGGATTTGGTTTTTCGATAGTTATAATCATATAACTGTTGTTTCTGCTTATATCTGAGGCCTGTGGCCCTTTAAACTGCGTGGTTGTGTAAATATTTAAACTGCGTGGATTGTTATATATATTGTGTGTGTGTAAATTGTCCGCCGGACAGGGGAGGTGCTGTCCGATTTTATATTGGATCAGCGGCTCTTGGGTCTCGGGGCGTGACAGTGATTCTTGAGCAACCATCTGATACTAGAGCACTTGGAAGAAACAAGGAGCTTGGCGAGTCCATCAGCAAGAAGACACGAAGAGCAGGGTGTTCTTGCGTGAGATCTGTGCTGGGTGGAGCTCGGTGAGGAGTTCGCTTGTGTTCTTGCTGTGCTCTGTAAGATTACTTCTTGTGTTTCAGTGTACTTAATACTTCATTCATCTTGAAACGCTGTGGGAGGTTACTCCACTGAGAAGGAGATTGCTTTCTATCCGGATTTTCCGGGGCTTGATCTGCCGACGATCAAGGGATCATCCACCTCACGGGCACGCCAAGGAGTAGGGGTAAGTTATCCCCGAACCTTGTAAATCCTCTTTGTTAGCGTTTTGTGAATGTGCTTAGACTAGGGTTTAGTTTCTGCATTACTCTGCTTTGTATTTGCTTCCGCTGTGTGCTACTAACCCTAAGTGCAGAATCTACCTAAGTGAAAGCGATTTTTGGTATCTAGCTATATTCACCCCCCTCTCTAGCCATCCAAGTTCCAACAGGCGTTGTCCAGGTTCATATCCAAATCCGCTAATAAAACCCTTCCATTTTTCAAGATTTTGAGAATGGCAGCCAAATTTGAGTGGGACGACCAGTGTGAGAAAACCTTTGTAGATTTGAAGACTTATCTCGCCGCCCTCCCCATTCTCTACAAACCGGTGGAAAAGGAGACGTTGTTTGTCTACCTGTCGGCCCAGAGCAAGCGGTAGGCTCGGCGCTCGTTCGAGAACAGATCGGGTGCAATATCCTATATATTTCTTCGAGCATCTTCTAAAAGACGCCGAAACACATACACCACGATGGAGAAACTGGCCTATGCCCTGGTCTTAATGGCCCAGAGATTAAGGCCGTATTTCCTAGCCCATCCCATTGTGGTCTCACCAACAACCCGCTCGCTCGAGTCCTCACCAATCTCGAGGCTTCGGGCAGGTTAATCAAATGGACGACGGAGTTAAGTGAATACGACATCGAGTATCAGCCTCGCGCCGCTATCAAGGCACAAGCCCTCTCAGACTTCATGCTGGAGACCATCCCGGAGGCCAAAGCAGAAGGAATGTGGAAGATCTATATGGATGGATCCTCCAACAGCCAGCATAGCGGGGTTAGAGTGCTAATGATTTCCCCTCGGGGAGACACATTACATTTGTCCATCCGGCTCCACTTCAAAGCTACCAACAATGAAGCCGAGTACAAGACGATCCTAGCGGGCTGATGATCCCAAAATAGATGTCACGAATATGGGCCTCAAATTTAGAAATTTATAAAGCTGAAAACCCTTTGGCTAACAAGATAGAAACGTAGTAGATGGGCCTCAGGTCGTATTTTTCCAAGGACTAGTTCAGGATGTTTGATTCAAGCTCGAATTATGTGTCGTCAAATGTTTTGGGGTTTTCGAGTAATACGGGGGTTTGTTTTGCAGTTTAGAAAGAAATAGCAGGAATAAAAGGTACTTAGCTAAGCAGATATGATTGTCAAAACTACACTTAGACTAATTGATAATTAAGCATGCAACTTGAAATGATAAGCTAAAAATTCTCAACTAAAATTGAGTGCAAGGAAGCTGTAATTAAGGGAATTCGAGAATTAAAATTGAATTTGAAACATTTGTGCCTAACGGCAATGTTGGAAAAGCTGCAACAAACCAAGCTTGAACAAAACATAGCACGAATTGGAGCTGGACTGCCTGATCGGTCGACAGTCTGATCAGAAGCAAGCCTGATCGGTCAACAGACCGATCAGATGATGCTTGGGTCGATCGACAGATCGATCAGTGTCTAAAATTCTGCAGATACAAAGCTAAGCTACGGAAGAACAAAATGTGCAAACGAATTCAAGATGTTAAAACTAAACAACAGAGTCAATCTCCAATTCAAGAAGTATCTTGCTATCACTCAAGATCGAACTAGAAACCCTCTAGCTCACAGATCATCGAAAGCCAATTTCTCACGGACGAGTTGCGCAGGTTCACTGGCGAAGCTGAGACTTCCATCCAAACTCCTCTTGCTCGATGAATTGGGTGTGGATGTGATTCAGAAACCCTCGAAAGCCTTCAGAAAACCCTCCTTAATGCTCCGATAGCTCTGCGTGATGAAGAATGGGCAAACAAGAAGCAATCGAATGGAATGCCGCCTTGGAGACACCCTCTCCGCAGGAACTTACAGTGACGAGAAACGAACACAAATCGCTTGGGACATCGAATTCAGAGCTCTGAGATCCTGAATCAAGCTTCCTCTGTTGTTGGTCGCGCGATCGGATGAAGAAAAGGGAAGAAGACGTGAAGAACATGAAGAACTTGAAGACTGGCTGAGACACGCGACGACGCGAGATTTCTGAGGGATTTTTGCTTAAGTACTAAGCAATGGACGGCTGAGATTGACTTGGCTTAATCCAACGGTTGGATCTTCTCCGATTGAACCATAAACTTCCAGATCTCCATCTGAAGGTCAGATCTACCTCTCCTCAGCTGGGATCAATCGGATCTGCCCTGGATGGCCCAGATCTACTTGCCTTCCAAATGGACGACTCACAATTTCCCAAAGGTTGATTGCCTTGATCTGAGCCCGATTCTGACCCAACCTTGACCCAATTTGACCTAGGTCCATGTTCCTTCAGCCTACAAAGATCATATTCAAATTAGATATCAAAACATCTCAAAATTGCGAAGATTTACAATTAAACCCAAAATAGAATTAATACATGGAACCTAGGATAAATTCAAGATTAATCATGTAAAATATGGGTCAAACATGAATTTTAGAGTCTGAAATAATCAACAAAATAGTACTTATCACGGGCCTGCAAGCAGTTAAGCACATGGGGGCTAGTCGGGTCACTGTCTATTCGGACTCCCAGTTGGTGGCGCGGCAGCTAAAGGACGATTTTGAAGTCAGGTGTGAGTGCTTGCAGAAATATGTAGCCCTTTACGAACAGCTGAAGGCCTCTTTCGTGGAGGTTATCCTGAGAGATCTCCAGACCGACAATGTTAGGGTCGATGAGTTAGCCAAACGGGCTAGCTCCATATGCACCTGGCAGCTAAATAAACCTAGTTCCATAGAGGGGACGATAGCGCAAATTGGAGGGGAAGACGGGGGTGACAGCCGAACCGATTGGAGAGATCCCTACGTAGCCTTCCTGCGTAATGGGACCCTTCCAGGTAGGGATCAAGAAAGCCGGCTATTCCGCGCGAGCGGTCAGATTCACGCTGGTCGACGATCAACTGTATAGGAGGGCCTTCGCGCAACCTCTCCTTAAGTGCATCGGGCTGGAGGAGGCCGACTACGTGATGAAGAAGGTGCTTGAAGGCATCTGCGGGAGTCACATCGGGGGGAAATCCATGTCCAGGAAGATTATTTTGGTATGGTACTTTTGTCCTACCCTATAAGCCGATGCTCTCAAGTTCGTGGCTGGGTGGAAGCCTGCCAAAGACATTAACATGTGACTCACCGCCCAATGGAGCCCCTGCGAGTCTCTATAGTGTCCTGCCCTTTCGATCAATAGAGGATGGACATTGTGGGCCCCTTTCCCATTGGGCCATAGTAGAAGAAATTTCTATTGGTCCTCGTTGATTACTTTTCTAAATGGGTAGAAGTCGAACCTCTGGTGATCATCACGGAGGCGGCAGTGATGAAACTCCTATGGAGGGACATTGTCTGCCGGTACAACATCCCTCACAGGCTGGTGTCGGACAATGGAAGACAATTCTTGGGACCCAAACTGAAAGAATGGTGCGAGGGGTTGGGCATTCAGCAGGCCTTCACCTCAGTCGCCTACCCGTAGAGCAATGGACAAGCTGAAGTGGCCAATCGAGAAATCCAGCGGGGACTCAAGATAAAGCTAGCCCACGTCGGAGGCAGCTGGGTCAAGAGCTCCCTAGTGTCTTGTGATCCTACCGTACTACCCCGCGAGAAGGAACAAGCGAGAGCCCTTTCCAACTGGTGTACAGGGTTGAGGTCATCATCCCAGTGGAGGTAGGAGAAGAGTCTGCCCGACGGTAATACTATCGCAAGGAAGTCAACGATCAGAGCGGCTGATAGACTTAGACCTCATCTCGGAGGTGCGAGACAAGGCCGCGGCTCGATTGGAAGCATATCGACGAAGGATGCAGCAAGCCTATAATCGCCGGGTGATCGCCCATAGCATTGAGGTTGGTGATAAAGTCTGGAAAAGGATCAAGACGGTCGGTGACCTTGGGAAGCTGGAGCCGCAGTAGGACGGACCATATATTATCGTCAAAAAGCTCACCGGAGGCAGCTATTTTTTGGAAGACAATAAAGGCAATAGGCTGGAAAGGCCCTGGCACGCCAGCCATCTCCGGCCTTATCGCACTCGGTGAGGTACTACATTGTGTATTTGCCTGTTGTATTTACTATTCTTTATTTTCACTGCCTTGCAGTTCAATAAATAAAAAGTGTAAATGGACTATTATGCGAAAAACATGGAGTCTTCACCTGTGTAAAACCCTATTGCCTCTCGGAGAGTAGGCTTGGCCTTGGAGCTGCACATGTCCGGCCAAGAGCTGTAAAACCCTACTACCTCTCGGTGAGTAGGCTTGGCCTCAGAACTGCACATGCCCGGACAAGAGCTACAAAACCTTACTGCCTCTCGGTGAGTAGGCTTGGCCTCAGAGTTGCACATGCCCGGCCAAGAGCTGCAAAACCCTACAGCCTTTCGGTGAATAGGCTTGGCCTCGGAGCTACACATGCCGGCCAAGAGCTGCAAAATCCTACTGCCTCTCGATGAGTAGGCTCGGCCTCGGAGCTGCACATGCCCGGCCGAGAGCTGCAAAACCCTATTGCCTCTCGGTGAGTAGGCTCGGCCTCGGAGCTGCACATGCCCGACCAAGAGTTGCAAAACCCTACTGCCTCTCGGTGAGTAGGCTTGGCCTCGGTGCTACATATGCCCGGCCAAGAGTTGCAAAATCCTACTGCCTCTCGATGAGTAGGCTTGGCCTCGGTGCGGCACATGCCCGACCAAGAGCTGCAAAACCCTACTGCCTCTCGGTGAGTAGGCTTGGCATCGGTGCTGCACATGCCCGGCCAAGAGTTGCAAAACCCTACTGCCCCTCGGTGAGTAGGCTTGTCTCGGAGCTGCACATGCCCGCGATGAGCTGCAAAACCCTATTGCCCCTCGATGAGTAGGCTTGGCCTCGGAGCTGCACATGCCCGGCCAAGAGCTACAAAATCCTACCGCCTCTCGGTGAATATGCTTGGCCTCGGTGATACACATGCCCGGCAAGAGCTGCAAAACCCTACTGCCTCTCGGTGAGTAGGTTTGGCCTCGGTGCGGCACGTACTCAGCCAAGAGCTGCAAAACCCTACTGCCTCTTGGTGAGTAGGCTTGGCCTCGGTGCGGCACATGCCTGGCCAAGAGCTGCAAAATCCTACTGCCTCTCGGAGAGTAGACTTGGCCTCGGTGCTACACATGCCTGGACAAGAGCTGCAAAACCCTACTGCCCCTCGGTGAGTAGGCTTGGCCTCAGAGTTGGACATGCCTGGCCAAGAGATGCAAAACCCTACTGTCTCTCGGTGAGTAGCCTTGGCTTCGAGTTGCACATGCCCGGCCAAGAGCTGCAAAACCCTACTGCTCTCGGTGAGTAGGTTTGGCCTCGGTGCTACACCCGCCCGACCAAGAGCTAGTAAGCTTACTACCCCTGTGGGACCCTTGTTTCTACAGATATGGTTGTTTGCCCCTTAGATGCTTAAGGCAAAGGGTAACCTCGGGGTAGAGGTCGGAGATAAAACATTTTAAGCGGGACAGGAAACCACACAAAATATAGGAAGTCCAGGGATGTTTGCTTTCAAAGTTGAAACAACTACATATTTATCCTCTAAGAGAAAGTTTAAAAAGAAGAAGAAGAGGTAGAGGGCAAGGAGTGGCCAGGGAACCTGTGCCCAGGTCAGGAATGACTCTATAGATCCTGCTCTTTAGGAGTAACCACGTCCCAAACCCACTGGACAGTTATAGCGCTCAAATCTGCTCCTGGTTTCAGCAGTTGATCCTTCTCCAACTGGCTGATAGCACCCTGGAAGCCCTGTTTGAGGCGCTTCAATGCTTGTCCGGCTACAATCTCGACGTACTCCTCCAATTCCAGGAACTTAGCCTTGGCCTCTCTCCCGCCTGGGACAGTTGGGCTGCATGGTCACTCTGCTGTTGCTGCGATTGGGCCTCAACCTCCTCCATGGCCGCCTTTAGACTCATCACCTCTTACAGTAGACAATCCTGAGCCCCTAACATCTCTTGGAGCTTCTGGGTAGCAGCAGAAGCTTGGGCCTCGGCCTAGGTAACCTTCTCCTAAAGATCAGCGGCATAAGAGGCCGATAGCTCTAAATCGTATTCTTTCAGAGCCATTAGGCTATCCCGTTCCGTATACCAGTCCTCCAAGGCTTTCTTTGTAGATTCCAGGAGGCTAACTTGATCAAACAACTCCCTTGCCGTATCTGGAGCTGCTCCCGCTCCTGAGATAGTTTCTGCAAGTCCTCAGTGAGGGCTTGTTTCTTCTCGGTCAAGGCGTTCCCGGAGTCGGTAACCATGCAAAGTATCCTTTGTATCTATCAGGGTGGTGAGATAATGCTCTTTCTTCGTGCGGAGGCCTTGGCTGACCTCCAACTGCAGGAGGCCGGCCTCACGGGCTCGACCGGCCTCTGCCTCCGCGTCTGCCACTCACTGGAGAAGGTCTTCCGTGACTCCCCTGAAGCACAACAGGCGGCTCATAGCCGCACAGTTAGAAGCAACGTGTGATGCGGGACAAAGACAGTCAGGACAGGCACCGAAAAAAAGAGAAAGAGCTCAAGAATAGTCACCGTCAGCAGCGACTGATGTAGCATGCCCAGATATTGGGCTGATCCAGCTTCCCACCACGGTAGAAAGGGAGAAGGAAGAACTTCCTCAGCAGGGGGCCCTGATTGGCTGGGAACGTCTCTCGGGTCAGGGACGTCCTCCTCTGACTAGAAGCCATTGGCGAACCTTCAGAGACAATCCCCTTTATCCGGATGGATTGGGAACTGTTCGTCGCTTCTTCTTCTCCACTGAGGCCTTTCGGTGGGAGCTGGGCAGGTCTTTGGACATCTCCTTGCCGCGGGGAGCATTAGGGAGGTTGGACGGGGGAACCATGGCGTCGCCGATGGGAGCAGTGGCCGCAGCGGCGACCGAGGAAGATTCTTCCCGAACTCTCGGGGACTAGGGAACTGCACCCTCGGGGGCAGCAGAACATAGGACCTCTGAGGATGGGCCCTTCTTCAACCTCTTCAGGGGGTGATCCCTCTGGGATAGCCGCTTCCGTCGTCTTTTCTCGAGAGCGTGGGTCTCGGGGGACGCGATAGGTGGAGAGGATGCAACGTCCCCCGCTGGTGCCTCGGCGGGAGGGGAAATCGAACCCCCTTCGAGGTCCGTTGGCAACGCGGATGCTCTAATATCTTGGGGGGCCTCTGGGGCTTCCCGATCCATGGAGTTCTCATCCACTTCCTCACAACCCTCAAGGGAGGCGCCCACAGGAGCAGAAGAACCTGAGCCAGGAACCAACGCCTTTCGTTGGCCTGGTCCCACTTCAGGATTCGGCTCATAACTCGGGAAAACATGACGTCGTCTACAATAAGGAGACAAAAGCTCATCAGTTAGCATTAATCAATAAACGACCAGGACAAAAAGGAACTTACAAAGACTGGGGCTAAGGCTCGTGGCTTTCGGACTAAGCTCGGCCAAATAAAGGATCTCCTCGCATTGCATCAGTTGGAGGTCGTGGAACTCCATCCCTGCCAGGATACCCCTAGCCCTCTGATATCATGCATCCTGCTAGAAGTCGCCGAGGTCGGGGATAGTCGATAGAGTTTCTGTCCAGTGGATGGGACTGAACGGACGGTCAGGAAGTTGGATATAAAACAATCGTTCTTTCCATCCTTTGTGGGACCCCCAGAAACCTATGGCCAGGATGGGCGGTAAAGCCAAACACCCCCCGGGACCCAACAGGGACAAAGAAGAAATGGAAGAATCGGGGGGGGGGGTCAGAGGAATGTCAAAAAGTTTGAAGAGCACAACAGCTCCACCCATCTTGGCAAAGGCATTTGAAGCCATTTGTTGGAGTGGGATACCGAAGTATTTGGCAACGCTCATATAAAAAGGGGGGATGGGGAAGCAGAGCCCTAGTTCTACTTGCCCTAGGAAGAAAGTGAAAAAGTCCTTAGGGGTTTGTACAGGTGATGACCTGAGGCCGGAACTCGCATCTCCCAGCCTTCCAGGACGCCAAATTTCCGGTAGTCGGCCCGAAGTGATTCCGTCCTAACCCTAGAAGATACGGTATCGTACCATTCCGTATGGTATCCTAGTTCTTGCAAAAAGCCCTCAGCGTCGCCCTGGGTTTTCTTTTTCTTCTCCATCAGACCCATGGGGATTGAAGAGTGGAAAAAATAGAAGGAGACTTACCCTCGTAAAAGGGGTGCAGCGGCAAGACGAATAACCAGAGAAGGAGGACGCGTGAAGGTAGATAGGGCGAGGAGGCTGAAGGGTACCATTGCACCCCTTTTATAGAGATGAGCTGCACCTCTGTGAGCAATCAGAGAGCAGCACGTCAATAGCGCTCATTCCGCTAGCCCTTATTGTTGTCGCTTCGTATGGCCCGCGGTACGTATCGAGAGGATATCGCCACACAACGGGGGAGGAGGCACGTGGCGATGCCGCACTCGCTAGGCGATCGTGTCGTCATTACCAGACCCTGCATCCCTATAAAGGTCAGGATAGTCGTCAAAGCAGTGCCAAAAATTTGAGGGAAGGTTGGACGCATTCAAATAACCATCTGGCACCTGGGTGCAGGGGTTACTTCCTCGGACCCGGATGGCTATCATTAGAAGGTGGAGAGGTCATTGGGGCACAGCTTCTTCATCACCTTACCCGTCTAATCAGTCAGACATACTTCCTTCGATCAGACTCGAGGGAAGGGACATGTGTGGGGTTGAGTACCCCATGGCAGACACGGGGGCTGAAGAAGTTGTGTTGTCAAATCTGTCGGGCAAGAACAACTCCCTTGTTACGATGTTCGAGTCCCTCCCGGAAAAGGGGACTCAGAAACCAACTCGAGTAGGTATCACCATGAAGCTTGCTTCAGGAAGACCCACCCCCGAGCTCACCTTGGGGGTAAGACCCCGAGAGCACCTCGGGAGGTCGACTACCTAGGACCTCCAAGCCAAAGAACCTCGGGACTGCCTCGGGGTGGTGGGGTCCAAAGAACGCTCAAGCAGAGGTTCATTTCTCACGGATCGTCGACATCATGCTCATCCATTATGACAGGGTAATTACTACCCATGATTACCAGTCATAAAGGCCTTAATCATCGCAACGGCCTGGATTGAAGAATCTCGATGATCGTTATCAGGAGGAACCATCAACCGATAATCACGGGGACGTGGTGAGGATCATGGGGGCTCGTGGATGACCGCCTCAGGTATAAAAGGTAGTTCGACCCCTCCGGTAAGGGAGGTTATGCTCTCTTCGCTACTCGTACATTTTTCCTGCTACTACTCCTTCTCTCCATCGAGGCACTGACTTGAGCGTCGAAGTGGGATCCTCTGGACAACCTCCGACGTGTTCCCCTAACGCTAGTGTTGATCTCGCAGGGCGTAGAGTTCCTCCCCTCCTGTCATCATCCACGTGGGCGGAACCTCGGTGACTGGCCATTAACGTCGATTCCTTCCGGAACACCATATTTTCTCTTTTTTCCTAAAACCCTCGCCTCTACAAATAATCACGACTTTCCGCCGCTGCCTTCTTTCTTTCCCAAAACCCTCGCGCGCGCCTCAACTCATCGCCCCCCTCATCGCTCGACTTTCCGCCGCCTCCTCGCCGCTTCTCATCACTCAACTCTCCGCCTCCTCCTAGCTGCTCGACTCTCCGCCTCCTCGCTACCTCCTCAGCACCATCTTCTCCGCCTCCTCCTCACAGATGCCGCCTCTATTAGTGTCATCTTCATCTCCTCCAACAATCGCCCCTTGCTTTCAGCCCACACTTCATCGCCCCCTCACAGATGCCGCCTCGATTTGTGCGATCTTCATCTCCTTCTCACAGACGTCGCCTCCTCGCTTGCTCGTCTGGCTTGCTCGCCTAATAGCCCATAGACTTCCGCCCCATGGTAGCTTCACTGGGCTACGCTAGGGCTTGATTCCAGGTTAATTTTTTCCCTTTCCTCTGCTTCTTCTTTTTAAGTTTCTTATTATTCTTATAGAAAAATTTTCTATCATTTAGATTATTCCTCTTACATTTAGAGATCAGTGTATATATTTGTCATCATTTAAATTGTTCCTATCTAAGAATCCAACCCTAAATGCCCTAAATTTTCTTGGTAATCACATTATGATATTCATATATAAAGCTAACTAAAAATGAAATGGATGTTACCTAATTTATGTATGTATTTATTTATTTATCCATGGGTTTACCTCATTTACATAAAGATTGATTAAATAGAGATTAGTTAGAGATTAATTAAAGGAGTAGATATAGAGGTCATATGGGATTAGTTAATTATATTGTGGAGGAATTAAATGATTAATTAAGTTTTTGATTTTGGTCAAATTTTATTTTATTTACTTGCTAACACCATCAAATATAATATACTAATGCAAGGATCAAAGATAATTAGGGACAGACTGTGAAGAGCGCTTGCTGCTGAACTAATACCAATGGTGTTTGCTATATTTATATATTTGATCCAATTTTAATGTCATATTTGCTGTCATATTGACCAATTTGAAGTATCTCTCTAGAGCTGTCATTATATATCATTCAAACGATGAGAAAAATGAGGAAAAAACGTAACAAAGTAACTATTGATGAAATTCAGGTTTCTTCTTAAAATAATGCTCTATTTTAATAAAACATAATTATATGTTTTGATCTATTTATGCTATTTTGTAGGAAAATACAAATAAGAGGTTATCGGAAGTGGACTCTAACTCTTCACCTAATATTTCACATGATGCTCATGGTAAAGAGATAATTGATGATGCCAAAAATACTAAGAAAAAAGGACGGGGTCCATCGAAGTTGAATTTATCTAGTGGGCATCAAAAGCCTAAAGAACTGAAGCGTAATGAGTTTGGACAACCAATTGGAGTTAATTCTGTGAAGTATGCATCTTTTCTTGGTTGTATGGTAAAGGAATTTGTACCATATACATTAGATGGGTGGAATGCCGTAGATGAAGAAGTGAAGAATAGAATGTGGAGTTGTCTTTAGGTAATGTCAAGAGTTGTTGAATATTTTAAGCCTGATTCTATAACATATAATAGATATAATTTTATGCTTCTTAATATACAGGTAAATTATAATATTGAGGAGAATGAAAAAAAGTTATCTTTCAAAAGTTAGCTAAGTTGTGGCGTGATAGAAAGTCCAAACTGTAAATACTTGTACGAGAAGCTAATGCTGGTAAAGTAGCTTCACGAAATCATAATTTTTTGAAACGTGAATTTATAGATCAAGAGCAGTGGAAATTATTTGTGAAGAGGACATTATCACCTGAATTTTAAGTATTAATTTTTATGCAGTCACTTAATGAATTTTGTTATATTACAAATATTTTGTGGATTTAAATAGATAATCAATTATATATAAATATGTTAAATATATTGTTCTTATCAGGAAAAGAGTAAAAAATTTAGAACAATCAGGGTAAATCAAGACCACCTTCATACGATGAGTCAAAGAGGTTATGCTTGTTTGGCTAGCATTATGGTAAGTATCATTATTTTTTAAAACATTATGAAAAATTTAACATTATATTTAACATTATTATTTTTTTCCTAACTATTTTTATAAAACACTATATATTTAGGAAAAAGCAAGTCCTACAGATACACCAATTACAAGATCAAAATGTTGAATTGAAGGTCACACAAAGAAAAATGGATAACCTATTAGTCAAGTTGTTGCCGAGAAAATAATAATAAAGTTATCTTTTGTTATTATATCTAAAAGTTTTAATACAATTGTCATTATTAATCTAAACTTCTTATTTACAAAGTTTGTATCTTGTTATTTGAGAAAAAATAGAGGAATGTCCACCCAAATCTCTAAAGACAACTAATATTGCTGATGATTCAATTAGCCTTGTATTTGGCAAAGAATCTCGAGGTAGAGTACGAGGAATGAGATTTGGAGTTACACCATCAAAAGTTGAAACGTCTGTGTAGAATGGAGTTGTTAAACATCTTGAACATATGATGTATAATCTTCAACAAGAAATGCAAGAAATGAGAACCCTGTTTTTACAAAATCAAAGGCAACAAAATGAACAAAACAAGTAAGTAATTAAATAACATACATTTAGTCTTAATTATTATGAATTTTTTTTATATTCATGTCAGTGATATTAGTATTAATTGATATAATTTGTTGTAAAATTAGGTTGCTAGTAGTGGTATTGGTAGCGATATTGGCAATTATATTCGTGGCGGTGTTGATATCCATGGTGCAATAAAAATTGATAATATTTGCAATATTAGCCAACAACAAACTACAACTCAGGCAACAAGATATAAGCTCCCTGCTATAATATGTTGGCTTTACAATTTGATCGAATTAAATATTATTATCATTATTATTTTTGTTAATACCTTCACAAAGTCAAATTGTTAGATCCTATAGCCAATTGCTAAGTAAGTATTGTGACACATTCAATTTGCCAAATCTACCTCATTATGTTTTCTGTCTCTCACTTAACTGTTGCAAAATGCAAATGTTATTATTTGGAAATGTGGATATCTTGCATATTGAGCATTAGATCCAGTTTCATGTTTCCTAGAAGTAACTTGTGAAGATTTATGAAAAATAAACCAAGTCAAAATTATAAAATAAGTGATTAATAATTGTACATTCAATACACTATTCATATTCGAAGACATGATCATTGCATGAAACCATTCTCTTACTATTTTTAATTACCCAGTGAGTGATCAAAAAAGAGTTTACTTCTTGATTTATGTTATAACATAATGAAACGCGACGAAATAGTTGATCTACATTTAGCCATATTTTCTGTCTATATCAAATAGGAAAGAAGTGTGCTGAACAATTTTGTTGTATGCTACATTGTGCTTAACTTTAAATGTCTTTTAATGTTGTCACGCCAAAAAGAAACAACTACAATACAAAAAGAATGGATATTCAGGATCATAACAACTGTTGACTCCCTTCATTAGACTGAGACAATTAGGGCTATGCTAAAAAAGGAACACCGCATGACTTAGATTTGCAATTAGGATAAGCATCTGAATAACTTAAATAAAGATTTTTGGAGATTCAGACTCCAGGATGGTAGGGGAGATAGAAACAAAATATGATTAAGAAAATGGAAAACTAGCTTTAGCTTTATACCCTTTTGACCTGAATTATATATGTGTGTGTAAAATTATTTCTATGATTTATCCATTATTTTAGTAAAATTATTTCTGTGTAAATTATTTATGTGGATAAGGAGTGTAACTTCTGAGAATTATATATATGTGTGTACCCTTTGACCATTTGAATTGCAGCACTTGAATTGTAGCTTGGTTAACTTTTATCGTGGAAATATCATTGCTATAACTTACAAATTTTTGGGCAATTTACCAAAGGGCGTATCCAACTATTCGTAATTACCGAAAGGAGTACCATGGTTTCTATTATACCAAAGGGCGCATCCCATATAGTGAAGTTACTTTTATACCCCTCCCGCCAAAGAATAACTTTATCAGACACAGTTTCGAGACAACCGAACCACTTTATCAATAAAATATTAATTTGTGGTTCGGATGGGTAGCAGTCGAATTTTTCTCAGCCAATATATATATGTGAAATGATTTGCACAAGTCGAATGATCACGAATGTACGTATATATTGCTTCCTTGCACAACTCGATTCATCACCAAAGCACCTGAGGAAAATAGGTTGTCGAAGGAGAAAAAGGAAGCAACAAAATAGGTTGTCGAAGGAGAAAAAGGAAGCAACAAAATAGGTTGTCGAAGGAGAAAAAGGAAGCAACAGATTGGTAACTAAGAGAAATAGGAATGTACGTATGATTGTCTTCTTTGATATGGTATCAGATATAGTTTTAATCAAGTTAAACTCTTTCTACTATTTTAATTTTGGAGGAGGCTTAGGGTGATATGCATTACATGATATCAGGCCCTGAGAGTGCATGATGTCATTAGATTTCAGGCAATAGGAGAGGCTGTAAAATTTTGTTTCAGGCCCTCGGAGGGACTGAAATAAAAGAAATTCAGGCCCTCCCAGGACCTGGCCTGAATTTATTTTATTTCAGATCCAGGGAGGGGCTGAAATCAAATGATTTCAGGCCCTCCCTGGGCCTGAAATGTAATGATTCAGGCCCGGAGTGGGCCTGAAAGGAAATGATTTCAGGCCCTGGTAGGGCCTGAAATCAAATCCCTGGGCCTGAATCAAATGATTTCAGGCCCTCAGGGGCTCCTAGGGCCTTTATTATCAATTTCAAAGTTTGATAAAGTTATATGTAATTTTTTTTAGGGTTGATAATGTTGTTGACGAAATTCTCTCTGAGATATGGAATACTCTTGATGATAATGTGGCTACGGGGAAAGGATTAGAAATAACTAGTAATAATATTCCATTATGTTCCCAGTATGGTGATAATAGCATTACAAGGAATTTGGCAATTGATCTAAATGAAGAAGCAAATAATTTAGAAGATGAGGGTTTGAATTCTTCTACAAGAGTAGTTGAAATATTTCAGCTAACCTGGAGTGGGGAGGAAGAAATTGAAATCCGGAATGCAGAAGAATTTGTACCCAGTACAAGTGTACTAGAATTCCAAGCTGATGATATGCAGGTTGAGCAATATGAATTCCCCCCAGATCAGTATAGTGACCTAGAGGAGGAGTTTCCATTAGCTGAAGATCCATATATTTTGAATTCTCGATTGCTTGCTGGGCCAATTCGAGAGCTAGAGGCAAGAGATGAGCATGAATTTTTTGTGGGGCAGATATTTCCATCTAGAGAAGAATTCAAGAATGCACTTGTTAAACATGCGATGGTTAAGCATATGAGATATAACCCAGTTGACACCCGGAAAAACAGAGTTAAAGCAGTGTGTTTTAACCAACCATGTACATGGAGAGTAGTAGGAAGGGGGGAAGTAGAGTTCACTGTTACAAATATATAAAGGAACACCAATGTCGAAGTGTTAGGGAAAGTGCTGATCATCATGCATGCTCTTCATCATTTGTTGCTTCTTTTGTTGAAGAGCAATTTCTTCATAATGAACAATACAAACCAAGTATGATTATTTCAGATATTAAAGCTAGATTTGGAGTGACGATATCATACAGAAAAGCATACATAGCTAGGGAGAAAGCATTGAAAAAGGTTGTTGGAGATTATGATGAGGCATACAGAGATCTCCCACAATATCTGCGTGAGTTAAGAGCTAGAGATCCTGAAACTTATGTGGCACTATGCACGAATGGTGACAATCAGTTCCAGAGGTGTTTTTGGGCTTTTGGTGCTTGCCGAAGGGTGTTCAGGTCTTATTTGCGTAGAATTATCGGAATTGATGCGACACACCTAAGAGGAAAGTATCCAGGAGTATTGTTGATTGCAACGGCGATTGATGGTAATGACAATGTTCTCCCAGTTGCCTTTGCAATAGCTGAAGTAGAATGTGGGTCTGCT
Organism: Boesenbergia rotunda; assembly: GCA_024364735.1. Taxonomy (NCBI): domain Eukaryota; kingdom Viridiplantae; phylum Streptophyta; class Magnoliopsida; order Zingiberales; family Zingiberaceae; genus Boesenbergia; species Boesenbergia rotunda. The sequence goes on along the minus strand of JAGFNQ010007648.1, from coordinate 44,713 downwards.
TGGGAGTGGTTTTTGGATCATACAAAGAGGTTCTTTGCTGTTGATGATCACTCACTCACCATAGTATCAGATAGACATCGGGGCATTATATCAGCAGTCAGAAAAGTATTCACAAACGCGCATCATGCTTTTTGTTGCCACCACATGTCTTGTAATATGGTAACTGATACTGGAAGTAGAGCTGGTGTAGGTTTGTTTTGGGCAGCAGCACGAGCCAACACAACACTTCAATATGATATGATAATGCAGACAATGCTCGAAAAACATCCAGATGCTCATAAGTGGCTTCAGAACATTGACCCTAAAAGGTGGGCAAATGCACACTTTACTGGGAGAAGGTACAGAATGCTTACCACGAATTGTGTGGAGAGCTTGAATGCTTTGTTTAAGTCTACACGTGAGCTTCCCATAAATAGGTTAATTGATAATACAAGAAGAAAGGTAGCTCAATGGTTCTATAACCGTAGAGAGGAAGTTTCCAAATGGCATGTTGCTTTGACACCTCATGCTACAAAAGAAATGGAATCAAGGAGAGAGAAAGCTAGAGCTTATAAGGTTCACCCTTACTCTCAATCAGAAATGGAGGTAGAAACATGGGGCACTTCATACATTGTTGATTTGGAAAAAAACTTTTGTCATTGTGGGGAGTTTCAAATTTCAGGACTCCCTTGCTCACATGCTATAGCTGTAATAGTTCACAGGAATATCGATACACTCCGATATTGTGAGCATTATTTTTATTCTGAAACTTGGAAGTGGGTTTACATGGATCGTATTTACCCTTGTAGAAGCAAGCAGTTTTGGCCTAGTGGAGTAAACAATATTACAGTTCGATGTCCCCGTAGCCTTGTGCAGCCTGGTAGACGAAAGAAGGCACGGATTGAGTCAAGACACAATGGCAAGGTGAAACTTAAATGCAGCCGGTGCAAACAACTTGGCCATAATAAAAGGACATGTAGAATGCCGCCAGGCCCAAGGTCTTGAGTTAATTGGTTTATGAATTGCTGAAATTTTCTGATGGAAGTGTTTATTTTGTAAGGAGGATAACTGAATGTATAGTATTCTTTAAAAAAACCAGTTGTTAATGTTGTGACTTATAGAAGTATTTCAATATTATGATACATTTTACCTTGTGTTATAAGCAGAATATATCAGAATCGAAGTCGTATCATTTGTAAACCCAAAATAATGTTATTTCAGGAACTTGAAGTCCTGAAGTCCTGTGTTTTCTGAAAATCTGTTGTTTAACCCCCTCTGATTTTTGCTTTGTTAAATGAGTGTTGTGTGCCAACTGATACTGTATCAACACAGTTGTGTGCCAACTGAAAAATAGCATATCCTAGCTAAAATACCAATAATTAGGTAAAGTCTGAGAACTGATAATGAGGTTTGAAAAATCCAAATATGCTAGGTCCATCATACAAACCTCCTGATGTGCCAAATTTTGATAATATGAGGTTTTGATGTGAATGGAATTCAATTGTGGTGTGCAATGTGTATTTAGGTACTCTCCTTCTTGTTTATTTTTTAAAAATGTGGTCACAACATGTTCATTTATTTAAAAGATTGGCGTATAAAAATTTAATCATACTGTAAATAATTTTTTTGCAACCAGAGGCGTGGGCCTGAAATGATAGCATTTCAGGCCCAGTGTGGGCCTGAAATAACTCTTTTCAGTCCCAGATAGGGCCTGAAATAATATCATTTCAGGCCCTTCTTGGGCCTGAAATACTAGCATTTCAGGCCCAGTGTGGGCCTGAAATAAATCATTTCAGGCCCCCTCTGGGCCTGAAATAATGTCATTTCAGGTCCACCGTGGGCCTGAAATCAAAATACTTCCCTAAAAAATTATTGATGTAATTGACAACAATTACAATTTAAAGATTACTGATAATGGTTTTTCAGAAATCCATATATGGGAGGTCCATCAGTGGGTTTTGCTCAAAACCCACTGATGGAACTAAACTAGCCCTATAGCTTTTGACAAATTTATAATTTGATGTTTCCGACACCTAAAATACTTTCTAGAACCTCAACCCTACCTACTGATAATGGGATTTTCAGAAATCCAGATATGGGAGGTCCATCAGTGGGTTTTGAGCAAAACCCACTGATGGAACTAAACTAGCCCTATAGCTTTTGACAAATTTATAATTTGATGTTTCCGACACCTAAAATACTTTCTAGAACCTCAACCCTACCTACTGATAATGGGATTTTCAGAAATCCAGATATGGGAGGTCCATCAGTGGGTTTTGAGCAAAACCCACTGATGGACCTCCCATATATGGATTTCTGAAAAACCATTATCAGTAGTTAGGGTTCAGGTTGGAGAATGTAGATTAGGTGTCCGAAACCTCAAATTATAATTTTGTTCAAAGTTATAGGTCTAGTTTAGTTCCATCAGTGGATTTTGCTGACCTCCCATATTTGGATTTCTACAAAACCATTATCAGTAGTTAGGGGTGAGGTTTTGAGAAAGTATTTTAGTAGGGATAAAATATGTAATCCAACTTGGGGGAAGAGGTCAAAATATTATATGGTTAAGGGTGGTCCTCAAATAATATTAAATTCAGGCCCACTGTGGGCCTGAAATGTTTTTATTTCAGGTCCAAGGTGGGCCTGAAATAAATGTATTTCAGGCCCACTATGGGCCTGAAATATCTTTATTTCAGGCCCACCTGGGGCCTGAAATAAAGTTATTTCAGGCCCAACGTGGGCCTGAAATAAAGATATTTCAGGCCCGAGGTGGGCCTGAAATAAAGCTATAGGTTGGAGAAAGTAGGGATGAGGTTGGAGAAAGTATTTTAGGTTGGAGAAAGTATTATCAACAGTTAGGGATGAGGTTGGAGAAAGTATTTTAGGTGTCCATAACCTCAAATTTATATTTTTTCCAAAGCTATAGGTGTAGTTTAGTTCCATCAGTGGGTTTTGCTCAAAACCCACTGATGGTCCTCCCATATCTGGATTTCTGAAAATATATTATCAGTAGTTAGGGTTGACATGCTAGAAACTATTTTAGGTCTCAGAAACCTCAAATTATATATTTGTCAAAAGCTATTGGGCTAGTTTAGTTCCATCAGTGGGTTTTGAGCAAAAACCCACTGATGGACCTCCCATATATGGATTTCTGAAAAACCATTATCAGTAGTTAGGGTTCAGGTTGGAGAATGTAGATTAGGTGTCCGAAACCTCAAATTATAATTTTGTTCAAAGTTATAGGTCTAGTTTAGTTCCATCAGTGGATTTTGCTGACCTCCCATATTTGGATTTCTACAAAACCATTATCAGTAGTTAGGGGTGAGGTTTTGAGAAAGTATTTTAGTAGGGATAAAATATGTAATCCAACTTGGGGGAAGAGGTCAAAATATTATATGGTTAAGGGTGGTCCTCAAATAATATTAAATTCAGGCCCACTGTGGGCCTGAAATGTTTTTATTTCAGGTCCAAGGTGGGCCTGAAATAAATGTATTTCAGGCCCACTATGGGCCTGAAATATCTTTATTTCAGGCCCACCTGGGGCCTGAAATAAAGTTATTTCAGGCCCAACGTGGGCCTGAAATAAAGATATTTCAGGCCCGAGGTGGGCCTGAAATAAAGCTATAGGTTGGAGAAAGTAGGGATGAGGTTGGAGAAAGTATTTTAGGTTGGAGAAAGTATTATCAACAGTTAGGGATGAGGTTGGAGAAAGTATTTTAGGTGTCCATAACCTCAAATTTATATTTTTTCCAAAGCTATAGGTGTAGTTTAGTTCCATCAGTGGGTTTTGCTCAAAACCCACTGATGGTCCTCCCATATCTGGATTTCTGAAAATATATTATCAGTAGTTAGGGTTGACATGCTAGAAACTATTTTAGGTCTCAGAAACCTCAAATTATATATTTGTCAAAAGCTATTGGGCTAGTTTAGTTCCATCAGTGGGTTTTGAGCAAAACCCACTGATGGACCTCCCATATCTGGATTTCTGAAAATCCATTATCAGTAGTTAGGGATTAGGTTCTAGAAAGTATTTTAGGTGTCAGAAATATCAAATTATAATTTTTTTCCAAACCTATAGGTGTAGTTTAGTTCCATCAGTGGGTTTTGAGCAAAACCCACTGATGGACCTCCCATATCTGGATTTCTGAAAATCCATTATCAGTAGTTAGGGTTGAGGTTCTAGAAAGTATTTTAGGTGTCGGAAACATCAAATTATAATTTTTTCCAAACCTATAGGTGTAGTTTAGTTTCATCAGTGGGTTTTGCTCAAAACCCACTGATGGTCCTCCCATATCTGGATTTCTGAAAATCCATTATCAGTAGTTAGGGTTGAGGTTCTAGAAAGTATTTTAGGTGTCGGAAACATCAAATTATAATTTTTTCCAAACCTATAGGTGTAGTTTAGTTCCATCAGTGGGTTTTGCTCAAAACCCACTGATGGTCCTCCCATATCTGGATTTCTGAAAATATATTATCAGTAGTTAGGGTTGACATGCTAGAAACTATTTTAGGTCTCAGAAACCTCAAATTATATATTTGTCAAAAGCTATTGGGCTAGTTTAGTTCCATCAGTGGGTTTTGAGCAAAACCCACTGATGGACCTCCCATATCTGGATTTCTGAAAATCCATTATCAGTAGTTAGGGATTAGGTTCTAGAAAGTATTTTAGGTGTCAGAAATATCAAATTATAATTTTTTTCCAAACCTATAGGTGTAGTTTAGTTCCATCAGTGGGTTTTGAGCAAAACCCACTGATGGACCTCCCATATCTGGATTTCTGAAAATCCATTATCAGTAGTTAGGGTTGAGGTTCTAGAAAGTATTTTAGGTGTCGGAAACATCAAATTATAATTTTTTCCAAACCTATAGGTGTAGTTTAGTTTCATCAGTGGGTTTTGAGCAAAACCCACTGATGGACCTCCCATATCTTGATTTGTGAAAAAGCATTTTCAACAGTTAGGGATGAGGTTGGAGAAAGTATTTTAGGTGTCCATAACCTCAAATTTATATTTTTCCAAAGCTATAGGTGCAGTTTAGTTCCATCAGTGGGTTTTGCTCAAAACCCACTGATGGCCTCCCATATCTGGATTTCTGAAAAACCATTATCAACAGTTAGGGATGAGGTTGGAGAAAGTATTTTAGGTGTCCATAACCTCAAATTTATATTTTTTCCAAAGCTATAGGTGTAGTTTAGTTCCATCAGTGAGTTTTGGAGCAACACCCACTTATGGACCTCCCATATATGGATTTCTGAAAAACCATTATCAGTAGTTAGGGTTCAGGTTGGAGAATATAGATTAGGTGTCCGAAATTGTGTTTTAGGTGAAAAAACATCCTTTGCTGGTGGACCTGAATAATTTTATTTC
>JAGFNQ010007648.1:0-39105 GCA_024364735.1 Boesenbergia rotunda | reverse complement strand
TGAATTTGAGGAGGCCCTTTTATGAACGAATTCTAAGTGTCATTTTTGTTTGTGTCAAAATTTTTTGTTTGATGGTTGCAAAGTTCGGTATGGGTCAAAAAAGATCAGATTCAAAGAAAGCTGCTCCCACCAAATCTAAGAAACAGCAAGTCTCTGGGGGAAGTCATGAGAAAAAACAGCTGCCAAAACGAAAAATCAAATTGCCTACCCAGTATTCAAGTTTTGCCAACAGAGGTCGAAGCAAACGAATGAACTGGAAAAGTAGTCTATCCCATTTCAAAAATTTTATTGATTCTGTTCCACCCACACCAGCACAAGAACAGTTGCTTCGAGACACACCCTTTTCTTGGGTCCTCGACCTTCCTACTAGTTCTTGTGTAAGACCCCAAGTTCAGAACATGTTTGATAATTGGGATGAAGAAGAACAGAGCTTTGTAATCCATGGGAAAAATCTGAATTTCACAAAGGTTGATATATCACTTATTCTAGGGCTACCTGACCATGGAGAGATAGTCCAACTTGATTTAAATGAGGCCTCCACGCCACTGTACAAGGAGTATTTTGAAGATTCCAGTTGTTCTGCCCGACATTTGGAGAAACTGCTAATAAAGTCTACATCCAATGACAAGCTGTACTGTCAGTTGTATATACTCTATTTTTTCAGTACAGTGCTATTTTGTGGTACTAGCAGCATACTTGCCATTCCTGCCGTGTCACTTATTGATTGTGTAGATGATTTTGACAATCTACGAAACTATAATTGGTGCAATGCCGTGTACAATTTCATGGCTCCTCAGTTGGGAGCCATTGGAAAGGAGGTGACATTGAGGCATAGAAGACATGTAGGTGATTCAACCCAACCGGCCAAGGCTCCCTTGCTCAAGGGATTTCCAAATATTTTGGCTGTAAGTTATAGTTACTTATACCTTCTGATATAATTTGATGATGGATATAATTTACTGATTATAATGATGTTGCAGGTATGGGTTACTGAACATATTAGTATTGCTACTCCTCAACATCCTCAAAAATTGCCAAGAATACTTCGCTGGACTTGGCCTAAAGCCCACGTTGAGAGTATCAAGAGGATGATAGACCGTGTGGCCACAGATTCAATTATTGTTGATTTAATTCCGTTTGATATAGAGCATGATTTGGTACCTGACTATTATCCTCCAACTCAACCACTTGAGGTACACTCTGAGGAATTACAGCAAGTACCAGAAGGAAGCCAGGCACCACAAGGAAGGCAACAGGCCTTACAAACGGTAGCCTGCAATATATGTATACAAAAACAAGAACAAATTGAGACCTTACAACACGATTTAAATATAGCACTTAAAAGTTTGGAGGAAGCCACAAGTGAGACAGCAACAGCCATCAGTGCCAAGGATCAAATTATTGCTCAGAAAGAAGCAATCATTGCAGAGAAGGAGTCGCAACTTAAACAAAAGGATGACATCATTGTTGAAAAGGATATAATAATTGGTGACAAAGTTTCGCAGCTTAAAGTACAAGAGGAGCGTAATGAAAAAAAACTAGCTGCAAGAGAGAAGATCATACTTCAGTGTAACCAAAGAATCAAGAAGCTGTATGAACAATTGCAAAGCAAAGGGACAGATGAAGATGAGCCACTTGCCAAAAAATTAAAAAAAACTCAGTTCACACAAGACTACCAGCCCAAAGGCAAGGGCAAACAAGTTGTTCAGGATGAGGATGAGGATGAGGATGAAGATGAAGATGATGATGAACATGACGCGGCTCCTGCCCCATCAATCTCAGATACTACAACGCAAACAAATAAATCTGAGACCTCCACACAAACAAACATATCTGAATATCACGCAGCTAAAGCTAAAGAATTTCAAAAGGTCAAAAGCAAAATCTTGAGGAATTCCAGGGCAATTTTTAAGAAGAAGCCTAAAGATTCAGAGATTGCTGAAACATTATTAAAGCTTAGTAAATTAAAGTGAGTTAGTTGCTATTGCATTTGGAAAAATATTGTAAAACAATGATGATTATTGACATTCATTAATAAAATTGAATCTTCAAGCATTTCATTAAGTTGCTTATCTTATTTGCATGTAGGTATGAGTTGAACCCAGTATGGTCCAATGGGACCTTTACATTAGATATACTATCTTTTTTGACAATATTTGATTGGAATGACTACACTACCGGGGATTGCATCAATGCATACTGGACTATTCTTGGAAATGAAGCAAAAGCGTGTAACTCACCATACCAGCCCTCCATATTGTGTGGGGTGGGGTTTGATGTAAGTGAATTACCTACTTAATCATTATTATTTTTTCTATGATTTAGTCCACTGACACTTACTTTTTAATAACCATAGGATCTTTTTGAGGCGATTCACGCTCACGCTTTTGAACAAACTATTGCTACTGATACGGATAAGCCGATTAGATATATCATATGTCCTCTAAATAATGCAGACGATCATTGGCATCTAATGGTTATTGACCTCGTGGAAGGTTGTATCCATCATTATAATTCTCTCGGCGCCACAGAAGGGTACACTGCTAAATTTGAAAAAACTGTAAGTTTTCTACTTCATAGATATACCTCAACAAAAAGGTTCATACCAATATAATTGTTACTAATGTCATATCTGTGTAGGTGGCGTTTTTCAAAAATATGACCTGGGATTATTACAAGACATGGCATAAAGGATTGCCTGCCATATCTGGGACAGAGTTTACTAAAATTGTTGTACAAGGACCCACCCAATCCAGATCGTAAGAGGATGTTTATTTTTGTTAAAAATAACAATGCATTTCATAGTTGATCTTATAAGATGACAACAATGTCAATATTGGTTTTTCAGGTCGGATTGTGCCTTTTTCATGATGCGGTATGCAGAAAGTCTAGTTTTCCAAAGATCTACAGATTTTAGCCAAAAGGATATGAAAAATTATCGATTTCAAGTGGGCTATAAAATAATGAGAGACAAGTGTTGGAAGCTAAATCTGTAACTAGAGTTTTTGTTCATACTATGCATATGTAATTGTCAGCACAAACATTGTATTTGTAATTATACAATCCATGTACTCCTTCTCAAATCAATGAAACTTTGCTTCGAATCATTGTTTTTGTCTCATATATGATCTGTAATCTGTAAATGTTGTCGAATTTTTTCAGTAATATTGAACCTTGTTTTTGCTAGAATCATTTGAAATGAGGACCACATTGGGCCTGAAACAAAAGCATTTTAGGAAACCCAGTCCTAGGGCCTGAAACAAAATGATTTAGTTGTATAATGTAAGTTTAATGACAAACAATATATGTTTGTAGTTAAAATGTATGTAAACCATTTTGATAATCCACTGGAGCATTGCTTTCGATCCTTGTTATTGTCTAAAACTGTAATCTATAATCTGTCCTCTTGTCGATACTATAAGCAATATTGAACCTTACTTTTCCTCTACCCTAATTTTAAATCACAGCCCACGCTAGGCCTGAAATGAGATGATTTTAGGCCCACTCTGGGCCTGAAATAATATCATTTCAGGCCCAGCGTGGGCCTGAATGAGATGATTTCAGGCCCACGCTGGGCCTGAAATAATATTATTTCAGGCCCAGAGTGGGCCTGAAATCATCTCATTTCAGGCCCAGAGTGGGCCTGAAATCATCTCATTAGAATGATTAAATATTTTATATAAATATACATGTTGTGAGATTATTTTTAATATTAAACAAAAAAATAGAGTACCTACATAGATATTGCATACCACAATTTAATTCCATCCACATCATTACCTCATTTTTTCAGAATTTGGCACAGCAGGAGGTTTGTTTCATGGACCTATGATATTTTGAATTCTCAAAGCTCATTACCAGTAGTTAAAGTTTAGATAGCTAGGAGATGGTATTTTTGGTCTCCAAACATAGTCCTAATGATTATCAATTACGTGTTAATACAGTATCAGTTGGCACAGAACAATGATTCAACAAAGCAAACAAACAAACAAACGGTCTCAAATGACATATATTCACAAACCATAGGACTTCAGGACTTCAAGACCAGAAATTACATTTTGGTAGGTTTCAAAATCCGAACACTTCACAACTGCTCATTTTGGTAGTTCCATTAGTGGGTTTTGCTCAAAACCCACTGATGGACCTCCCATATCTGGATTTCTGAAAAATCATTATCAACAGTTAGGGATGAGGTTGGAGAAAGTATTTTAGGTGTCCATAACCTAAAATATATAATTTTGTCCAAAGCTATATGTGTAGTTTAGTTCCATCAGTGGGTTTTGCTCAAAACCCACTGATGGACCTCCCATATATGGATTTCTGAAAAACCATTATCAGTAGTTAGAGTTGAGGTTGGAGAAAGTATTTTAGGTGTCGGAAACCTCAAATTATAAATTTTTCCAAAGCTATAGGTGTAGTTTAGTTCCATCAGTGGGTTTTGAGCAAAACCCACTGATGGACCTCCCATATCTGGATTTCTGAAAATCCATTATCAGTAGTTAGGGTTGAGGATCTAGAAAGTATTTTAGGTGTCGGAAACCTCAAATTATAAATTTTTCCGAAGCTATAGGGCTAGTTTAGTTCCATCAGTGGGTTTTGAGCAAAACCCACTGATGGACCTCCCATATCTGGATTTCTGAAAATCCATTATCAGTAGTTTGGGTTAGGTTCTAGAAAGTATTTAGGTGTCAGAAACATCAAATTATAATTTTTTCCAAACCTATAGGTGTAGTTTAGTTCCATCAGTGGGTTTTGAGCAAAACCCACTGATGGACCTCCCATATCTGGATTTCTGAAAATCCATTATCAGTAGTTTGGGTTTAGGTTCTAGAAAGTATTTTAGGTGTCAGAAACATTAAATTATAATTTTTTCCAAACCTATAGGTGTAGTTTAGTTCCATCAGTGGGTTTTGAGCAAAACCCACTGATGGACCTCCCATATCTGGATTTCTGAAAATCCATTATCAGTAGTTAGGGTTGAAGTTCTAGAAAGTATTTTAGGTGTCAGAAACATCAAATTATAATTTTTTCCAAACCTATAGGTGTAGTTTAGTTCCATCAGTGGGTTTTGAGCAAAACCCACTGATGGACCTCCCATATCTGGATTTCTGAAAATCCATTATCAGTAGTTAGGGTTGAAGTTCTAGAAAGTATTTTAGGTGTCAGAAATATCAAATTATAATTTTTTTCCAAACCTATAGGTGTAGCTTAGTTCCATCAGTGGGTTTTGAGCAAAACCCACTGATGGACCTCCCATATCTGGATTTCTGAAAACCCACAAATGGACCTCCCATATCTGGATTTCTACAAAACCATTATCAGTATTTAGGGGTGAGGTTGGAGAGAGTATTTTAGGGTTTAGGGATAAAATATGTAATCCAACTTGGGGGATGAAGTCAAAATATAATATGGTTAAGGGTGATCCTCAAATAATATTTATTTCAGGCCCACGGTGGGCCTGAAATGTTTTTATTTCAGGTCCACGGTGGGCCTGAAATAAATGTATTTCAGGCCCACTATGGGCCTGAAATATCTTTATTTCAGGCCCACCTTGGGCCTGAAATAAAGTTATTTCAGGCCCGACGTGGGCCTGAAATTATAATTTGAGGTTTGTAACACCTCAACTCCACTGAAGGACCCATTGATGAGGTTGGAGAAAGTATTTTAGGTGTCGACAACATCAAATTATAATTTTTTCCAAACCTATAGGTGTAATTTAGTTCCATCAGTGGGTTTTGAGCAAAACCCACTGATGGACATCCCATATCTGGATTAATGAAAAAAAATTATCAACAGTTAGGGATCAGGTTGGAGAAAGTATTTTAGGTGTCGGAAACCTCAAATTATAATTTTCTCCAAAGTATAGGTGTAGTTTAGTTCCATCAGTGGGTTTTGAGCAAAACCCACTGATGGACCTCCCATATCTGGATTTCTGAAAATCCATTATCAGTAGTTAGGGTTGAGGTTCTAGAAAGTATTTTAGGTGTCGGAAACCTCAAATTATAAATTTTTCCGAAGCTATAGGGCTAGTTTAGTTCCATCAGTGGGTTTTGAGCAAAACCCACTGATGGACCTCCCATATCTGGATTTCTGAAAATCCATTATCAGTAGTTTGGGTTGAGGTTGGAGAATGTAGATTAGGTGTCCGAAACATCAAATTATAATTTTTTCCAAACCTATAGGTTTAGTTTAGTTCCATCAGTGGGTTTTGCTCAAAACCCACCGGTTGAACCTCCTATATCTGATTTATATAATATATATTGTTGATTAGATTATATAATGATTTTTAGAATAATAATAAATATTTACCTACAAGATGTAACAGAATAGATCATTTGGCACACAACAGTGCAGCAACTGGCACACAACAGTGCATTATCAGTTATTATATCCGACCGTATCACTTGGCACACAACAATGCAACAACTGGATTTGAATAAACATCACCCAATTGTTTTCTTTTTGTTGACAATATATTATATAGAATAACAACATCTACATAATCATAACAACATCCACATAAGGAGATTTTTCCATACAAATGGATGTTAATCAACAGCAATGGATTTTTACATCACCAATACAGTTTTCAGATTATCTCAAGTTTTACAAAACATGTCTCTCAGAATATTAACTGTCAGCTCAAATCTGATTCTACTCATGTCTCCTTGTTTGAAATCCATCTTCTCATCATATAGGAGACATCGAACATATTGCATGACAAAGAAGGCACAGTCCACGCTGAAATTAACAAACACTTTTTTAGATTTCAATAAGTGGGTTTATAAAATACTTTCTTATTTTAAAAAATAAGAAAGTTCTTCCTCATTTAGTTACCTATGTTCTTGTTGGGGACATTTTTGTCTGACGGAGGACCATTTGTCCAAGGGATGATGACTTTGTAGATACGGATGAATAGCCGTAAGTTCCTCGCGAGTATATTGTTTAAGTTCTTTTACCTGTCAAACATATCATGAATTTATTAATCACCATCAATGACATTTTAGAGAAAATGATGACCATATATAAGAATAAAGGAAGATAGCTCACCGCTGTGTCAAATTCATGCTTATATTTACGACCACTAGCAAGAGAATTAAAATGATTAAAAGTCATGGATTCTGTATCCACCGCTAACAAGTGAAAGTGTGTATTATCACTGCACAAAGGGATTAAAATAAATCTAAACCCTTGTTCAAGCATATCAGTCTTCATCACTTGTTGCAGGGAAATCTTTCTTGACGATCTGATTGATGCCTACAAATATGCATTCACAAAATTAATAATACCCATATCATAATATTAGGTCTTGTACAATATATCTGTTTAATTAATATACATCACTTACTGTGAAGAAGGTTGAACAATATATTGACTTGTTGTATGGCCTACCACATGCGGATGCTCCCCTAAATAAAATTTTACAAAAGGCATCAATGACCTCGCCTTTTGTAAAAACCTCTCCATTGAGGATTTGTAAGAATGAATGCAAATTCAAAGCAAAGGGTGCATCCTCCCAGATAAATTCATTTGCCAACCTGCCATGTAAATTGATATGATTATATATTACATAAGAAGATATATTAACTAACGTAAACTATAATATTTTGTAACTTACTTTAGATTCTCCAATCTATTTATCAGGTAGACCACTTCTTTATCTTTATTTTTCTTCTTTGTATTCATAAAATGTTTCTTCACAAACTACATCAATAAAATTTATTTAGCCCAAACTAATTATTGACCAAATTCAATACAATTTATGTATTTTAAATGAAATTAACACACTTACATCAATGCCTTGTTGCCTCATTTTGTATAGTTCGGAGGTTCTTCTTGTTTCCTCCTCTATGTCTTCTTCAGACATGACTTCCATTACATCGTAAATGTTTCCTCTTGCTTCATCCATATCCTCCTCACTAAGTTTCCTTTTTCCCTTGTCCATAACAATTGATATTTGTTTCCTGTCCCGCTTCCCCTTAGGTAAAAGCTGGTGCCATACTGGACTGTCAATTGGAGTATCCCTGTAATCATACCGAGTTCGGTCACGTCCTCTCCTAGGTGTACAAGATACTGGATCAGAAAGAGGATCGACTACAGGATAACTTTCTTGACCCTCCATGCCTTTTTTTTCAATAATTGAAAGTAATTCCTTAACCCTTTCATTCAAACATATATTCTCCTCTGTTAGCTCCTTGATTCGGTTGTCCTTAAGAATGCATTCACCACATAGGCTAACATCTCCTTCTGATGTCTCCATTGGTCGTGGTATGTCATCACCGATATCAAGGTTCTCAAACAATGTGTTCTCATGTAGGGTAGGAATTAATTCAACAATAACCTGTCAATTACGAAGTACACAAATGTTACTACCTCTCTATCTAACTCAGATAGATCACATTTAAGAATAATTACCTCTTCAGACGAGAGTCGGTCGACAAGGCCCCTCACCCTACTAATATGCGAAGGAATATTCCTCCACTTATTTATTCGGGGCCCTTCAACATTGAATGGTTTTTGAATTGGTACATGCTCCAAAAACCATACCTACACAAATTTTTGCAGCCAAATACATTAATGACATCAAAATATTATAAAATTTAACAAGATAATTCTACTCACTGCCAAAAGCCCTGCAAATCCCTTTAGGTAAGGGAGGTTGGTGGTGCTCTGGTTTCCCTGAGTTGATGAAAATAAGTCCCCAATCTTAGGTAATTGTGGAGACAAAAATTGATGGATAGCTTCTACCCAATTGAATCTACCTAGATTGTCATAATCATCTACTATATCTACAAGACCTAGAGGAACCTTATATGTACTAGATGAAAATAAAACACAAACAAATATATACAAAATATAAAATTTACACACTAATAACACATCATCCTCTGATTCAACACTTTTAGAAAAATGTTTAAGTAACTCCTCAAGTCTTGTTCTTGTAGGTTGTTTTTCTTTTGAGAAGTAAGTACGATAGAGGTCACCCGATGCTTTAGTTGAATTAATAGGGACCGAAACACCACGGTCCACTATACCCAGTATCAATGCAACATCTCGTCTGGAGAACGCAACCGGTACACCTGAAACAATTACAATATTTAGTTATCATCAAGAATATAGGCTTGAAATTATTCCACGTTGGGCCTGAAATGATTTCAATACAGGCCCGACGTGGGCCTGAAATGAATTCAATTCAGGCCCGACCAGGGCCTGAAATGAATACATTTCAGGCCCGACCAGGGCCTGAAATGAATTCATTTCAGGCCCGAGGTGGGCCTGAAATGTATTCATTTCAGGCCTACCGAGGGCCTGAACTAAATTAACTTCAGGCCCTCGGTAGGCCTGAAATGATTTTATTTCAGGCCTACCGAGGGCCTGAAGTCATTTTCACTTCAGTCCCTCAGTAGCCCTAAAATGAAATGATTAAACTTTATCAAAAACTAATCATTTGAGGCCATCTATATTACTGTCTTATCTTACTATAGATACTATAGATATTGTCTACAATTCATAACTAAAACTATTACCTGAGAATTTAAAACCTTGCGAGGTTGAATCCCAACTTTCAAATATATTAACCAAAATTCCACGGATATGCTGCAATTCTTGTATGTCCAGGAAAAAACTGAAAGGCGACCCTTTGATCTTCGCAATGTGTCGATCATTTAAAATGTCAAATTCTTCAAAAAATTGTTTAAAGTGGCCTAAAATACTGCACCAACGTAATTTTTGTCCAATGTCATCTGAATCCTACAGTTTATATACAGTACAAATTTATTCAGCAAAATAATTTTAAACATGTTGACAAACAATGCTGGTTTGACCTAAGCATATCGCTAACATACCTTGGTGGATAATGCCAAGGAAGAAGACGCTGAACCACGTACAGACCTTTTGCCTGACATTATCAAATAAATCCAACGTGCAGAAACCCTAACCCCTTGGTGTATTATGCCGATTAGTCTCCACTTCAACGTTAACACTAAAACCCACCTCAGGATCACACAGAAACGCTTTCGAGCAATGCCTAGGTTTTGGTTGTCCGCAGGGATTCGGGGGATGAGCTCGCGACTATATCACAGCTAGGGCACGTAGGACTGCAAGAAGGCGAGTTCTTGCGCTGAGAGAGGTTGAGAGTGAGCTTTTATCCGAAATGAAGGACTTCCATTTACGTTGTTGCGCTGAGAGAGAACGGAGAAAATTTCCACTGCTACACATCCGAACCACAAATTAATATTTTATTGATAAAGTGGTTCGGTTGTCTCGAAACTGTGTCTGATAAAGTTATTCTTTGGCGAGAGGGGTATAAAAGTAACTTCACTATATGGGATGCGCCCTTTGGTATAATAGAAACCATGGTACTCATTTCGGTAATTACGAATAGTTGGATACGCCCTTTGGTAAATTGCCCTTTAAATTACTCTGGCAAATAGAGCATTCTCTATGAATTTCATCTCGAACATTGCTACTATCAACACTAGCTTTATGAGATTCAACATACTCATTATACAACATGCATAATGCCCCGCGAATGATAGAAATGTACTCAAATGTATCACCGACAAAATAGATCTCCAGAAAACATCATTCAATCAACTTCATCATGTTTCTTAGATATGAGATCAATAGCCCTCGGGCTACGATACAGTGGAAGAGCGACTAATTATCATCTCAGATATTCGCAATTCGATCCTCAGTTACGGCGTATTTTGTAAGAATTTTTTCTTCAAATGAGACGCAAACTCTGGGACACTGAGATTTTGGACCGCCTGCCGCAAGTATTTCCCGATTTACCCTGACGACCGATGGAAAACTTTCGTGGAGTCGGGCCAATCATCCGATGTTCGACTTTACCAACCTCGTTAATATTTTTCACCTTAATATTTAACAAATTTAGTCTTCATCTTCTTAGTCATTTCTACTATGAAACTTCCTTCATCTGCATTTGCTTCATTTAACAACTTTTGTATGGTGTAAAGTTTAGTAAGGAACAAGTTAGAACTAGGATATGTACTTCCCAAAATGAGATGAGTTATTTCATTAAATTCCTCAAGAAATGAACAAACAACACTAATCTTCTTCCAATTCTCTTCACTCCTTCCTGCATATCTAGGAGAAAGGTCTTTGAACTCTAAAGTAACCAATAACATACAAAGTATGGCATTCCACCTGTTGGAGGAAATGGACTCCTTTCGGAGAATTTACAATAAATTGAAATTACAAAAAATAATTTCAACTTAACTGTTGAGTGGCCCGAGTTGCCTTTTATGCAGTCTGCAGTCTCTTGAGCAGAATTCTCGAGCTCCCGAACTGAATTCCCGAGCGGAGACTCCCGACTAGGATCTCCTGAGCTCCCGAGCTGAGTTTCCTGAGCTCCCGACCAAGTCTCCCGACCGGAAAGTTGTTGAGGCTTGCGCAACGCAGTGTCCTTGAAACAGATTTGTCCTCCTCCGGCGGTGCTTTGGCGCGCGCAGGTCGTGCATGCACACGAGTTCACTTGGTTCAGTACAAATTCAGGCCCTGAATTTGCACCCCCCCCTGCGCACCTACGCATGAGAGAGAGTCTCTCCCCTAGCATTTGTTCACAACTATCATGCTTGTGAAACAATATAAACCAACATTTATGCCTTGAGACTCCCAATGTAGGACTAAAGTCTCATTCACAATAGAGTTTCTTTATTCTCCTCCTCACTTTCCATTCACTAGAAAGTCCCACCACCTCTTTCCATTCACACTATATATCCAACACCACCTTGTGCAGCAATCCAAAATAAGTTTCTTTGAAGATAGTTTCAATTGCTTTGAAATTTCACTAAATATATTAACATGAGTCTCTAAAACAACTATATGTTTTACACTTTCATATACATTGAAAATAATATCTTGAATATCAAATAACCTATCTTGCACAAAAAAAATTTAAGATGTGTGTACAACATCTTACATGAAATAATTTGCCATGAAGAGGAAGATAATTTTATATGAGAGGTTATCCGACAATATCTTCACAGTTACATCGTTATAGCTAGCATTATCAACCGTAACGAACCATACCTTATTTTCCAATTCCCCATTCAACCAAGTACTTATTTAACAAATCATAAGTGGAAACACCATTATGAGATGGAGGAACATCAAAAAAATTTAGATTCTAATTCTACAAATTCCAACTAGAGGCCATATAGTGACAAGTGACAATCTTGTACAAAACCTTCTAATCTGACTTTCATAAATTAGTAGTCACACTAGATGCTCATGAATATGGATGGATAAAAAAATTAACACTAATTGCTCACGGATAAAAAAATTAATACTAATTGCCACCTTGTGATCGAAAAAGTAACGAATTCGAGTCCTGGAAATAGCCTCTTACAAAGTAAAGATAAAGTCGCGTACAATAGATTCTTCCTTGGGACCCCGCATGGCGGGAGCTTCATGTATCAAGTTGCCCTTTAACTCCACCTATGACGACCTAGTCATGGTCGGTCCCAACCCCGGATAAAAGAGGAGGGTTGCGTTAGGTTGTCAGTCAGCGTAAAAAACTATGGTAAATACTCAATGAATGGATCCATTAAACTATTATGTTAATGCAAGATGTTCTCCGAAAGGAACGCGTTGCAGGGTCCGACTGTAACGTCTTAGCAAGGATTGCTACATCTCCAGAACTTGGGTGTAGTGCTAAATATGCAAGAGTTCTCGTTGCAAGGTCCAATTGTAACGTCTCGACAAGGACTGCTACATCTCCATGAGAACTTGGGTGTAGTGTTAAATAGGCAAGAATTCTCACATCATAGGTGGAATAAGAATAAACATTATAGGAAAAATAATAGTCTGAGATTTGGAACATGGAATATAGGAACTCTTACTGGTAAGACAATGGAGATAGTAAACACGATGATTAGGAGAAAAATTAGTATTTTATGTGTGCAAGAGACAAAATGGGTAGACGAGAAGGCAAAAATGATAGAGAACTCAGGTTGTAAGTTATGATACACAGGAAAGAGTAAAATAAGAAATGGAGTGGGTATTTTGTGGATAGTTTTTTAAAAAATAAAGTTGTTAGAGTAATTAGAATGGGATATAGAATTATAGCTCTCAAGATAGTAATGGTGAAAGAAGCTGTGAACGTAATTAACATATATGTACCTCAAGTAAAATTAGATGAAGAAATCAAATCAAGATTTTGAGGCGATTTAGATGAGGTATTATAAAATATTCTGTCAAATGAAATGATTTTAATAGGAGGCGATCGAAATGGATATGTCGGAGTGAAAAATGAAAAATATGAGAGGGTGCATGAGGGTTATAAGTTTAGAATAAGAAATGAAGAAGGAAAACTATATTGAATTTTACGATAGCATATGACCTTATACTAGCTAATACATTTTTTAAGAATAAAGAAGAACATTTGGTCATATTCAAAAGTGGGAATAATAAATCACAAATTGGCTTTTTTATGGTTAGGAAAAGAGATAGGAAGATTTGTAAAGATTGTAAGATCATCCTTACAGAAAGCTTAACTACCCAACATAGATTAGTAGTGTTGGATATACGCCTTAATCATAATATCAATAGAGGAAAAATATACACGACTCCTAAAATTAAGTAGTAGAAGTTAAAGGATGTGAAACAAAACATACTGAAGGAGAAGGTAGGAATACAAATATTAGATGAAATATATGATGATGCTAATATGACATGAGATAAAATGGTATCAAAGTTGACGATAGCTATGGGGTGTACTCGGTGAGTTAAAGGGACATGCACCACCAAGTAAGGAATCTTGATGGTGGAATGAGATAGTATAAGAGAAAGTGAAGGAAAAACAAATAGCCTATAAGAAATTATATATTTGTAAGAACGAGGAAAACTTAATAAAATATACAATAGCTAAGAAAAAGACTAAGAAATTAGTGAATGAAGCAAAAATTAAAATGTTTGAACGATTATATCAAAATTTGGGTACAAAAGAAGGGGAAAAAGACATTTATAAAATAGTTAAAGCGAGAGAGAGGAAAACAAGAGACCTTAGCCAAATAAGATGTATTAAAGATGAATGTAATAGAATACTAATAAATGATAGCGAAATAAAAGAGCGGTGGAGGATTTACTTTCATCAAATTGTTAATGAAGGTTTAGGGGACTAACTTAACTTAGACAATTTAAGTAGTTCAAATGAGTATAGAAATTTTAATTTTCATCATAGAATTCAAACTTTAGAAATAAAACAAGCTTTGAAAGGGATGCAAAATGGAAAAGTTATGGGACCAGATGATATCCCAATAAAGGTATGAAAGTGCTTAGAAAAATAAGGTATTGAATGGCTTTTAAAAACAAAAAAAAATACCTAATCAATGGAGGGTAAGTACTCTAGTTCCCTTATATAAGAATAAAGGAGATGTACAAAATTGTACAAACTATAGGGATATTAAACTAAAGAGTCATACTATGAAATTTTGGGAAAGAGTAATAGAAAATAAAAATTAAGGAGATCATAATGATCGAAAATCAATTTGGGTTCATATTTGGAAGGTCAACAATAGAAGCTATACATCTTCTTAGACAATTAATTGAATAGTATCGGAAGCAAAAAAAAAGATCTACACATGGTATTCATTGATTTAGAAAAAGCTTATGATATAGTCTCAAGAGAAATTATATAGAGAATTCTAGAAAAGAGAGGTGTTAGCGTAACATATATTGAACTAATTAAGGATATATATAAATATGTAACGACCAGATTGAAGACTTCAGGTGTATCAACTGAAGCATGTCCAATAAAGATAGGGTTACATCAAGGATCAACTCTAAGCCCCTATATTTTTACACTAATCATGGACGAACGCACCGGACGCATTCAAGCTACAGTACCATAGTGCTTGTTGTTTGTAATGATATCGTTTTGATAGATGAAACACGTGAAGGAGTAAATGTTAAACTAGAATATTGGTGGGAAACACTAGAAGTGAAAGGTTTTAGGCTTAGTAAAGTAAAGACAGAATATATGAAATTTAAGTTTAGCAATATTAGACGTAATGAAACAATTATTAAGATAAGAAATGACAAGTTATCTAAAACTGAAAACTTTAAGTCTTTAGGATCATTTTTGCAAAGTGATGGAGGGATTGAGAGATATATCTTACATAGAATACAAGTGGGATGGTTGAAATGGAGGTTAGTATCAGGTGTTTTATGTGATCGTAAAGTACTTTTAAAACTTAAAAGGAAGTTCTACAAAATGACAATTAGACCTGCTATGTTATATGGTGTTGAATGTTGGGTTATGATTCGAACACATGAGCAAAAGATAAAAATTGTAGAGATGAGGATGTTAAGGTGGATGTGTGGACATACGAGGATAGGTAGAATAAGGAATGAGAGTATTAGAGAGAAAACAGAGTTGTATCTATTGAGGAAAAACTTCGAGAGACACATTTGAGATGGTACAAACATGTACTTAGACGACCAATAAATGTCCATGTTAGGCGATGTGAAACTATGATATATTTGCACATTAAACGTGGGAGAGGAAAACCAAAAAAGACTTGGATGACAATAATAAAATAAGATAAATTTTATTTAAATATAAATGATGATATAATAGAGGGGCAGAACCCAATAATGTAAAAGGATCCATATAGTCAATCCCACCTAGTAGGATAAAATTTGGTCGTTATTGTTGTTGCTACTCATGGATAATGGACAGGGATGGATAAAAAAAAATTAATACTAAATGTTCACAAATGGTATGCAACATATCATCCTTAATATAACATGTGTAATTTTTTTTATTAAAGTGTAACAAAAGGTACAATT
Source organism: Boesenbergia rotunda (assembly GCA_024364735.1). Classification (NCBI taxonomy): domain Eukaryota; kingdom Viridiplantae; phylum Streptophyta; class Magnoliopsida; order Zingiberales; family Zingiberaceae; genus Boesenbergia; species Boesenbergia rotunda. Next base: position 23,289 of record JAGFNQ010007648.1, on the reverse strand, counting down.
CTTCTTCAAAGTGATGGGAAGAAAAATAAATGATTAAGAAGAATTTATAACTTACCGCTAAAAAATTAAAGGAAATTTTCCGCAAATACATACGCTTAACTATGTAATTAACACACATAAAGTCATGTCACTAACTATTTTCACTCCATTATATTAGCTTTGCTTGTATTCATAATTTTTCTGATTCCATTCGCTTTCATTATTTATGCGTATCAAATCCAAGAGTTAACAAAAGAATAAAAATAATATTTCTCCTCTATTCTGTTCGTAAAAAATATATACAGTTGTTATTATTCCATTATATTTCATTCATCCATACCAAATGTAGAGTTAATTTTCTTCGTATCAGTTGTTTTAAACAAACTAAACTCAAATTGAGAGTTGAGATTGCCTGATAATCCAACAAAGAGAATTCTCAAGACATACGTGATATATAATCGGCTTTCCCACACATGCAAAATTATTTATCACCCTAACCCTGCAAATCGTAACTTTGAACTCATAAAGTTTAATAGTAGTCGTTTAAACAAGATCATCAGGGGATTTCCAATGTATCAACAAAACTTTCACGGCGATTTCACGCACAAAACAATAGATAACCATAAGATTCTACTTATTAGACAAGTTAATCCTCATCCATGCCGGGTTGTTGATCTCTCCTTGGCCCGCCTGCTGGCTTCGCCATTATTATCTGCACAATTAAGATTTTAATGCCAAAGAAATGAATAGTTCAGGGGAACCGAAAATGAATCACACATGTGAATTCAACAGGGAGAATAGAAATGTGACTCACTTGATCAACACGGAGAACAGTACAGGCAGCATCAGCAGCGTATTTAAGAGCAAAATATCTGCCACAATGTTCCAGGAAGGAATGTAGTTAGGGAGAAAGCAATAGGCAAAATTCCAAGAGGAAAGTGAAACCAAAAGCATCCATGTTCCAGTTACTTTTGTTCTCACTTTGCCGTATGTATAAACAATAGATACTGCAGAAATTTCCTTTTTCACTTAGTTTAATTCCAAATCCTATGTTGTCAGTGAATTTATAGATTCTAATACAACAACAACCAAGCATTATCCCACTGGATGGGGTCGGCTACATAGAAAAGAAATTTATTTGTAGTGGGATTCAAACCTAGGTATCCTAATTAAAATCTAATATCCTAACCAACTAGACTATATAGATTCTAATATGATTTTTTTCGGCTGAGTATCTGATATAGGAATTCTATCTAAAAGTCTAGACCTTTTCCAGAGGTTGTGCTACATAGTCAATGAGGAAATCTGAAACGGGTACGGGCAGATAGTACATGTGTCCTAATAAACTAAACAGTAGCCTTGAGAAATTGTTTCAGCACTCAAATTGTTCTTGGTTGAAATTCTACATTGTTTGATAATGTAACACAAAGATTTCCTATAAATTTACAACCCCAATTTCGCTAAAGGTATTAAATCCAACATTTCCATAATCTCATCCCAGAGTAGTTATCTACTCTAAATTATCAAAAGAATTTAGCATTTTTCCATATACATAACTCAAAACATACATCTATAACCTAACTAATGAAGCAATTCTTCAATGTTGTCTGAAGTGAACTAGAGAGCAATTCATTGATGCAATATTACAGAAACTTCAATTTTATGTAATAAACAGAGTTTTGAATGTGAGAACAGTCATGCTATCCAACTTCTCAAACTTCCAAAACAATCTGTAATAGTTCCTCTGTATTTGTCTGTCCAAATATCTAAAAATAAATAGCTGGGCTGATTTTAATTATGCATGAAGCATGCACAACTAGCTTAAGCACTAAATTCCCATTTCCAGGAATTTAACAAATCCTTTAGAAACTAATACTTCTATGCTCATTATATTAATTTCAAGAGGCTTTCTACCTACCCTTCTTCACAATAGGAAACAAAACAAAAAGAAAGCAGCAGAAGCCATAGATGAATTACAATGATAGGATCAAACAACCGAATTAGCATGTGCAAAAAAACCAACAAAAAAAAAACAAAAAGATAGAAAAAGGAAGCCCAGCCTTAAGTTTCAATTGTAAATATTTATTATGAAACAAAGGAAATGGAAAATGGACTGACTTAGTCACATATAGGTCCCAAATATTCATGGTTGAGACATCTTTGCAGACCCCTTCTTCTAGGTCAATGCCGACACATGAATTTCCACCAGCATGCTCAGCATACAAGGAAGAAATTATCTCGATTGCATTGAGTCCAGCATTTTCAGCAAGGATTTTAGGCACCATTTCAAAACTTTCAGCAAATTTTGCAATTGCATATTGATCCAAGCTGTAATTGTGAACAATGAAAGTAAAATTTGTTAAGTTGAATGCCTGAGGTAGATAGTTACCAAAGTTCATTTGCAGTGTCAATTAACACCAATTGATGATTAAACAACAAAAACACGCACTTCAATATATATATTGCTAGATAAATGATATTAGAAAGAAATGTAATAATACATTCAGAAGCATAATAACTAATAGGAATTAAAAAAACAAATAAGTCTTAGGGCATGCATCGAGTACTAACTCTAGATTGGTAATTACAAAAGGAAGCATGTCACATGTGATAAAGAACTAATTAGAAATTTCAGACGCCGTGAAGTCCTGGTTAAGCTCTTGTTCATTTAACTTGCTAAATTCATCTTAATTTTGGTGCAAGACACAGATCTATAAGGCTGACTCTTACAAGCCTATAAATTGATAACATCCGGAATTTCAGCATTGCTGGTCAAGTTAATAACCTAGCCCTCCTACAAGACTTCATACTGATAACATTCGGAATTTCAGCATTGCTGGGCTATTAACTCCCAATTTGTCAGAGTCTCCTCGTATGTTTGGTTGTTTACATTCTAAAACAACTTAAAGCCTCCCTGGTTCTGCAATTCATAACAACCATCCACTCTAATCCCAGCAAAAGTTCAGTGTGCACCTCCCCCTTTTCTCTTATAGATAGGGCTCTCAAAGGAACTCAGTTTTCTCGAACATGTTGAACTCAACTTCAAAATTCATTTGGATTGAAAAAACATACAAGATCAACTCAAAACAAACATATGCATGGTTAAAACAACCACAAAATGTGTTAAATAAGTAACCCAAACGCCAAGTATCAGTCCTATAGGTCTAGTATCGTTTCTTCTACCTATGCATTAAACTACAAAGCAACTTAATTTGATGTCCTTCCTACATATTTCAAGTCAGATGATACCAACAAGATTGCTAGAGTTACTTCTAACTACTAACAGTAGGTAACTTAGGTAATAGTTATTGGTTGGTATTGTCATATATTCATGAAATTAATTTATGGTAGTTTCACTCAATATGGGTAACCTGAATTTTTCTCAAGAGGGGACCGAGAATGAAACCAAATTGGCACCACTGAACATACATATCTCACCCGTGACAACCTAGGACCAGCCTTGCATTGAGCAAAAATATATGTCTTGGCCTGACCAAGTTTGACAAACTTGAAAGATTAGTACCCTCTAGGCATAACAAAGAATATCCTAAAAGAGACTTCTAATTATTGTGAAGCTAAACATAATACCAAAGAAGGGAGTAGAAATATAATTGGTGTTGGACCATTGATTAAGGAAGAGAATTATTGAGAAGTGAAACATAATACCAAAGAAGTGAAAATATAATTAATGTTGAATCAATCTAGTATTATGTTGAGCGCAAAAGCACCTCCGTGTCTGGTCCTTTCCTTAAATTGCCACTTCTCCTTGTTGTCTAGTTCTTCAATTTTCCTTTTGTTTTGCACTTGCACCATTGGAGCCAGTGAAAACGTACATAGAGAAAATGATATTCTCAATTTTCTAATTCTAGCAAAGGTTTGAGGTTTTGAGCTATCCTTTTCATCTCTGAGGACCTGAACAAAAAGTCATGTTCTCAGTTTGCTAGTTTTAGCAAAGGGTTTAGCAATTCTATCCATACTTAGGACACTCAAGTGCTTTCTTTTCCCTCACTGTATTGCACGCATGTGAGTATTTATGCTCCAACTTGAACCAGAGTATTTAAAGAGTATTAGGCTAATAGGTGTCATAAGTTTAGTTCCACATTGGTATTTTTAAGTTAAGGTTTTATCAAGACATATACACTTATTTAATTGTTATTCCATGATGAATGTAATACAATAAATTTTCTATTCTAAAATTCTACAGGAATGTGATATTTTAGTTCCTTATGTATTTATTGGAATGAATAAATGACACAATAAACTAAATATACATTTCGTGGATGATGTTGTAGGTAGAGTGCAACATGTTCCAAAATAAAATTTTCCCTGGAGAAAATAAAAGGATAGTTAGAGAAGCAGATCTGCTCAGTCGGTACATTTGTGTGTCAATATGAATCATACGTATCATAACCAGAGGCTGAAATTTTCAGCATCAAAATGATAATCCTTGCATTCATTAACACAGAAGTACCATTACATTTCGAGTTAATACATCTGAACATGTTTTAACTCTTTGCATGAGACTATCTGATGGATAAAAAAATCTCTGGATAACCTCATTCCTAGCAAATTGTAGTAAATTCCAATGCACAAAAAGAACAATAGCAAACAAAATCGAGACTAAAGTTTCAACGTCTATTCTAAGCTTAAAAGAGAGACAGGGGAGACTAAATTTCAGGTTATTTTACTCCAAGTCCAAGAAAGGAAGGGGATGTCTACCAATCATCTATGACGCCTTATCTATTCAGGAAACATTCGACAAATGAAGCAACACTGAAGTAAAAAAAAGGTAAGTGAAAGACAAAGTCCTGATTCAAATCCCACTTAACGATTTGCATTTTAAATTACTGGCATATCCTTTTTAATCCTTAAAATCTACCCCCTTTTTATTTTTATTTTTTTCCTTAAGAAACGATAAGGGCCCATTTGAACCTTGACTTGGTCTAGTGCTCTGAGAGGAGCCACAACAGGATTTATGAAGGAGACTAGAGGCTTCAATAGTAATCATGCCAACATCCTAGTCAAACTTTAAATCTTGATATATAAAAGGGGCAGGAAAAGGATAACATGACTTATTGGCTTCCAAAAGGGTAACAAGGGCCATAATATAGTTACGCACATATGCAGAACTGAACATAGGGAAGAGTTGATTCATTGTCGAGGCCTTGTGGATGACATGATTTGTGGAAAAGGGGAATCTAGAGCTCAACCTTAATCAAATTGGACAGCAGGTTCAGCAGCTAGTGTTGGGTTGTTCCATGTGTCAGTTGGTGGAGCGAATTATTTCGCCCATGCAGACCATAACAGAACTAGATCTTAGACCGTGATTTTAATTGCTCTCAGATAAAATCAAAAGATGAATTACACTGAACAAGGACACCATTTGACCTAATGTAAAATGCTTATTGTGAACTAAACTATTAACTACAAACAACTATCAACTTTAGAATAAACCTTACAAAAGAAACTAAAACAATCTGAACACTAACACTTTTTATTCAATCACATAGTGACAGCTAAGAATCATGGTTTAAAATCTTAATCCATGCCAAGATTTCGGTCTTGGACTTGAACGATACAGTTTTGATACAATATTGTGTTGTGCCGAGGTTTCGGTAATGGACCGGAACGATACAATATTGTGTCGTGCTGAAATAGTTTCGATATTTTTTAAATATAAAATATATTAACTAAAAAATCTAAATATTTAAAAATAAAAGATATAAAAAATAATATATTTTTTAAATATATATATATATTAAATTAATTGGATAATTTTATTAGATTAAACCTACCTGTTCTGCGACAACCGCGAGCACGTTGGCCCACGCAACGTTCCCGAACTTGGGCTCACACGACGCGCCCGGACTTGTTGTCAGCTCGGCCGACGTGACCAAACGCTCGGCCGACATGACCGCACTCGTAGTCGGCCCGCGCATCGCTCGGACTCTCGCCGAGCCTTGGCAACACATCTAGCAGCGACACCTCCAGGCCCAAGCAATGCATTCGGAGTCATCGCCAAGCCCGCGTGGCGCATTCGGACTCGTCGCCGGGCCCGGGCGACGCGTCCATTGGCGATGCCTATGGACCCGAGCAACACATCTAAACGCGTCTTCAATCCCGCTTGATGCCTCTAGGTGTTGGCGTTGTGTCGGTTCGTGGGCGGAACAAGATGTTTTGCCCGTATAAGGCGAAACGGCTCAAAATTTTAATCTATGCTAAGAATGAAACTTTTTTTTCAACTTAGCTGAAACAAAGCATGAAATAACACTATAATTCCAAAATACCAGGGATGGATATTTGAACACATAAAGCATGCATATTTGAACAAGTTCGATGGCAGATAATGTAAATACCCTGAGTTGGTGCCTCTTACAAGCCTAGGTACTGCCAGCGCTGATTGAGAGCACATCAATAAACAATACTTCATTTAGTCATGTAGTAATATTTTTCACCGAGTTTTTAGCAATGGTTTCCTTACAATGGATTAAAACAAATGTGAGATATACGTACTGCATGATCAGATCCAATGAAGCCTTTCTAGAATCCAATGAATAAGATTTTTTTTATCTTATACTATGATACTTAAATACACACTGATTAGTCACAAGAGTTGCAAATCTGTGACTCATGAAGTCATGATTAAATCAGTGAGGAAAACTTACTCAGTTTCTTTCAATGCAAAGTCCTTCAGCCTTCTAGCCAACTCTATGTCAGTTGCAGCAGCACCAGGGAGAATGCGACTATCTCTGCACATTGCCTGATCAATGATGAAAACAATAAATAGAAAATTTGTTCAGTCATATGAAACATTCAGATACCTATGGCAATAATCAGAGGCCCGACTGTTAGACAACATATTCCAAGGATAACTTCATGGTGGCTCACCTTATAGGAATTAACACCATCATCAACAGCCCTCTCAAGGTCATCTAGTATACTATCAGTACTACCTCGTAGAACCACTGTAGAGACTGAGTTCCCACCTTGTTCATTCTTCACTAAGGTTACCTGTCCAAAAGAAAGTGAACATGCAACTTAAGAAGCATGCGCCAAAAAACAAAGATAAACATAAATCGGTACAAAGAAAAAAGAGAAAAATACCCGGGCACCACCAATTTCTTCCACAGAAATGGAATCAGCATATCCCAGATCATCAGGATTTGGCTGGCTGAGTTTGAGCTGTAGCAATAAAATTTATTAAATTATGAAGCCATTTTTTCCCAGAAAAGTGTACTCAAAATCAACTCACAAGCGCCACAGCACCAGTTGTGCGGCAAAATCTTCGCAGTTCGAACTTAGAGCTGATCTTTAGAACCATAAGTCTGAAAATTTAAAAGAAAAAATGAAAGCAAAATTAGACTGTAACTCTTGCATCATTATTTACCCATTTTTACATGGTTGTGAGAATAAGTTCATGGTAGTATGCACTCAAAAACCACAACTTAAATCTATGCTTTGGTTTCGCATATCCAACTTGCAGGCCTCTTCTTCCTAGAAATCTTGAGGCTAAACCTAATTTATGTGAAAGTCTCATGTTCATTGAAAATCTTAGGAACAAATTCAACATAGGTTTCTAAAGTCTGGTGGTATGCATAGGATATCAAATGCATATATGACAGTCCTTGGAAGATTTTTAGATAAAGGTAAAATGTGGCACAACCTAAAATATTACTGATATGAAACTAAACAAAATATCTGCATGGTAACTACTCTACAAGGACGGGCCTAAATAATCATGTCAATATTCAATTAATAAAATCTTTGAAAAAAAACATAAATAATTTTACAATGTTTGCCCCTTCTAAATTTTACCTTAACATACTAGTTCCCTCCAAAACAAAATTCCTATATCTATCACTAAGTCTACCAAGAAGACTAGTAAAAATCAACCAAATGTAAAACAAGAGGTACTGCTAGCGTTAAGGAAACAAACTAATTACTTATAGCGTTCACAAAAGTGTAATGCCATATCTCCAACAGCTGCACCACTGACAACCACCTTTGCCCCAGAATCAACGACGGCTTTGATAAGCTCCTCAATTTTAGCTTCTTCAGTTTTAGCATAATTTTCTAGCTGCAAATTAAAGATTATTTGCATCACAATAGATATAAGCATATTATCCCCAGAGCACACATTGCTAGCACTAAAGCACATCCTTCAAGCAGTTTGATACATAAAAATCCAGAAATGCAATAGTGTCAATAATACTAGAATCTAAATATCACCAAAAATCCAACCAGATGTCTCACCTCCACAGTTGAAGGCAAATGATAAATTGCATTGAAGTAACACGGAGTAGTATACAGCATGATATGAGCAAAGATCATGAAACATGATTAATGCAATAGAAGATTTGCCTACAACATGAAATAATTATCAATGTTTAGAAGGTGATAGACAACTCTTTTGCTGATGCAAGGAACATGTCCCCAAGTACAAATGCACACGAGCACACACAAAAAACATTAGATAAGTAACGATAATTGGGTTTGAGTTATGGTTTTGGACTTGATAATTGGGATGAGGTGGATTTGGCTAGCTGATGTTGAGTTTTTACATTTTATTAGTATCTTGGCTGGCTTATTGGAATGTTTTGGCATATTCATATATACAGAAATGAGAAATACCTTGAGCAAGCAAACAACTAAATATAATGCATAAAGTGCCACAAACTCCAACCCGCAAATTATAAAAGTATTCAACCCTTTTTCTGATCCTCCCAATTGGGATGCTGTATTGTACATTGGACATAAATGACTAACCATCCAACAAATTGTAAAAACAATGAGTTATGAGTGCATCATAAAACCTATAATTTTCAAGTCAATCTATGTATCACTTCATATACTTTACCAAAGATGTGCACAGAGTAGTTAACTGTTAACCTATACACAAGGGAACCAGCATCAGTGCATCCCATGAATGTACCAACTATGTTGGTAGGCTTAGCAGATAGCGTGGTTGTCAAAATAAGTACAAGTATCAAGGCCATTTGGTTAAAGAAAATCTAAAGTATCAACCATATCACATCTGTACGAGTGGCAAAATAGGAAACTATTAGAAAAATTAAATAGTTTGATATAAAGATAACAATGATGTTCGATCATAATAAGATAACATATGGCTTATGAAATAGCATAGTAACAGTATAAAAATAATCAACAGTAGAATTTATAAATTAAATTACTCATATTATCAACAACCCCATCTGTTGTTATTATTTAATAAACAATAGAGTAATGATACGTACAGTGAAAGTGAATGCTTCAGTGAAAACTTTGACCGTCAATCGGCGGCACGTTCGACGTCCAATCGTCAATCGGACACCGTCGACGGACCAAACTATACCCTGGGGGCACAGTGAACCTGTCGGGGATCACCACAATTACGATCTCACATCATTCACTGTCGATTCCGATGGCTTCACCATTGTCGGTGATCCCGACGAGTTCACCATCCCCCCAAGGTATAGTTTGATTCGGAGGTGCGATTGGAGCCCGCCGATGGAGTCCGATCGGCGATCGGACATCGGACATGCCGCCAATTGATGGTCAAAATTTTTACTGAAACATTCACTTTCACTGTGCAAATCATTATCATTTACTATATTATTATTAGATATTAACAAAGAGAGTTTTGTTAGATATTAATAAATTATTAGATATAATTGAAAAGGGAGTTTTGTTAAGGGGCTAATAAAGAATATTTGTTAAAATAGATTATCATTTACTAAAAGACTTCTATAACAACTTAGCCTAACTGCTCTTGTACAATATTTTATGCAAATGGTAGCATTATTTTATTTCCTATAAATTTCATATCTCACTCAACATCAGTAATTTTTTTAATTAGCCGCCAACATTTTACATCCCCCCCAAACCCACCCCAAGCTTGTCAAAAGTGATCACTTCAATCGCTTAAGCGCAAGGCACTGCGAAGCGCGAAGCTTCCAAGAAGGTGTGTGCTTCGCGTAAAAGCGAACGCTTCGCTTTTGCGCGAAGCGTAGAACTTTTAGTTTATTTTTTTGGTTATTTTTAAGTTTAAAGCAGCCCTAAATCTGTGTTTACCTCAAACCAAACCGCCTCTTTGTTGCCAACGCTGCTTCTTCTCTTCGTTGCCACCGCTGCTTCTTCTCTTCGTCGCCGCGCTGCTTCTTCGATCGCGGCTTTAAGTAAGTGCTTTTTCTCTTCTCCTCTTCTTCTCAGATACAGTTGTCTTCTTCTCCTCCTTTCTCTTCTTCTTTTTCCTACCCGACATCCTCGTCGCGTCGATCGTGAGTCACATGCGACACTGGAAACCTCGTCGAACGCCTCCGGTATCGCTTAAAACATTCCGCTATGCTTTCGGTGCCGCCTGGGATGCATGATCAACAGTCTCATCGTCGCGAGAAATTTCTCGCAATTTTAAAATTTTATTTATATTAATGTTTTTAATTTTGATTTAATTAAATTAAACAATTCTCAACTTAAATTGGTATTTCGAATAGATTTTTACAAAACCTAATTAAATTATCACAATTAAATATATAAAAGTATATTTAAAGTAAAAAATTAATAAACTTTATTAATTCATATAAATTAAATTTAAATATACAAAAAATATTTCTAATAAAAAATTCTAATAAATTTTATTAATTAATATAAATGATAAATCAGATTTAAAATTTATAAAAAATATATGTAAAATAAAAAAATTAATAAATTTAATTAATTAATATAAATCAGATTTAAAATTTAAAAAATTAAATATAAAAAATATAATAAATTTTATTAATTTATATAAATCAGATTTAAATATATAAAAATATATTTAAAATTAACAAAATTTTAAAAAATTATTAATTCATAAAAATCAGAAATCAGATTTAAATTTTAAATTCATAAAAATTATATTTAAAATTAAAAAAAATCTGATGACATAGATTTGGGCAATAAAGATGATGATTATTTTGATATTTGATATTTCATCTATCATATTTTCAAAGACTTTTGATTTATTTTTAATTTTTTGAATAATCTACAGTTTCATCAAAAAAATATTTTGTTATGGTCATTTGGATTTTAAAAAATATTTTCAAAGACTTTTAATAGATATAATAGTCCTTTTGTTTATTAGCTTTTTTCCGTAAAGCTCGCGCCTTGCACTTTGCGCTTTAAGCCCTAAGATCCTTAAGCGCTTTTTTGTGCCTTGCGTTTTTGACAACTATGACCCACCCCCAATTTAAACATATTTAACTAACCCACATTAGCTATGGTGAACAAGAAAGTTCCACACCATCAGAAATTCCTTTAGACATAAACAGGAAAAAAACATCAAAACAATTAGTCACACCCAAACAACTCATTATACTGCCCAAACCAAAATGAAAGAAGGAATAGAGAAAGAAAGAGGCATGCACATATGAATTTTTAAGTAACAGATTTAGTACCTGTTCTGCGGTGTGAATAAGAACAGTTCCCTTTGTCTCAGTTGCTGACGTATCAATGCCACCAGCAAATACAGCAATCTATCAACAGGGAGTGCATTAGCCATTGGATTATGAGTATAGACAAGCAAAAAAAATTGTCAATAGAAAAAGAAGCAAGGATGGGGATTCTAACATTTTTCAGAGATATAAATCCTCTATATTCCATGGGCAGGAATTTCTCAAAAAGATGCCCACCCACAGGAAACATATGCATCTCATAGTACAGTCTAATGTTGAATTCTTCCAACCACATCATATGATCCCTATCTGATCCTCAACAGATATAGAGGCACATGAATTTTTGACCAAATCAAAATATGGATCAGACCTAGGTCCAGGTTATTATGCTCAATAGCTTTGTATTATGTTCCAGCTCTAACTTTAAGCAGCCAAATCTTTTCCAATTTGCTAGCCTTTCTTTCACAGGGAAAAATGATTTTCCTAATTTTCTCATTCTTGCTTTATTCACTGTAGATAATATATATGCAGTATGCACTGCCATTGTTTTTTCAGTTTTTATTTACGAAATGACAGATTTTTGAGAAAAAGGACTGTCACGATTACTATCTACGTGAATGGTGAAAGATCTTTGACTCCATAGGAAAAATCTTAAGTGAACATAACACAACTACTGATAAATTCTGAAAACAGTTGGCATTATTATTTTTTACAAGTGCAAACTTTCACGATTTCTTTGTCCAAAGGTGAAAACTTGAAGATCAATAATTAATATTTAAAGAAAGCAATCACATTTGCAATTGTTTTCAGAAGAAGCCTTTGTGCCACAAAATTGCTTTTGATTAGATGTATAATTCTTTAAAAAAATAGGGAAAATTACTTGTATATCTGAATGCCATGCTGGCAAACTAACAAATAGGAAGAGAACTTGTCAGCATAGAAAAAAAAAACTGATTGTACGAAAGATCGTTTTCTTATACCAAATTTGTAAGATCCACAACACTACCAAGGAATGACTTCGTAAGATCAATTGTGAAATAGAAAGCCCGATACAATGACTATACTTCTTTCAAGTACCTGTTCAATCTAACATGTGCCTGGAATTTCATTTGATTCAATCCCAAACTGATTCTGTTCCCATGTGAGATGAATCGCTGGGAATGTATCTGCCATGAAATCTACAGTCCAGTACGTCACAGAAAACATTTCTGAAATAAGCACCAACTTGGATGTAATTGTCCGTTGACATGAAATACAAGGTCCAAGATCTTCCAATATGCTCTAATTAAATGATTCTCTTGAATTGCTTCTAATGTTTTATGTGAGATATTACTATGAAAGTTGTACATGGTGATATATTACATTGGTTTAGTTAACTATAATAATACTATATACATTTGAAAGTTCAGTTCTTGGGAAGTAGCCCTACAACCAAACTGGATTTGGTGTGTCTCTCTATCTGTTATATTGCATATTGACATAGGAACTCATTTAGAGTTACTACTAGCATCTTCTCTCATCTGAATAAGACGAGCTAGCCTATAACTTGTTTGTTATAAGAATTTGAAACCAAAACAGATCAGTATGATTCTTTTTTCCCAACAAAGAATTAGAGCAAGAACGCAATCATGTGTTTTTGTAACACATTAATCCAAAAATTCATAACAAGGGCATCATTTCCATAATTATGGCAACTGACTAGGAGTTAACGATTTGAGTTCCAAATTTTCCAACTATATGACACTGGACCCTTTAGATTGCTTGTTCTTTGGTCGATCCAATTATAAGGGTTGATGCAATAATTGGACAGTCAAAATATGTTTATATTAGTATTTGAGATTATTATAGCGACATGGAAACTTGGATTGCAAGCACAATTTGTATTTAGGAATTTACTCTTTTTCTTTCTTTTTAATTTTGTTTAGTCTGCAAAAGTGAAATTATGTAGATTTTTTGGATTAAAATAAATTTAAATAAAGAATTATCTTATTCTTTTTGTTTTAAGATGGATAGCTTCATGTCTCTTGAATAAACTGGATTCCTTGTCAATTATTTCTAAAGATGGATCCTTCCTAGTTATCTCCTTTTGTCTCTTCTTGTTGGATTCTTATAAAAAGACTGTTACTCTCACATGGTTTGGTTATCTAGTGAAGCATCACTACTATTTTTTCAACAACTTTTCTTTCCTAGTCCTTCCACCATCAATTTGGCATCATAGCCTAAGTTGGGATGGCTAGATGTCTTAGACCCAACCCTATCCTTCCCACCAAAAGGTGATTCGTGTGAGGTAGAGATGGAGAAACTAAGAAGGTAATTTGAGCTTCTCCGAGAGTGTCTTGCACATGTGGCAACCTTGGGACAGGTTGTTCATCATGTTTTGGAGCATGAAAATCAAAGTGTTAAAGAAAGTGAAGTCAATCCATTTCACTATGCTAGAAATCAAGCATCATGTGACAAAGAGTCACTTTTATAATTGAAATGCAAAACATCCAGGCCAAACTCAGTTGAACTTCAGTGATCATATGTTTGTTTTGACATCCTTCTGTATTGCAATTAGTTGCAGAACTAATGTTATATTGTGGAAAGAAATAATCATGAAAACTCGAGCATGAAATCTTTCAGCTGGAGAGAATGATGACAGAGCTGCCACTGTAACTTCTCAACTTTTCGGCCATCAAAGAGTGAACCCTTAAATTGCTTGACTCTTCAATCTATCAAATTCATTGTTGTAAAAGTCGGCGCCTAGGCGCTAGGCGGCACCCCACCGTGGTGCCGCCTAGCACCGCCTAGGCGCCGATTAGGCACCGACTAGGCGCTAGGCGGTAGTCCTCCGCCCAACTACCGCCTAGCGATTTTTACAACCTTGATCAAATTGTAGGAGTTGACACAACAACCAGAGCAACACTCAAACAGTGTATCCAAACTAATTTATGAGTCACCCACGAGAAAGAGTCATCATATGAAATCCAATATGTGCATAGATAGAAGCATGTTTGTTTGATACTTGAGAATTTGAATTGTATGGAATGGATACTTAGGTTCCGAGGACACAACTTATGTTAGCGAATTTTCACTTTTTCTTACTTCCTAAGTTTCTAAGTTTGTCTATAATCCATAAAGGTCTCGTTGTAAATAGGATAGTTCAAATGAAAGAATTAACCTATTCATTCTTTTTGAAGATGTATTTCTTCATGTTTCTTAAATAAGGTAGATTCCTCCTCAATCCTTTTGAAGGTGGATTCTATATCCCTCTTTCTCTCTTCTTCATGATTCTTTCTCGATTCTTTTGGATTCCTTCATAGTTATCCCCCTTTCTCTCCTCTTGATGGATTTTTCCTAAGAAAAAAAATGTTCCCTTGAGGTGATAGGGCTACCTAGTGTCGCGTCCCTCAACTATTTGCCCTCCTTCCTCACCCATCCAACATCAACAACCATGAAGATTTTGAAAAGACAGTAATAACCAAATAAAAGGAACAGAAGAACATAGAATCCATCTAAAAGGATCAGTAAGGTGGGAGAAGATCACTAATATTCCAAAGTATATACACTTCCATTGGTTATTTTTGTTGTAACACAATAGGATAGTAACTCTTTGTCGAGTTTGGGTCTACACCAGCACAGCCATCTAAAATGTCAAATTTCAACACCAATAAGAAAGCACATATAAGAACCATTATAGGTAGTACCTTTGCCTTCTCAACCCGCTTAATTGCACCAACAGTTTCACCCTTCAAGACCATACCACGTACAACTAATGAATTGTGCAAACCACCTCCAAGTAGTTTGGCAACTCGAATGTTGTCAACATTAAAGTTTGCTGGATTCTTTGGGCAAACTTGGATGCACGCCTGCATGTGATAGCACAGTAAACTAATTTTCAGAACAAAACCAATAATTGAATGGGTGAAGCACTGAAATCCTCACATCAGCAATGAGAGGGCATAGAATATCTTCTTGTCCAAATTGCTTGCTTGCAACAGAAGCTCTCATTCTGCTAAAGACTTCGTCTTTATTCCTAACATCCATGGTTTCTGATCCTTTCTCCACCAGTTCATCCAAAATTGCAACTGTCTAATCATAAAGATGAGAGAAGTATAAATTAAGCTGACCTTAAATCTGTGCATTTAAAACAAAACACTGTTTAGTTCAAGACAGAAATAACCTTATTTATGGCTTTTGTATAACCGCTTATTATGTCACTAGGGTGCAAACCCATCCTAATCAATTCCTCTGCATTCTGAAGAAGCTCTCCTGCAAATGATATGGTTAGATTAGCTCCATCACCAATCTCCTCCTGTTGGGCCTTTCCAGCTAGCACCAAAATTTTTGCAGCTGGATGCTGCACCTCAAGCTCATCCACTATAGTGGCAGCATCATTTGTCACAAAAAGCTTATCCAGATGGTTGATAACCATTTTGTTCATGCCTAAAAAGTTCCACAATCAAAAGAGCATTAGCTGAACTCGGATAAGAAATCAAAATTATGCGAAGTTCAATCATATTATAGCCTTCATATATGAGATCAACAATTCGTAATCCCAAAAAGGAACAAAAAAAAATAAACATCTATATACAGTTTGTAATGTGACAAGTTAACTTAAGAGGACGAAAAAGACAAGGATCTAATGTTGAACAGATGCGCACGGCCTATTTGGCATCTTCATGAACCAGAACGAAACCCACGGGAAATTTATCTATCCAAAATAATTCAACAAGAAGCAATTCACCTACAAAACGATCACTTGGATATGATTTTGAGAATGAAAGAACCACACGTATCTGGCATTCTTATAGATAACTGGCGTTAATAAATGGGATCGGCACTTTGAGCTCGAAAGAAAGATCTTTGGATAGACAAACCGTTGGGGCCGAGCGAAGTGCGTGTAATGTCAGAGAGCTGCTTGCATGCGTCGATGTTCTTGAGCACGGCCTCATCGAGACCAGAGAGGTGCTTGTGCCCTTCCTTGAGCATCGCCTGAATGCCATAAGCCGGCAACCCGAACGACATCTTGCCAAACCCTGGACTAACGACGGGAGACAACCAGGGGGGAAAAGGAGAAGAAGCGAGAACCAGTCGAGATCTCGGCCTCCAAGCCTCTAGAAGAAAAGGAGACGATCCATCTGGAACCTTTCCGCAAAACCTCCCAAAACCCTAGGTTCACTTGAACCGCAACTATCTCGGCCGCGCGCGCGTGCGTTGCACGTGAGAGTATGGCCCGAAGAAGAATTTCAATAGCCTAACGTAGACCCGCGGGCCGGGTCCAGCCCGGACCCGGCTCGGAACTGGCCCGGGTCAACGGGCCGGTTGGCCCGTTGACCCGGTTAGCCGGGCCGAACCGGGCCGGTTCCGGTTCCGGGCCCTCGGAACCGTGAACCGGCGATTAACCGCCGGTTCAGTGCCGTTGGGCAGTTTTTATATTTTTTTTTTGGACGGATGAGACCATTTGACCGTTTTTTGATCAATGGCTACGATTTAGTGACCGTTATGATCCGAACTCTATAAATAGGGAGCTCATTTCATCATTTTTACTCACAAAACAACTTCTCTTCTCTCAATCTCTCATTCTCAACTCTCTAACTCTCAACTTCTCTCCGCGTTCTTCATCGACGATAATGCAAGGAGGTCACGGAGCTTCATCATCTCGATCTCGG
Source organism: Boesenbergia rotunda (assembly GCA_024364735.1). Taxonomy (NCBI): domain Eukaryota; kingdom Viridiplantae; phylum Streptophyta; class Magnoliopsida; order Zingiberales; family Zingiberaceae; genus Boesenbergia; species Boesenbergia rotunda. Next base: position 6,230 of record JAGFNQ010007648.1, on the reverse strand, counting down.
AGGGGAAAAAAATTGCATACGAGGATCCCAACCTTCAAATTCAATCTACCGATGATGAGACCGAGGCTCAGCCCCAACACCCTCCGATCCCCGAAACGTAAAGAAGTACCGATGCGATTACTTCTAAGGTTCAGGATAATCCTCCTTTAAAATCGTCTATTTTCACTAAACATTTTGAGAAGGTCACACTTCCGTCGGGAGAAATGCGTGCAAAATGCAAGCATTGTAATGCTTCCTACAAATTCCAAGCCGGCGGCGGCTATGGGTCGTTGAAACGACATGTAGAAACGAAGCACCCGACGGAATATGGGCTTGACCGCTCTCAAACACAATTATCTAGATTTTCTAGCGGTAGTAGTACTGATTCTGATTTATTTTTATATTCAGATAATAAATTAAGAGAATCATTAGCTAAATTTGTTTCCGTAGAATATCTTTCTTTTAGTTTTGGAGCTAAATGCACATTTGAAGATTTGTGTAAAGAATCTCTTAATCCTGCTGCTAAACGTGTACCTAGGACTACACTAACTCGTACAATTAAAAGATTAGTAAAACAAGAAAAAAAGAATTTAATTGAAGAATTTAGTAAATTAAATAATAAAGTTTCTTTATGTTCCGATATTTGGAGTGATCATTGGCAAACTCATTCTTATATGGGTATAACATGTTGATCCTGTCGCCGAGCGCGATGGAGCCGCAACCAGATGACGGTGTAGAGGGGAATGACGTGGACGCTGGCTGGATGCCCTCACGCAGAACGGCAGCGGGTGGGGGGTGCCCTGCGACCGGACGTGAGCAGACGCCGCCTGGTGAAACTTCGGCCGGATAGAAGTGGACCTGTCGAGGAAGATGACCGTTAGCAACCTAGCCGGGAGACGTCCCAGCAAGGCACTCCGACGGTCAAGTCAGTACTCCGATGAACAGGAAAAATAATGGAGCACTGGAGATGAATGGCTTCGCGTGTGTGCGTACCTGCGAATGAGGAGAGGAGTGGCTTATATAGCCGGGGAAAAGGACCAAGTCTGACATGTGTCAGGACCTTCTGACAAGGTCAGAGGATATGGTATGGTTAGGTCGATTTGGGTATGACCTGTGTCAGGATCCTCTGACAGGATCAGAGGATGTGGTATGGTTAGGTCGTGTTGAGTATGACCTGTGTCAGGATCCTCTGACAGGGTCAGAGGATATGGTATGGTTATGTTAATTTGTAACCAATATTCTTTGTCGTATACGGTTTGTCTTATGTGAGGCCAAAGACAGGTTTCTGTAAATCAGAGAAAGTCAGTTCACACGAATGGTGATAGCTTATTATCTGCAGCGGGTGCAGGTGTATTCTGTCTTTATCCCCGGGTGATCCCAAGAGAGTGCCCGAGTGGACACAGGGACGGCAAGCCCGGCTGGATATCAAGTCTGGGTGTAAAGGACTGCCGGGCGGATGTACTAGGATACACGAGGCGTGTAAGCCTTAAAGCGGTCGGCCGGGCGGGAATACCCGACTAAACGAGGCGTGTAAGCCTTAATGTGGCCGGGCGGAAATACCCGGATAAACGAGGCGTATAAGCCTTAATGTGGCCGGGCGGAAATACCCGGATAAACGAGGCGTGTAAGCCTTAATGCGGTCGGCCGAGTTTGACCGACTGGTCGAACCGCCGTATTTATTCTAACCAGCCGCCCTGAGTCCGACCGGCCGGCGGGGGCCCTGGGCCCGGCTAGGGTGTCAAGCTGGCTACCCGTACAATGACGTGGATCCTGAAGTTGGCCAGGCCGTTTGCCACGATGGCTGTCCGTACGGTGCCAAAGATAGGGCGGGATCAATAGCCTTCCCCTCAAGTCTAGTCGAAGGAGGCGATCAGTCCGACTGACTGGACTACAAGTGTGAACAACCATTCTGCGGCCGAGCGATTTTGCCCTTTTAATATCCGACCGACTTAACACGATGCTCAACAGCTGGTGTTGAGTATGCCTGCCCTGTCCGGGCGGAAGAAGATTGTTAGTCGAGAGGGGCGTGGGCCGCCACGCACCTGACTCTCCTTTTTAACGAGGCCGTCCGGCTGGACGAAGCATGATGGAGGAGCGTGGACCGCCACGCATTCCCGACTAACCATTGACATGGTGAGGGTATCCGAGCGGATGAAGATTTTGACCGGAGGAACGTGGGCCGCCACGCGTCCTCGTAAATTGTCCTGCGTAGGCAAAATAGTTATTCCTGACTGACAGGAGCGTGGGCCGCCACGCGTCCGTATATTGTGAATGCGTCCGACCGGACGAATATTGTTAGTTGATGAGAGATATGCTGAATATGTTTGGGCGGGAGAGCGTTTGCCTTGAGTCGCAAGAAAGGTGGAGTGCCATGCGCCCCCAGACGATTTTCTCGTGATTGCCTGAGTCAATCAATTAATGGAGACGCGACATTCTAAGTCGAATGAGGCGATGTGATGTGCCCGATGCAACCGGCGCCTTAACGGCCTCACCTCTGCTTTAATGAACCGAGCCACGTGGCACTCGCTGGTTGGCCGACCGGGATGCGATCTCTCTCCATGATTACGAGCTTTTAATGGCCATTAACGCGCGTAATTCTTTCTGCCACGCGGCAGCTTCCGGCTGGCCGACACGACGACGCGCCCTGTCGCCGATGCAGGTGGCGTCAGCACCTGCGGCGCGTCTTTTCGAGGCTGATTCGTGGGACGCTTCAATGGCATGGATGAGGCGATCTCCGTACACGTGGATCGCCATCGGACGGTCTCCCTTCTTTCGGCCTAACTATAAATAGGCCTTCTTCTTCGCCGAAACCCTCATTTGCCTCTCCACTGTTCTCCCTCTAACTCGGTGCTTCTCGCTGCTCGCCGCCGTCTTCGCGTGCCGCCATCGCCCTCGTGCTTCTTCGCCGGTTAATCCTTTCCACCATCACCTACGGTCAGATTCTCCCTTTTCATCCCTTTGTTTCTGTTCCATGGCTGCCCCTACTTGGTATACCTCTGTCGAGTCTTCCCTTCACGACGAGACCGTCTCCGATCTCCGACTGGCCTACGATGTCCCTGCAAACTACCACATTGCCGTTCCTACAAAGGCTGACCGACCACATAAGCCTCCGACCGGCTTCTTTGTGTTTTTCCGGGACCAACATATGTCTGGTCTGCGCTACCCTCTTCATCCCTTTATTGTAGACTTCTGTAAATTTTTCCGTGTGCCTATCTTCCAGCTATCTCCCAACGTCATTCGCATACTGTGCAACATAATAGTTCTCTTTACCCTTTACCGAGTCTCCCTCCGACCGGAGGTTCTTTATTTCTTTTATTACCCGAAGAAACAGGAGGCCGGGAATTTCTTTCTCCAAGCCCGGGCCAAATTATCCATAGTGGAGAATATTCCTTCCTCGAATAAGGGATGGAAAACCCATTTCTTCTTCATAAGTCCCCCGACCAGCCCCGGGTTCCCGATCGGATGGGTTGAAGACCTGCCCCTTATAGCTCCCTTAAAAAATTTTAAATCCGACCCCTTATTTACCCTGGCTATTTCTCGACTCGGAGGCCTCCGCTTCGACGGCATGAAACTTCTCAATGACGCCGTCTTGTACATATTTGGGCTGAGCCGAGTGCCTGCCGCCCTGCCCGGCACTTTCTGTAAGTCATTTTTTGTTTCGTATTCCTTTCTCCCTAACTCAATATCCTATGTTTTCGCAGCCGAGATGATGTGGGAAGCGGCCCTCGATGAGGCCATGGGCCTGGCAGACGAAGAATTAAACGCCCGGGCAGCCGAACAACTGCGCCTGCGCCAGGCCGGTCTGCCCGACCAGCCTTCGATTCCCGAGAGCGCGGAGCCCGCCCCTCAGGCTCCTGCCCAACCAGCAGCGACTGGTTCTAGGGAGCCGGTCGGCTCATCCAAATCTTCTGCCCCTGCAAGATCTTCCGGCAAGCAGAAGGTTCAGCCTTCCGTGCAGAAGTTCGTGCCTGCCAAGCGGAAGGCCAGTGCTTCTATCCATATAGAGGAACCGACGGAGGTAGGTCGGTCCTCTTCTGATTCTCCCGACCCGCAGCCTTTGAAGAGGCGCCCGAGGACTTCTGCTTCGGGCTCTCAATCTCAACCTACAGAGGCAACTGCCAGCCCGGCTGGAGCGAGCCGGTCGGCTGGCGCACCGGATTCGCCTCGCTCGGGAGGACGCCGCTCGCAGCCATGTGCCTATGGCGTATATCTCCCCTCGGTCGACCCAGCGGCCCCTAGTGAAGTCCAGCAACGGCTTACCCTTTACGGGGAATTGGCGGACTGCTGGGAGCAGGGCATGAGGGAGGGGACTTCCAGGCCCCCGATCCGACTGGCCGACCAGTTCTTTCAGGACGCTACGCATGTAAGTCTGATGCTTTTGATGCTTAAATAACTTACTTCTTTCTAACATTTTTATTGTAGTTCTGGGCCTCCTGCTCGAGCGTCGCCTATTCCTTGGTTATCAACGCCAGGGGACGCCGAGCGGCCGAACGGCGGCTCGAGGAATTGGAGCTCCGCCAGTCGCACGCTAACCTTCCGGCCGGCGAGGAGGGGACAGCTATTCTCCGCTCGGAGATACTGGACCTTAAGGAAAAACTTCGTTCCGCCGAGGCGCTGCTGACGGAGGAAACAACCCGAGCGGAGGCAGCCGAGCGGGCGTATGCCCGATCTTCCTCCCTGCACTCAACCCTTGAGCAGGAGAGGAAGAAGGCTCTGGCCCTGCAGCGCCGTGCCCGCTTGGACCTCGACAAGAAGGCTGTCGAGGCCCAAGCCTTGAAGGCGGAGCTAGACAAGCTGATGAAGTCCTCGGAGGAGCTCCAGACGACCCTGAACAAAAAAGAGCAGGAGCTGGCGACTCGGGAGTCGGACTTGAATGCCAAAGAGAAGGCATTAGACATACGAGGAGACGAGCTCCATTTGTCCAAAGGAATGCTGGCCTCTCAAGCCGTTGCCTTGGAGGAGAATGACAAGGAGCTAGCTAACCTCCGGGCGGAAATTGACAGCCTGAAGCTGCATCAAGCAGGCGAGCCCACTCGGATGGACGCCCATCGCCTGGCTTACATCAATTCTAAAGAGTTCGGCGCGCAGCTGGGCCAGCGGACATCCGGTATGTTCCAGATGGGCCTAAACAGCGCCGTTCTGCAACTCCAAGAGAGCGGCCATCTGCCTGCCGACCTTCCTGCCAATGTCGTCCAAGTCAGCCGGGTCAAGGAGCTACTCCCTAAGGACTTCTTCCAGCCTTTTACTTAAATTTTAATCATGTAATCTTGAGCCGCCAGTTGGGGCTCTCCTTTTTGTACTGCTTCCGAGCCAATTATCAATGAAAGTTTTTCCTTTGACGCGTTATTTTAGATAATGACTAAGCAAATGCTGCTGATCGACTAGCGGGATTCACCTTAATCCCGACCAGAGAGCCGAATTAAGCGTAGGAAAAACGGTTGTGCAAGACAGACGACTGGTTGATCTGACTGAGTGTGAGTCGCCACACGCCCCGTCGGAGAATCAAATCAAGTTAGGAAGATGGCTATGTAAGTTAGCCGGCTGGTTGGTCCGACTGAGGGGTGTGGGTCGCCACACGCCCGGTCGGGGAACCAAACCAAATTAAGATGGCTATGTAAGTTAGCCGGCTGGTTGGTCCGACTGAGGGGTGTGGGTCGCCACACGCCCGGTCGGGGAACCAAACCAGCCTATAAATATGTAAGGCTTCCCAGGCCTCTGGAGGGGCCAATCTTTCACGTGGGCCGCCACGCTTCCGACAGGGAACCGAACCAGACATCCGAGTGGGCTGACGCTTCCGGTCAGTCGCTGACTCAGGCTTCCAAAGGGAGCCGATCTTCTGCGTGGGACGCCACGCATCCGACCGGACACCACTTCAGGCTTCCGAATGGGCCAATCTTCCACGTGGGCCGCCACGCTTCCGACTGGGAACCAGTCCAGGCTTCCGAGGGGCTGACGTTTCAGTCAGCTACCGACTCAGGCTTCCAAAGGGAACCGATCTTCTGCGTGGGACGCCACGCATCCGACCGGACACCGCTTCAGGCTTCCGGATGGGCCAATCTTCACGTGGCCGCCACGCTTCCGACTGGGAACCAGTCCAGGCTTCCGAGGGGCTGACGTTTCCAGTCAGCTACCGACTCAGGCTTCCAAAGGGACCGATCTTCTGCGTGGGACGCCACGCATCCGACCGGACACCGCTTCAGGCTTCCGGATGGGCCAATCTTCCACGTGTGGGCCAGCCAGGCTTCCGACTG
>JAGFNQ010007647.1:0-32850 GCA_024364735.1 Boesenbergia rotunda | reverse complement strand
TAATTTCCTAAATTATTTTAACTTCGTATCTAGCATGCAATCTTATGGTGTGTTGACATAATCATAAAATAAAACTTTGCGGAAAAGTAAACTAATTTACTAAGTACCTCTCGTAACTCGAAGTAAGGGACGAGATCCAACCGTAGCGTCCCTTGGAAGCTCCGCCTCTATTCGCGTCCACGCCGAGTTCTCTTCGGGATGACTTCACAAAGTCACGAGTTTTGTGCCGACGAGAACTACTAGATTCTCGGAAGGCACAACTAGAAGATAAGAGAAATAATGGAAAAACTAACCAACGAAGTAACGGAATCGAATTCCGGAAGAGAGGAGTCGCTATCCGCTTCTTCTTCTTCGTGTTCGGGTTCCTTCTTCTTCAATGCTCACGGCAACACCTCCTTGGTGTTGTGTTGGGCGCCGGCCCTAGAGACTAGGGTGCGCCGGCCCTAGAGAGCTAGGTGCGCCGGCCCTAAGGGAAGAAGAAGAGAGAGGAGAGAAGAGAGAGGAGAGAGAATTAATCTCTTAATTAATTGATTGGAATAAGGGCTAGCCTTTGGTTCCTTTATATAGTAGCAACTCCTTTGCTAAGTCTCCCTCTAAACCGAATTAACGGAATTAACGGAATTAGTTATAAGAAATTTATCTTATAAATTTTCTTATTAATTATTCCGTTTAAACCGAGTCTTTATTATAAACTAATTTATAATAAAACTAATTCTTCTTCTCTTTAAATTATGGAATAAATTTTTATAAGAAATTTATAAACTTTCTTATTATGGAAAAATCAATTCATAATTGATTTTATAAAATTAAAATAAACCAATTCATGGATTATTTTAATCTTCCATAAAAGAATAAATTTCTATAAATTTTATTTATATAAATTTCTTTATACAAATTTATTTATCCATAATTTATAAAATAAATCGCACTAGATTTATTTTATTAATTAAACCAATTAAATTGGTTTTCTCCTCATTTGGCCGGCCACCAAAGAGGGTTTACACCCTCTTTGGCCGGCCAAACCAACCCGAACCGCCGCGAATTAAACTCATTTAATTCGCCCAAAAAGCCTTCAAAAGACTTAGCCATTTTTAGCTTCCATTGCGCCTCTGACTAACTCAGATTCGACTTATTTCTCTTGATCGGAAAATCCAATTTTCAACTCGTTTTAAATCCCTCGGATTACTCGTAGTGCGTGTGACTAAATAGGCTTTCGATTTATGTTGGCCGTCTATAATTAACTAATTATAGAACGATCATGAGTGGCACCTAGTAGTACATCATGATCCCCAATTAATCGAAAGATCAACGGTTTGACCTCAGAAGAAATTATTCTGAAACCCTTCAGCAGCTCTAATGAATCGTGCCCCATTCCCTTCACCACCTTATACCCACTTGGTTCAGGACACGGTCTATGGTGTCAGTCCCCACTAGGCTGACTACGTCACACCTAGCCCAAGTAGTGTCTTTCTCGTCCTTTGGATTTCTAATTACTCTCATGTATTTAAGAGACTCGCACTCTTAACATGATATGCTCTGGCCAGAGGCTTTGAGTAACAATCCGACGATAGGCCTGGGTATACATCTCCTCGCAAGGAGTGGTGAATCCTTTGTAGGCTGTTCAAACATCTTCGGGCACTTCGGCTTATACCCGATCATCCTGGGTCCACACCTCCTTGGGAGATGCTTGCTTAAGATGTCAAAGTATAAGTCTCCATGACCAAGATGACTTGAACACCGCAAGTCAAAGGAACATCGCACTTAAGCCGCAGTAAGACTTCATTGACATATCTACATGTAGATTCCATATGAAGTCTTACAGCTAGTCACTCCAATGAACTAGTTCCCTTAACTAGCATCCATGTTTATCTCGGACATCCCAATGTCACCAGCCAGTGAGAATCAGCTGATAGAGAATAACCCATGCTAGTCTCAACAGAATTGATAGTGTCCGTTTTATCAATTCATCGACTAGGGATATTTTCAATACTTCACATTTGCACATTATAGAGATAATCACAAGTTGTGATCCCATCACAAATTCTCTTATGCTGTGAGTTGTATTGCGGACATTCAGTAGATGAGTTTAAGATCCCAATCAAATACACAAACATGTATACTCAAATAGTGAATTATCATTTATTAAATAAATGTTTACAATATAAGGCGATTGCCTTAGGACACTTCTCTCATATCACTAACAAACTCCCACTTGGCCTAATGCCAATCGCTACGGTATCCAATACCACAGGCTCTAAACATGACCCTCAAACTTGCTTTGAGGCAAGGCCTTAGTTAAAGGATCCGCTAAATTCCTTTCAGTGGGAATTCTCAATTTGTATGTCATTCCTACTTATAATCTCTCTGATCAGATGATAGCGGCGAAGCACGTGTTTGGATCGTTGATGAGACCTTGGTTCCTTTGCTTGCGCAATAGCTCCATTGTTGTCGCAGTAAACCGGCACTGCTTCATCAATGGTTGGAACCTCATCAAGTTTCGAGACAAACTTCTTGATCCAAACTGCTTCCGTGGTATAATCCGCTACGGTGTCTTGTTTGGAACTTTCCAACTTACTGCCCTCCATTCAAAGTAAATACGTATCCAGACTGCGATTTGGAGTCATCCTTATCTGTCTGGAAACTGGCATCTGTATACCCACGTATTACCATATCTCCTTCTCCATATATTAGGAACACATCCTTAGTTCTTCTTAAGTACTTAAGGATTGTCTTGACAGCCGCCCAATGATCCATTCCTGGATCCGACTGGTATCTGCTTGTGACGCTCAAGCATACGATACATCGGGCCTAGTACATAACATAGCATACATGATAGATCCTATCGCGGATGCATAGGAATCTTATTCATGCAAATCCTCTCGTCTTCTGTGCGCGGACACATAGACTTTGAAAGGTTGATCCCATGCCTGATGGGAAGGTAACCTTTCTTGGATTCCGACATGCTAAACCCTTTTAGCACTCGGTCTATATATGTAGACTGCGAAAGACCAAGCAAACCGTTTTGATCTATCTCTATAGATTCTAATCCCAAGGATATAGGTTGCTTCTCCCAGGTCTTTCATGGAGAAAGTTTTGGACAACCAAATTTAACTGTCTGTAAGACTGATATATCGTTTCCTATAAGTAATATGTCATCGACATATAATACTAGGAATACGACTGCACTCCCACTAACCTTCTTGTACACACAAGGTTCGTCAGGATTTTGTGAGAAATCAAACTTTTGATTGTCTCATCAAAACGGATGTTCCAGCTCCTAGATGCTTGCTTCAGTCCATATATGGATCGTCGAAGCTTGCATACTTTGGTTTTATCAACCGATGTGAAACCTTTCAGGTTGTATCATGTATACATCCTCAAGCAGGTTTCCATTAAGGAAAGCTGTTTTCACATCCATTTGCCATATCTCATAATCATAATGAGCTGCTATGGCTAGGAGCATCCGAATGGATTTAAGCATAGCTACTGGCGAATAGGTTTCGTCATAATCAATTCCTTGTTTTGACGATATCCTTTGCCACTAATCTAGCCTTAAAGGTAACAACATTACCTTCCATGTCGGTTTTCTTCTTGAAAACCCACTTGCACCCTATGGGTTTGATCCCTTCAGGTGGGTTAACTAAGTCCATACTTGGATTTTCGTACATGGAATCCATTTCCGACTTCATGGCTCAAGCCATTTGTCCCTTTCTGAACTTTTCAGAACTTCTTCATAACTGATAGGTTCGTCATCGCCAATGAGAACACGTCGTTCGATTCACTTACGAGAAATCCGTATCTCTCTGGAATGTTGCGTGTCCTATCAGACCTACGAAGAGGTGGTGTGTTTTAGGTTCAACTGATAGCTCATCACTATGAGTTTTGGTTGTGGGTCTAGACTAGGTGTCTCTGTAATGTCTATTGGAGTTTCTTGAACTTCATCAAGTTCAATGCCACTCCCACTGTTTTCTTGTAAAAGAAATTCTTTTTCCAGAAATACAGCATGCCTTGAAACAAACACCTTTTGTTCCAAGGGATGATAGAATTGGTAACCCTTCGTTTCCTTAGGGTATCCAATAAATAGACATTTATCAGACTTAGCATCCAATTTGTCTGATACAACCCGCTTCACATAAGCAGGACAACCCCATATCTTAAGGTGAGTTAAGTGAGGTTTCTTACTATTCCAATCTCATATGGAGTAGTAGAGACTACCTTGGTCGGGACTCTGTTTAGCAAGTAAACAGCTGTCTTAAGTGCATAGCCCCAAAAGGATTTTGGAAGAGTTGCATGATTCATCATTGACCTAACCATGTCCATCAAGGTTCGGTTGCGCCTCTCAGATACACCATTATGCTGTGGTGTATATGGCGGAGTCCATTGGGATAATATCTCATTGTCCCTAAGATAATCTTGAAACTCTTGACTTAAGTATTCTCCACCCCGATCGGATCGAAGTATTTTAATACTTTTGCCAAGTTGTTTCTCTACTTCATTTCTGAATTCTTTGAATTTATCAAAAGCTTCAGATTTGTGTTTCATCAAGAACACATAACCGAATCGTGAGTGATCATCGATAAAGGTGATGAAGTAGTTATAGCCTCCTTGTGCTTGAGTTGACATTGGTCCGCATACATCGGTATGTATTAGACCAAGCAACTCTCCTACTGGATTACCTTTTCCAGGAAAGGGTAATTTGGTCATCTTGCCTTTTAAGCACGATTCGCATGTATCAAATGAACCGGGTTCAAATGATTCCAAAATTCCACATCGGTGTAATTCGGTCATGCTTTTCTTACTTATATGGCCAAGACGACAGTGCCATGTGTAGGAGTCTATTCGATTATCTATTCGAGCATGTTTGTTGCTAACTTCGATATTGAAAACGTCACTGGATAAATCTAACATGTAGATGCCATTGCACAAAGTTCCATTCCCATAAAGAACGCCATTTAAAGTTATGTAACAACAATTGTTACTAAAAGTTAAATGGTAACCTTTTTCATTCAAACATGAAATAAATATAATGTTCTTTATTAACGAAGGAACAAAATAGCAATTATCCAATTCTAAGACAAGTCCAGTCGGGAGCTTTAGCAAATATGTTCCGATGGCAATAGCAGCAACCTTTGCTCCATTTCCAACTCGCAAATTCGCTTCTCCCTTGACGAGCCTTCTTCTATTCCTTAGCCCCTTTATGTCATTACATATCTGTGAGCCACACCCAGTATCAAGTACCCAGGTATTTGAGGAAATAGAGTGACATTCAATAACGAAGATACCTAAAGAAGATGGGGCATCGGATGCCTTCTTCTTCAAGGACTCAAGATAAACTTTGCAGTTTCTTCGCCAGTGACCCTCCTTGCCACAATGATGGCAAGTGTCTTTTGGGGTTTTTCCGGTCTTTTTGGCCTTTTTCTTCTTTCCTTTATTCTGTTCTTTGGCCTTCCTCTTAGAACCTTTCTTCGAGGAACCAACTATCAGTACCGTCTTTTGATCCTGCTTCACAGAAGGCTTTACAGTCTTCAGCAGGTTGAGCAACTCAGGTATTGCAAAAACCGAGTGTACTCAGTCGCTCAATGTACCCCAACATTTTTAACACAAACTGCGAGGCAGAAGTGCCTTCCTGCATCTTAGTGGTGAAGAGGAGTCTGGAGACTTCGAACCTTTCGGATCTCGCCTGCTCTTCAAACAACTCATGAAGATGGAAGATGATGGTATAAGCATCCATATGCTCATGCTGCTTTTGCAGCTCAGGTACCATAGAGGCTAGCATAATGCAACTCGCAAGTTCAGAATTGGTCACATGTTTCTAATAGGCCAACAGTTGGTCTGGAGTTGCATTTTCTGGAGGACGGTCAGGAAGTTGATTTTCAAGGACATAAGCAAGCTTCTCTGCCTTGAGGACTATCCTTAAGTTTCGAAGCCAGTCCATGAAGTTCGGCCCGGTCAGTTTATTGGTGTCCAAAATGGAACGCAAGTTTATGTAAGACATGATCGAGTGATTATCCTAGAAATACAAATTGAGATTATGTGAGAAGATTGATTAAAGAATGTATCAACATACATAAATTAAATCCTATTTATTTTACGAATTGAATCACCCTTATTATCAATTCGGGAGATCATAGGAACATCTCCAAATAGGTTGATATCCAACCATAGGTAAGATCCACCATGGCTGTGGCCATCAAGTTTTTCTTAGCTATGAAGGTAGGTAATTATACCGATTACACATCACATATATGTAACTATCACTTTATGCTATCAACTAATTGAATGTTTGCATAAATCATTAGGTTGTTAACTCATTAACAAGTATGTATCATTATACATAGCACCTAACTGCACCTCTCTTTACATCGACCTTGGCTGTGGCACAACAAATCGATGCTCCAAGCTTAAGGCTGACCCATTAATCAAGAAATAGTTTTAATATGGTTGGAGCTCATTCAACCGTTTAGTTAGGCTTGGATGTGTCCAACAACCAAAACTAAGGATTGACCTCTGACTCCAACTATATTATTCATAAACTAATTCCATGGTTTGAACATGTTGAGGTTCAAGTTGGGCATGGATGTGTCCATCAACCCAAACGAGAAACAAAACTCCGATTCTAACCATATTAATGGAAGGTGTTGGCCTTAATATTTTGTGAGGGGTTTTGGGTCTCATCTTTTCTAAGCACATTCATGACATGTGTCATGACTAACGATTTCCTTAATAAAGTATGTATGTGACTCAAGTTATCAAGTCTCATTAATTGAATTAGGAACCGGATTTCCTAATTCTATTTCATACTATATTGAAGGAATTATTTTGGGAAACAATTTCCTAAATTGTCATAATTAATTTCGGAAATAATATGTTCAAGACTTTGATTTCTCTAAATCAAAACTTATTAAATTAAGAGATAATTTCCTTAATTCAACCACATATTATTTTCATGAAAATCTCATTTAAGAAACTCTATAGGAAACCATTTTCCTAATTAATTTTGGAGACAACAATATGTAAGAGTATCACCTCTTAAAACATATTTTATTCATGGATTTAATTAATTACAACAAATCGTTTTCTAAGGGTGGCTCCCCGAGGCTCAGATACCCAAAGAAAAGTAAAGTGTTGTAAATCCAATTGGACGGCTCCCCGAGGCTCAATCCAAATCAAACATGACAATTTCAATTAAAAATTGGGAAATTAAATTACAACATCTAACTTTAAATTGGACGGCTCCCCGAGGCTCAATCCAAAATAAAAAATTTTGTTGTCAATTTAAAAACCAATTCAAATTTAATTGTCAATTAACTGTCCATGAATTTGTCTAGACTTTCTTAAAAGAAAGTGCCCAAAATTGCGAGATTTCGAAAATAGGTTTTCAGAATAATTGTAAGTTTCTGGTACAAAGAAAACTTACATATTTCCAAAGTTGGAAAATTTCTAAAATAGAAAAATTTCTAAAATTAGAAAGTTTCCAAAGATGGGAAATTTTCACAATTATTATAAAAATTTAGAAACTAGAAAATTTCAAACGTTTGCGAAATTTCATGAGGATTTCCAAACTTTGAAATTCCTAATTCTAAAATTTATTATAATTTGAAAATTTCCATAATTGGAAAAATTTTCTGAAATTGAGATCATGACAAAGTTTTTCACAAAACAATTATATGATTAAGTCAAACACTAACCGGCTCTGATACCACTGTTGGGACCGGGTGCATGTCGACAAGGATACGAGTTCGTAAAATTTAAAATTTTTACGTGCAGCGGAAGAGTTTGCATAAAATAATTTCCTAAATTATTTCAACTTCGTATCTAGCATGCAATCTTATGGTGTGTTGACATAATCATAAAATAAAACTTTGCGGAAAAGTAAACTAATTTACTAAGTACCTCTCGTAACTCGAAGTAAGGGACGAGATCCAACCGCAGCGTCCCTTGGAAGCTCCGCCTCTATTCGCGTCCACGCCGAGTTCTCTTCGGGATGACTTCACAAAGTCACGAGTTTTGTGCCGACGAGAACTACTAGATTCTCGGAAGGCACAACTAGAAGGACAAGAGAAATAATGGAAAAACTAACCAATGAAGTAACGGAATCGAATTCCGGGAAGAGAGAAGTCGCTATCCGCTTCTTCTTCTTCGTGTTCGGGTTCTTCTTCTTCTAGTGGCTCACGGCAACACCTCCTTGGTGTTGTGATTGGGCGCCGGCCCTAGAGGAACTAGGGTGCGCCGACCCTAGAGAGCTAGGGTGCGCCGGCCCTAAGGAAAGAAGAAGAGAAGGAGGAGAGAAGAGAAGAGAGGGAGAGAGAATTCTTAATCTCTTAATTAATTCGTTGATTGGAATAAGGGCTAGCCTTTGGTTCCTTTATATAGTAGCAACTCCTTTGCTAAGTCTCCCTCTAAACCGAATTAACGGAATTAACGGAATTAGTTATAAGAAATTTATCCCATAAATTTTCTTATTAATTATTCCGTTTAAACCGAGTCTTTATTATAAACTAATTTATAATAAAACTAATTCTTTTTCTCTTTAAATTATGGAATAAATTTTTATAAGAAATTTATAAATTTTCTTATTATGGAAAAATCAATTCATAATTGATTTTATAAAATTAAAATAAACCAATTCATGGATTATTTTAATCTTCCATAAAAGAATAAATTTCTACAAATTTTATTCATATAAATTTCTTTATACAAATTTATTTATCCATAATTTATAAAATAAATCGCACTAGATTTATTTTATTAATTAAACCAAAATTAATTGGTTTTTCTCCTCCATCTTGGCCGGCCACCAAAGAGGGTTTTGACACCCTCTTTGGCCGGCCAAACCAACCCGGACCGCCACGAATTAAACTCATTTAATTCGCCCAAAAAGCCTTCAAAAGACTTAGCCATTTTTAGCTTCCATTGCGCCTCTGATTAACTCAGATTCGACTTATTTCTCTTAATCGAAAAATCCAATTTTCAACTCGTTTTAAATCCCTCGGATTACTCGTAGTGCGTGTGACTAAATAGGCTTTCGATTTATGTTGGCCGTCTATAATTTAACTAATTATAGAACGATCATGAGTGGCACCTAGTAGTACATCATGATCCCCAATTAATCGAAAGATCAACGGTTTGACCTCAGAAGAAATTATTCTAAAACCCTTCAGCAGCTCTAATGAATCGTGCCCCATTCCCTTCACCACCTTATACTCACTTGGTTCAGGACACGGTCTATGGTGTCAGTCCCCACTAGGCTGACTACGTCACACCTAGCCCAAGTAGTGTCTTTCTCGTCCTTTGGATTTCTAATTACTCTCATGTATTTAAGAGACTCGCACTCTTAACATGATATGCTCTGGCCAGAGGCTTTGAGTAACAATCCGACGATAGGCCTGGGTATACATCTCCTCGCAAGGAGTGGTGAATCCTTTGTAGGCTGTTCAAACATCTTCGGGCACTTCGGCTTATACCCGATCATCCTGGGTCCACACCTCCTTGGAGATGCTTGCTTAAGATGTCAAAGTATAAGTCTCCATGACCAAGATGACTTGAACACCGCAAGTCAAAGGAACATCGCACTTAAGCCGCAGTAAGATCTTCATTGACATATCTACATGTAGATTCCCATATGAAGTCTTACAGCTAGTCACTCCAATGAACTAGTTCCCTTAACTAGCATCCATGTTTATCTCCGGACATCCCAATGTCACCAGCCAGTGAGAATCAGCTGAATAGAGAATAACCCATGCTAGTCTCAACAGAATTGATAATGTCCGTATTTATCAATTCATCGACTAGGGATATTTCCAATACTTCACATTTGCACATATAGAGATAATCATAAGTTGTGATCCCATCACAAATTCTCTTATGCTGTGAGTTGTATTGCGGACATTCAGTAGATGAGTTTAAGATCCCAATCAAATACACAAAACATGTATACTCAAATAGTGAATTATCATTTATTAATATAAATGTTTATATCATAAGGCGATTGCCTTAGGACACTTCTCTCATATCACTAACAATTTCTGATCAGCTGATGCAGTTTTGGGTTATAGTGTTGAGAGTGTCTTGTGATGATTACCTTATTATACCTCTCAAACACTCCTCATTTCGATGATTGTATCTCTCTAAATGACTTCCGGCCTGTTGGCCCATGGCACTGGCATGATGTTTATTTGCTGACTGACTTTATGTATTATGCATCTTTTATGCTATTATATTCAGAGTGTGTCTTAGTTTCATAATGTTCATTTGTAATCGTTATCTATATATCCATGATATGTTTGCAATTCTCAAATGATTGCTATCTAGTATGGTTTGGTTGAAAATCAAGAAAATATCATGATTAGAAAAGATGATCATTAAAACATAAAGGGCATTTATTTGAAAAAGGGGGAGTTGGGAATCATTTTGAATATTAACTAGAGGTGCTAGAGAATGTCAAGTATAGGATCCCATCACTAGAACTCTAGATTGATACAAAGTTGGCCTTAATTTGAAATTTTTGAGTTTGTACCAAAAGTCAAGCACGGTTAATGTTTTTCATGAACCAAAATTTTTCTAGGGTAGCGAATACCTTAACAACCGTGCTTGCAAAGTTTCACATTTTTCCAGATTTTCTGGAATTTTTTATTCATTTCTGAATTTCGACTGAAATTCTGAAATCTGTCGTATCAGTCGACTGCCCTGGGGGCAGTCGACTAGTAGTGTGGGCAGAATGGGTTTCTGTGATTTTTGAGGGGGTTTTCAGAAATCTGGTTAAGTTCTATTTGGCACCTAGGGTGGGGTTGCTTGGGGCAATCTTTTGATGGTGTCAAAGGGGGAGAACTTGAGTGTTAAGTTAGGTTTTGGTTGAAACTTAACTTAGGTTTGGTTGTAACTTTAGAGTTAAGTTGGGAGACCTTAACTCTAACTTAGGATTAGCAATAAGGGCTGAAATTTGGGAGAAAGCATAAGTTAAGGGGGAGGTAGCCTCTTGTGTGTTATGCTTGAATTTCAATTGCTTGTGCTATCATTGTTGCTATATGTTTACCTAACTTAACGTATTGCCACACATCAAAAAGGGGGAGATTGTTGGGGCAATCGGCCCTGAGATGATCTGGAGGATCATGATATTTTGATGTGTGGGGAATATGGTCAAGTTAGGGTTTGTGTTATTCTCATATGTGTACATGAGTGTGCAGGTGTACAGGTACGCATGGACTTGGTTGACGTCTTCAGGTGAAGGATGACATGGAGGTAAGCTGGAGGCTTACGTGCGCATCCGAGGGACCATTGATAGCAGAGATGATGAGCCGAGGGACGCAGACTTCGAGGCGTACGTGAAGGGTGGCATGGAGGCAAGCTGGAGGCTTGGGTGCGCATCCGAGGGACGAAGGCCAAAGATGGAGAGGGCGTGAAGGCAACAGTCAAGACTGCTGGTGAAGAGTCAACTAGGTTGATAGTGGCTGAGTATGAGTGCATGTACTCAGGGGTTAAGCCGGGAGAGTTTGAGTGCGGAGAGATTTGTACTCGGAGAGAAACCCTAGGCATAGGTCTCGGACCAGTCGACTTCCCTTGGGGCAGTCGACTGGTGCCAACTAGAACAGCTGGCCAGAATTTGAACGTTATGCTGTAACGGTCGAATCTGAGTGGGACCAGTTGACTGCCATTTGGGCAGTCGACTGGTAGCGGCTGTTTCAGATTCGAGCCCTATTTAAAGGGGCTCGTTTTCTACCTTAGTTCTTGACGAAACTTGCTTGGATATGGCAAGTTAGTAGTCTTATATACTCAGGAAGTGTCCTTGGTGTTGTGGCGAGGTTTCTCCACCCACAAGGAGCGACGAGTTCTAGCCGGAGGTTATCCGGGGTTTGATCCACCGACGGATTGTTGGATTAGTCACCTGACCGGGGTGGATACCAACTAAAATCAGGTTGTTAGCATTGCTATTTCTTTTGCATATTATTTCCGCTGCGCTAACATCTATGTAGAGATCAAACGATTAAAAGAAAGTGCATTCACCCCCCCCTCTGCACGCCCACATCGATCCTTCAGTAATCTCCTGACTTTTTTAGTGTGATCGAGAGATCACACTATAAGTGAGTGATCTCTTGATGATATTAGAAAGTCTCACTGTTTTAACAACACTCTAGAGGTTGATTCATTTTTACAAAAGAAACTAAACCATAGTAGTAATTCTTATATAAGGACAATTCGGTGTATACAATTTTTAAAAAAAACTATATTAAGTCAATTGTACACAATATTATCCTATATTATAAGAGATTTCTTTTACGTAATCATAAAGTACATGATAATAATTTTACCGTTGCATCAAATCTCTCATTCAATAGTAATTCTCTAGTATGGTGCTAAAAACACAAGTATTTTAAAGTGGCCTACATGTATCACATAGTATTTTAAGATAACATTATGATGGGGTTAAGCACCCCATGGCTGACACGCGGATTGAAGAAGCTATGTGGCAAGACATAGCGAGTCTGAACGACTCTCTTTCCGGAGCTTTCGAGACCCTCTCGGGAAGGGGATTCCCCGAGACCCCCAGCGGGTAGACATGCCCCGGAGATCAAATCAGAGGACACACTCCCGAGATCACCTCGGGAAGCCAGGTCCCCGAGACCACCTAGGAAAGGCAAAATGCCCGGGACCCCCCGGGCCAGAAGACCCCGAGATCACCTCGGAGAAGCGGAGCCCAAGCAGCATTCAACCTCAAGTAACGGTCCCCCCTTTTTTCTTGGATCTATAGATTATCCCCCTATCGCGGAGTTATCATGACCCTTAAATGTCGCAACGGGTCAAATTTAATGACGGCGTGGACCGTTTCAAAGACTATCCTATAACCGATGAAGGGGGGGACATGGCATAGATCATGGGGACGCACAAAGGCAACTGCCGCAGGTATAAAAGGTATTCCAACCCCTCTGGTAAAAGGGTTACACACTCTTTATTATACACATACTGTCTTGCCTTCTTGTTGGGGCAATCGACCCAAGAATGATCGGGAAGATCATGGTTTTGATGTGTGTGTCAACATGGTTAAGGTTAGGGTGTTATCTTGTTATTTGATATGTGTGATTGAGTTTGTAGGGCTTGGAGAATCACACATGGAGGACTTAATCCGAGGGACGAGAGCCGAGGGAAGAGGACTCCAAGGGCAAGCTGGGAAGTGGACTTCAAAGGGCACGTGAAGGGTGGCATGGAGGCAAGCCAAGGGAAGGCTTATGTGTGCATCCGAGGGACGATAGCCGGTGGAAGAAGACTTTAAGGGGCAAGCCAAGGGAGTGTACTTGAAGGCACACATGAAGGAGGGTCTTCAGAGTGAGGATGAGTGTTTGTATAAGCTGGGCAGTCGACTGCCAGCAAGAACAGAAACTCACAGAATGTTTTCGACCCTGGACCAGTCGACTGCCCCAGGGGCAGTCGACTGATACCCCCGAAAACTTATCGTTGAGTTAGCCATTAGCTAGCAATTAAGGCTAGACCAGTCAACTACCCCAGGGGCAGTCGACTGGTGTCGTGCTGGATGACTCTAGGAGTTGTCCTTTACTCTTATTTAAAGAGTGATTTTTTGGCACAAAGAAGGTACGGTTCCAGGGGGTACCAAAGTGTTGTTAGTGCAAAAATTCTCCTGTTCTTCCTCTTGCTTTCAATTCCATCTTGTAAAGAGGAAGAAGACAACCTTGTAAAGGTTTTCTCTACCTTGAAGGAGACTTTTCATAGTGGAGGTAGTGTACTCGTGTGGATCCTTAGATTAGTCACTTCTCGGAGGTGGATACCAAGTAACTCTCGGTGTTAGCATTGTTTTTCATATTTTTCGTTATGTTGCTTGTATTGTGCTAACTATCTTGTAGAGAAAGTTCAAGAAAAGTGATATTCACCCCCCTCTAGCAAGCGCTACGATCTAACAAGTGGTATCAGATCCGGTTCGCTTCGGGAGAACTCACCATCGACCGGAGTATCAAGAAATGACATTTCAAGAGGGTTATAACACCGTAAGGCCACCGTTCTTCGACGGAAATGACTTCGCCTATTGGAAAGGTAGGATGAAGTACTATTTGATGAACGATATTGAAAATTGGATGAGTGTTGTAGAAGGATTCGAAGTGCCAAGGAGCGAAGGAGGAGAACCTCTTCCGATGAGAAATTGGTCAAAGGAAATCATGAAGAAGGCGCAAGCGAATGTGAAGGCCACCACAACGCTTCAATGTGGATTGTCAAAAGGGCAACTCAACAAAGTGGGGCCTTTCAAGAGCGCAAAGGAACTTTGGGAGAAACTCGTCGAACTCAATAAAGGATCAAATGAGTCGAGAAGAGCAAAGAAGGACCTCTTGGTTGCCCAACTACAATCGCGCTCTCAATGAAGGCCAACGAGATGGTGAGCCAACTATATGGAAGGGTCAAAGAAATAATCAACGAGCTCTATGTAATTGGTGAAAAGGTTGAGAACCGAGATCTCATGAGGTATGTTCTACAATCATTCCCTAGGACTACATTGTGGGCATCAATGGTTGATGCTTACAAAGTATCAAGGGATTTCTCTACGGTAAAGTTAGACGATTTCTTTTGTGAATTTGAGTTACATGAGCAAGCTAACATTTCTTCTAAATTAAAAGGTGTGGCGTTTATTGTAGAAAAGGAAAAGAAAAAGAAGAAGGAGAAGAAGAAGAGCATCTACTCCTCATCATCCGAGTCGGAGGAGTCTAGTGCCTCCATGGATAGTGACCAAGAAGCCTACATGGTAAGGAAAATGAGAAGAGCTTTTAAAAGTTTTTCTAACAAATCTTATGGTAGGAAAGGGTCAAGAAGCAAGAGCAAAGGGAAGGACATTATTTGCTACAATTGCCATCAAGAGGGTCACATGAAGAATGAGTGCCCATAATTAAAGAAAAGAGAAGAAAATAAGGAGGAGAAAAAGAAGGGTGACAAGAAGAAATCCAAGGGAAAGAGTGTCACAAGTCTCAAAGCTACTTGGGATGATCCATCTTCATCGGAGAAAGAAGGAGACCATGTGTCACACTTTGCACTAATGGGAGTGGACAACTTGGAGTCATCCGAGGATGAGAGGAGTTCAAGTAGTGAAGATGAAAGTGAAGGCTCATCATCCGAATCCGATGCATCGGTAAGTGAGGTATATAGCTTACCCTCCTCTACTCTTGTCAAAATTAGTACTAGTACAAATGATGATTTGGCTAAGGCTAGGAGAAAAGTTAAAGAATTGAAAAATGAAGTTTGCATGCTCAAATTAGAATCCATGAAACTTAAGGACAATTTGCATGTTTCCTCTACCATGTCAAATGATTCATGTTTGGAAAAAGAAAACAGGGAGCTAAGGGAAAAGGTAGAAAACCTAACCAAGACACTTAGGAAATTTCAAGTTGGCTCTAGCAACCTTGATATGATCATAAATAGCTAAAAAATCGTGTATAACAAAGCCGGGATAGGTTATAGGCCAAAAACCAAGGAGGTAGCATTTGTTTCACTTATGAGTAGATATGGTGCCTCTAGGAGACAAGGTGTTAAGGGAAATATAAAGAAGACTTGGGTACCAAAGAGGTATTTAAATGATTCTTGTGGAACTAACATTTGGGTACCAAAAGCTTGTATTTTCTGTATTGTATAGGTAAAGGTGAAGGAAGCCTAAAAAATGTGGAGTGTAGATAGCGAGTGTTCAAGACATATGACCGAGATGTGAGCAAATTCTCCACCATTAGCTATCTAAGGGAAGGAACCGTATCTTTCGAAAATAGTGGGAAACTCAAAATAATTGGTAGGGGCACCATTGAGGTATCTCCTACTATCACTATCCATAAAGTTCTTTTGATTAAGGATATAGAGTTTAATTTACTTAGTGTAAGTCAACTTTGTGATGCGGGATATAGGGTTGAGTTTCATGCTAGAAAGTGTTTAATTAGACAAAATGGATCCGAATGTATTATGCTAGAAAGATATAGAGAAGCTAACCTTTATTATCTTAATCTTGCTTATGCTTCTAACAATTTGCCTAAGTGTCTCATATCTAAAGAAGAAGAAGGATGGTTGTGGCACCGGCGACTTGGACACATCAACATGAAGACTATTGCAAGAGTGGCAAAGGAGAAGTTGGTGAAGGGGCTCCCCATGATCAAGTATGAGAAGACTAAGATGTGTGATGCATGCCAAGAGGGTAAGCAATCAAAATCATCACACAAAGGTAAACCCTTAACTAGCACTACTTTACCGTTAGAATTATTGCATATAGACCTATTTGATTATCATAGCACTCCCTCACTAGTAGGGAGTAAATATTGTTTGGTAATTATAGATGATTTTTCTAGATTTAATTGGGTATTTTTCATGAAACATAAGGATGATACCTTAGAAATTTTCATAGGTTTTAGTAAGAGGATTGAAAATGAGAAACACCTCAAGATCAACCGAATTAGGAGTGACCATGGTGGGGAGTTTGAAAATTCAAACTTCTCATAATTTTGCTTAGAAAATGGGTACAAGTATGAATTTTCATGCCAAAGAATCCCTCAACAAAATGGTGTAGTAGAAAGAAGAAATAGAGTCTTACAAGAAGCCGCTAGAACTATGCTAAATGCATATTCACTACCTAGCAACTTTTGGGACGAAGCGGTAAATACCGCTTGTTACATCCAAAACCGGGTCTTAATTCATAGGTTGTTAGGAAAAACCCCATTTGAGTTGTGGAATGGGAGAATTCTACAAGTTCACTACTTTAGGGTTTTTGGGTGTAAGGTCTACATTTTAAACACCAAGGATGATTTGAGGAAGTTTGAATCTAAGGCAGATAAGGGGATCTTGGTAGGATATTCATCCACTAGTAGGGGATATAGAGTGTATAACAAAAAGGACTAAGGTAATTGAGGAGTCATCCAATGTGAATTTTGATGAGTCTACAAACACTTACCCTAGGAAATCATCTATTGATAAGGACATAGAAGAAAGTCAACCCCTTACCCAAGACATTCAAGACCTACATTTGGGGGGCAATGATCAAGGGAGAGAGAGAAGTGCATTAGAGGATGAACATCATGTAGCCAATGAACTCATAATCTCTAGGCCCTTAAGGCATCACCAAGATCATCCCATTGACCAAATAGTTGGTGATGTCACTCAAGAGGTGAGAACTAGGTCTTACTTTAGGGAACATAGTAGTCAAATTGCCTTGATTTCTCAATTAGAACCAAAATCTATTGATGAGGCATTAGGTGATGTGGATTGGGTCCTAGCCATGCAGGAAGAGTTGAATCAATTTGAAAGGAGTGAAGTATGGGAGTTAGTTCCTAGGCCCAATGATTGTACCATTGTCACTACTAGATGGGTCTTTAGGAACAAGCTAGATGATCAAGGAAAGATAACTAGAAACAAGGCTAGGTTGGTTGCTAGGGGGTTTAATCAAGTAGAGGGTCTTGACTATGATGAGACATATGCCCCCGTAGCTAGATTAGAGTCTATTAGGATTTTATTAGCATATGCCGCTCACATGGGTTTCACACTTCACCAAATGGATGTGAAGTCGGCATTCCCTAATGATGTCATTAAGGAAGAGGTATATGTAGAGCAACCACTCGGGTTTGAAAACTCAAATTACCCTAGACATGTCTACAAACTAAGAAAAGTCTTGTATGGATTAAAACAAGCTCCCCGGGCTTGGTATGAAAAAGACTTTCATCATTCTTAGTATCCAAGGGTTTTAGGAGAGCCACAATTGATCCAACTCTTTTCCTAAAATCTAAGGATAAGGACATCTTTATGGCCCAAGTTTATGTAGATGATATTATTTTTGGGTCAACAAATAGTGAATTTCTCCATGAGTTCATTAAATGTATGGAAAACGAATTTGAGATGAGTCTTGTGGGAGAATTGACCTTCTTTTTAGGGTTACAAGTTAAACAAACAAATGAAGGGACTCATGTATATCAAACCAAATATGTTAGGGAAATCATTAAGAAATTTGGACTAAAAAATGCTAAGGTAGCATCTACCCCTATAGGAACAAATGTCAAAATGGATAATGATCTTGAAGGTAAAATGGTAGACTCAATACATTATAGGAGCATGATTGGTAGTTTATTATACCTAACCGCTAGTAGACCCGATATATTATTTGCGGTAGGTATGTGTGTAAGGTACCAATCATGTGTCAAAGAGTCTCATTGATAAGCACCATTTTATTGATTATTTTAATTGCTAAAATCCATGTTTGACCCATGTTTTTATTGCTTAATTATGATTTTACCCTAGGTTTTGGAACTTTATCTTATTTTGGACTTAATTGCAAAATTATACAATTTTTGGATTATTTGGCCACTAATTTTCTGATATATTTTTGTAGGCATGAAAGGATCCTAGACCTAGGGCATACTGGGTCAAACCTGAGTCGGATGTGAACCGGATCGAATTATCAAGCCTACGATTAATCCGGGCCGTCCGATTCAAGAGCGGCTAGATCTGAGCCATCCGGGACGATCTGAAGCAATCCGAGCTAGGGTTAGGGTTGATCAGGCTCTATGATCAAGATCTGAAGGTTTCATCCAAATCAGAGCTAGATCAACCGTTGGATCAAGCACGGAGGGCTCTAGAGCGTCCATTCATAGATAGAGTTGATCTGGACCATCCGTTGCACATTTGGAGGATCCAAGCTACCACAAGGCAGATCCTGACCCCAGATCATCATCATAAAAGTTTGGCTCAAATCAGACCAAGATCTACCGTTGGATCTCCTCCGATCAATCTGAGCCGTCCATTTGTTACTATTTAATCAAAAACACGCAGCAGTTCTCAGCGTCGCGTCTTCGCCGTCTTCTTTGTTTTTTCGTTTGTTCTTCATGTTCTTAGCAGATTCTTCATCCAAGAAGGCGTGACCACCTCGATTTCAACCGCAACTCATCGTCTGGAGCTTTGGAAGGCCATCTCGATCCGAAATTCAACTCAAACTCATCCGGACAGAGCTTGTTGAGGGTTTTGCATTCTCTGTGGTCCGGGAGCTTGAATCTCAGCTACACGCAAATTCAGATCACCTGAGCCACTTGTAGGGGTTCTCAAGTGAGCTCAGGTCGTCTCCAAATCTTCATCACAGCTCGGCAAGTTGAGATTAAAGGGCTCGGATTGGAATTTTCCCATTTGGAGCAGTTTGAGCCGAATTCAGGGATTGAAGTTGATTTTTCACTGATTTGCTGTGCCTAGGGGTTCGAAGCCGGCTCTTGATTGACAACCAAGAAGATTGTGAGCTCGGGAAGAGATTGGGGTTTAGATTGCTTGGTTAATTTCATGTTTAGTAGCTGTAATTTGATTTCTTCACTTGTTCTGTTTCTGAATTGGTTTCAGTTTGGTTAAGTTTCGTTTATTGCATTGTTTTAGCTGTAATCTAGCTTTAATTCTTCAAGTTAAGTGGTTTAGGGACTTTGTTAGTGATCAATTGAGTGTTATTTCAGTTTATTTCTTTGTCAAATTCTTGCGTGCCAATTTCTTTTCTTCCCCTGTTCTGCGTATCAAAATTAATCAGCTTTTCAGTTTCAGTTTTAGTCTTGCAACGTTTCAGTTTATAGTTTCTTAATTCATGTTAATCAATCACTAGCTTCTCTCAATTCATGCACTCGATTCAAATTCGCTTGTTGTTTTGTGTTTAATGGCTGTTTTTCATTGCTGAATTCTGCTATCAGCTAATCTGAATTTCTGCATTAGAAATCTGGTTAGCTGAAATTCTGCAAGAGTATCAAGTCAGCCTCTGCACTGAATTGAGCCCAAATTAACATGTCTTGTAGTGTACTTTGTGCTCGAATTTAGCTTGCATTCATCAGCTTTTGCAACTTGATCAGTTATTTAAATTCTGTATTCAATGTATCAAGTTTTCAGAATTCATTTTCTGCAGCAATTACTTCTGCACATCAGTTTTGGTTTCAAATTTCTGTTTCGCATCTAATTGTCTCCAAGTCCATTTGATGCTGAGTTCAACATTTGATTTGTTTGTTCTAACTTCATTTGTTTTACATCAGCTTCTCATGCTTGAGTTTAGTAACAATTCTTTGCATGCCAATGTTTGCTGAATGTTTGCTGAATTTTCTTTCTGCAGAATGTTTCAAAATAATGTATGCACTGCTTTGTATCAAAATCTAACTTTCCTTTTAGTGAATTGCTGTGATTTGAAATCAGTTGCATTCGAACTTGGATCGGTTCCGAATTGTAGTTCATATTTGGCACATAAGTTGTCTTGATTTCCTTGCCCACAACTTGTATCAAGTAAGACTTGGCATTGGTTTTGTATTGGACTGTTTTTAGACAGCTTTGCATTTGATTTGGATGTGCTATCAGAACTGTTTTGTAACTTAGGTTAAGATACCTTGGTTCATTTAGTTCTATTAGTTAAGTTTCTTAGTGGCACTTACTTTGTTTGGCTAATCTAGTTGAGTGTCTTCCTTTTCATAGCCTTTTCATTTCCAAGTGAAACAAAACCCATATTTTGTTTGAAACCCGAATTTCACAAACGACACCTAAATACAAGCGTGAATCAAATAACGTCAACTAGTCCCCGAGAAAAATACGACCTGTGGCCCCTATACTACATTTTCATACTTTGATTGTAAAAGGGTTTCCAGCTTTCATTCATTTATAAATTCTAAATTTGAGGCCCACATTTGTGACACATAGTTTGGGCTCGTCACTCATCTAGTGGTAGTCAAGAGAATTTTAAGTTATATTAAGGGCACTCTTAATGTCGGGCTTTGGTATCCTAGAACTTCAATGTTGAACTTTTTGGATACATCGATTGGGACTATGCGGGTTGTAAACTAGATAGGAAGAGTACTAGTGGAGGATGTCAATTTATTGGGTCATCTTTAGTTAATTGGAGTAGTAGGAAACAACCATGTGTTGCCCTATCAACAACGGAGGCCGAATATGTGGCAATGGGTGGTTGTGCATCTCAACTACTTTGGATCATGCATACCTTAGAGGATTATGAGTTACATTACTCCAAGGTCAAGGTCTTGTGCGATAATGTAAGTACGATTAACTTGACTAAAAATTCGGTTCACCATTCTAAAACAAAATATATTGAACTGAAGCATCACTTCATTAGGGATCATATGACAAGGGGTGACATAGAATTGCATCATGTTGAGTCAAAGTCAAACCTTACAGATATATTTACCAAGCCTCTTCCCAAAGCGGAGTTCACATCCTTAAGAAGGGGTCTTGGTATGTGTTTTGTAGAAGTATAGGATGGACCTTGGGGTAATACAATAGGAAGGTGGTGCTTGATCCATTAGGATGATACAAATGATTCACGTGTGCTTATGGCATAATGTTGGGTCATGAGATGTATCAAATTATGAAAAATAGACCAACCATGGGGAAAGCAAGTGTTTAATTAATGGGTATCTTGCCCAAAGATAATGGTTGGACATTTTAAACATTTGAAAACCATTCTATGTTTTATCTATTTTTCCATAAGCTTGGAACATGTGTGATTGCAAAACTAGGTTGAAACTTTGATACAAAATTAGAGTTTTTCAAGAAATTTGAACTTTAGTCAAAAAGTCAAGCGTGTTTGAATTTTTCATGAACTAATATTTTTCCCTGTTAAAGTATCTCATATGAAACATGCTTGCAAATTTTCACAATTTTTGAAATTTTCTGGAATTTTTTGAGAGTTTCTAAAATTTGGCTCAGAATCCTATAATTCAAACTGCCGACTGCCCCTTGGGACAGTCGACTGGCACGACTGAATTCAGAATACTGAGAAATTTTCAGAAATGAGAAATTATCTCATTTGATACCATAGGTGAGTATTGCTTAGGGCAATCGTTTTGATGGTGTCAAAGGGGGAGAATGGGTGGTTTAAGTTAGGTTTGTAACTTAAACTTTTAGTTTAAACTTGGTTTATGATAAGAATTGAAAATGGGAGAAGGCATAGGTTAAGGGGGAGTTTACCTCTTGGTTTTACTATGTCTTGCTTTTCAATTGCTGTTATTTGCTGTTGTTTTATCCCTAACTTAAACATATTGTCACACATCAAAAAGGGAGAGACTGTTGGGGCAATCAATCCAAGGATGATCGGGAAGATCATGATTTTGATGTGTGTGTCAACATGGTTAAGGTTAGGGTGTTATCTTGTTATTTGATATGTTTGATTAAGTTTGCAGGACTTGGAGAATCGCACATGGAGGGCTTAATCTGAGGGACGAGAGACGAGGGAAGAGGACTTCAAGGGCAAGCCGAGAAGTGGACTTCAAAGGGCACACGTGAAGGGTGGCATGGAGGCAAGCCAAGGGAAGGCTTGTGTGCGCATCCGAGAGACGATAGCCGGTGGAAGAAGACTTCAAGGGGCAAGCCAAGGGAGTGTACTTGAAGGGACACGTGAAGGAGGATCTTCGGAGTGAGGATGAGTGTTTGTATAAGCTGGGCAGTCGACTGGGAGAAAGGCAGTCGACTGCCAGCAAGAACAGAAACTCACAGAATGTTTTCAACCCTGGACCAGTCAACTGATACCCCCGAAAACTAGTCGTTGAGTTATCCGTTGGCTAGCAATTAAGGCTAGACTAGTCAACTGCCCCAAGGGCAGTCGACTGGTGTCGGGCTGGATGACTCTAGGAGTTGTCCTTTACTCTTATTTAAAGGGTGATTTTTTGGCACGAAAAAGGTACGGTTCCAGGGGATACCAATGTGATGTTAGTGCAAAAATTCTCCTGTTCTTCCTCTTGCTTTCAATTCCATCTTGTTAGCATTGTTTTTCATATTTCTCATTATATTGCTTGTATTGCGCTAACCATCTTGTAGAGAAAATTCAAGAAAAGTGCTATTCACCCCCCCCTCTAGCAAGTGCCACGATCTAACACTTCTCTCCATCTTCTCCATCAAGGCACTGACTTGAGCGTCGGAGTGGGCTCCGCTAGACAACCTCCGGCGTGTTCCTCTAACGCTCGTGTTATTCTCGCAGGGTGCGGAGTTTGTCCCCTAACGTCAGCATCCACGTGGGTTGAACCCTGATGACTGGCTGTTGACGTCGATTCCTTCCGGAACAAGTTTGGCGCCGCCTGTGGGAAACCAGTAAAACACCAGAAGGAGCACCGATAGCCAAGCCAGCTGGACAATCCATCATCCTGACGAAAGAGGAACTAGATCGATTGATCGCCTAAGCCGCTAAGGGTGCACTCAAACAATCAAATCGGACAAGCCGCATCGCGGTGAGTAGTTTCGGGGCAAACCAAGATCCCCAGAATCTCCACTTCGCACCATCACCACCGAAGATCTGTCTCACCACCGGTGGGGCATGTGGCGACACCTCCAGTGCACCGGTGAGAGTCCCTAGGGGACTTGGAGACAATTAACTCTGCTGCTTCCAGTGTTCTACGACAAGAAGAATGAGGGGAGAAGGGGGAAGGACCTAGGAAATTCCAACAAATCCCCTCCGCGCTAGCGCTTCTATTTGCTTTACGACAGGCTTGGCAATCCTAGCTCCGCGCTAACGCTTCTCTTTGCCTTACAACAAGCTTGGCGATCCTAGCTCTACGCTGGCACTTCTCTTCGCCTTACGACAAGCTTGGCGAACCTAGCTCCGCTCTAGCGCTTTATTTATCTCACTGCCTTACGACAGGCTTGGCGATCCTAGCTTTGTGTTAGTGCTTCTCTTCGCCTTATGATAGACTCGGCGATCCTAGCTCCATGCTAGCGCTTCTCTTCGCCTTACGACAGGCTCAGCGAACCTAGCTCCGCGCTAGCACTTCATTTATCTCACTGCCTTACGACAGGATTGGCGATCCTAGCTCCGTGCTAGCGCTTCTCTTCACCTTATGATAGGCTCGGCGATCCTAGCTCTGCGCTAGCGCTTCTCTTCGCCTTATGATAGGCTCGGCGAACCTAGCTCCGAGCTAGCGTTTCATTTATCTCTTTGCCTTACGATAAGCTCGGCGAACCTATCTCCGCGCTAGCGCTTCATTTATCACTTCGCCTTACGACAAGCTCGGCCAACCTAGCTCCGTGCTAGCGCTTCATTTATCTCACTGCCTTACAACAGACTTGGCGATCCTAGCTCGGCGCTAGCGCTTCTATTCACCTTACGACAGGCTCGGCGATCCTAGCTCCGTGCTAGCGCTTCTCTTCGCCTTACGACAGGCTCGGCGAACCTAGCTCCGCGCTAGTGCTTCATTTATCTCATTGCCTTACGCCATGGCAATCCTACTTCTCTTCGCCTTACGTCAAGCTCAGCGAACCTAGTTCCGCACTAACACTTCATTTATCTCTTTGCCTTACGGCATGCTCAGCGAACCTTTGCCTCACCTCGAAACGCACTGGGACTGTTGGACTATTTCAAAAGATTGTCACGGGCCGAGAGACGAATGTTTTGATTCCTCGCACCCAACGTGCGGCAAATGAAGTAATAGTGGGTGCAGGGACCTACCATAACATAACTTCTTTGTCACACCACTAGTCTAATCAGTCGGCCACACTTCCTTTGATTAGACTTGAAGGGAGGGACTTGTGATAGGGTTAAGCACCCCGTGGCTGACACGCGGATTGAAGAAGCTATGTATCAAGACATAGCGAGTCGAACGACTCTCTTTCCGGAGCTCCCGAGACCCTCTCGGGAAGGGGATTCCCCGAGACCCCCCCCAGGTAGACACGCCCCAGAGATCAAATTAGAGGATTCCTGAGATCACCTCGAGAAGCTGGATCCCCGATACCACCTCGGGATGGCAAAATGCCCGGGACCCCCCGGGCCAGAAGACCCCGAGATCACCTCAGGGAAGCGGAGCCCAAGCAGTATTCGACCTCAAGTAACAGCCCCCCTTTTTTCTCGGATCTATGGATAAGCATACCCCCTATTGTGGAGTTATCATAACCCTTAAATGTCGCAACGGGTCACACTTAATGACGGCGTAGACCGTTTCAAAGACTATCCTGTAATCGACGAAGGGGGGGCGTGGCATAGATCATGGGGACGCACCAAGGCAGCCGCCGCAGGTATAAAAGGTATTCCAACCCCCCCCCTCTGGTAAGGGGGTTACACACTATTTATTATACACATACTGTCTTGCCTTCTCTCCATCTTCTCATCAAGGCACTGACTTGAGCGTCGGAGTGGGCTCCGTCGGACAACCTCCGGCGTGTTCCCCTAATGCTCGTGTTATTCTCGCAGGGTGCGGAGTTCCTCCCCTAACGTCAGCATCCACGTGGGCTGAACCTTGGTGACTGGCTGTAGACGTCGATTCCTTCCGAAACACATTATATATGTTAACTACATGTTTTGAGAACACAATGCCGTCAAATCGTATCTGGCCTCAAGGATAATAATTCTAGTACACAAATAAGCATTCAACCTTGGATTTTAGCTCCATCAAGTGAACGCAAAAGTAATGTCCACAACAAAAATTCAGTGAATAGCAACGGATTGATTCTGTCGCTAAACGCTAATGGTGACGGAATAACCACGGAAAGAGCGTCGTCGTTTCTCGCGCCGTCGCAGATCAGGGTAGCGACGGATACACAAACTCCGTCGCTATTGGCGACAGATTTTAAACAAATAATCCCGTCATAAAATACTAGATCCAGGTGGTGACATGTACGGGACCAATTAGTGACGGAAAGTCATATATCCGTCGCTATTTGCGACGGACTAGTCAAATATCCGTTGCTAATTTATCGTAATTAGCGATAGAAAGTCAAATATCCGTCGCTATTTGCGACGGATATCATAAATATTCATCACTATTAGTGATAGAATAGTCAATATTCCGTCGCTAATTCCTGAAATTTTCCAGCAGCTTTGCTTTGCATTTTCCCTTCTCATATATACATTCAATATATACAAAAATATTCAAATCACACCACAACAGATATCCAAATAAAATATATACAAAACAATAGTATTCATATCCAAACACATACAATTCATACATACAAAACACATATCCAAACATATGTATCAAATACATACATATAAAACACATATCCAAACATATCAATTCATATCCAAATGAACACAGAGTCAATATATACATGAAAAATGATAGTCTAGTAGAGAAACGATATATACATAAACACATCAAAACTGGATCAAAAAGAATAACATTCCTGCATAATAGAAAGGAAACGATATAAATAAAAATGAAATACAATGATAAAACAATATTAGTGAAAACATAACTAGTTATCGTAACTGATATAGAAAATATAAATAACATTGAATGATATGTAAAATATCCAATATACACACCTTTCAACCCAACTAATGTCTGAATTCAACTCTGATAATGTAGAATGTTAAATACTGAAAGTTTGGAGGGTTTAAAGGCTAAAAACTAAAAATTAGGGGCCTAGTTGGAATTCTCCAAACATGGAGGGGTTTTTTGCAAAAAGCCAAAAATATAAAATTGCCCTAACTCCTCCCGCAAATCAGTTTTGTTCCCCATTTCCTCCTCGCCCCGACGTCGCTGCTTCTTCCCGGTGTTTCCACTCGACGCTGACTCCTCTGCTCGACGCCGAGCAGTTCCCCGATGCCCCCGCCTTCTTCTTTTTTTCCTTCCTCCTTCTCCACGCACACCAAGCCGACGCTGACCCTCTCACACACGCGAGTGGTTCTCCTCCCCTCTCGGTTTCGCCCGACGCCGCCGAGCCCTAATTCCTTCACCTCCTTCGACTGTCGCTTGGTCGTCGGAGCCTATCTCCACGCGATCCTCCTGTTCTTGTGAGCTGAGCAGAGGTAAAAATTGCTTTCTATGGAAGATTGGATTTCTTATGTTCAAATTTGTTGGGATGTTTGCTTGGATGTTAGGGTTTCTCTTAATTTTTGATCTGCCGAGAATTTCTTGTGGAGTTTAACAAATTTTGGAAGTGGATGTTGGCCTTTGTTTTCTCATTTGGATTTGGTTCCCTCTGCCGTGGGTGGTTGGTTTGGGATGAGCTGTGATGGCAATTAGGATTCTAAGTTTATTCTGTGATAAAACTCTATTTTGGATTAATGGGTTGTTCTTGTGGTTCCTTGGTTTTTCGTTGTCTTAGGAATATTCTGTCGCGAGCTTTGGCATGGAGTGTAGTTTATGCTTTAGGTTTGTTTATGTGATTAGTTGTATAGAGATGCTATAATAATAGTGAAATTGTAGAGTTGATGTATGTTGTATTTCTTCACTTGCTACTGTGAAGAAGTTTCGATTTGGTTCATGCTTATGATTTGACTCGATCAATAAGATTAGTGAGGAATCTATTTATGGATACAATGGTTGAGAACGGACTTAATAGAGATTAATCACTAGATGGGATGAATTTTGGGGACTAAACATATACTTGAATGTAGTCCCAAATTAGCGTGAGATAATTATTTAAATAAATGAAATTAAATAGAAGTTGTGATTAGGATTTGTCCTAATTGTGTTTAGTATTTCGTTTAGCTAATTTGTTAATTTTATAATTAGCTAAACTTTATCATTAGTACAAGGCCTTGAGTTGGACTCGCACGGTTGATCGTGGGAGATTTATTTGGACACTTTCTACAATTTAAGGCGGGAACTTCTCTTTTGTACTCGTGTAGTTCTTTTAACTTAAAGCATGATTGTTTATGTCTAAATAGGATGCTTGACCTTGTTATTTGCCGTTGATTGTTTATTGTCGCCGTTGATACCTTTCTTCGTTGATCTTCGAGTTATTCAAAATTTCGTATCCGTACAGTCTTCTGTTGAATTTCTGTTTTGTAAAGTACCGCTTGTATGCGAGTACTTAGAGGTTCATTAAACACAATTAGGTTTATTTGACATTATAAATATCCTACCTAGTAGTGTAGATGCATAATTGTTGGTTTTCGATACTTGGTTGGTTGTATCGCTGCATCGTTGATACTTGTTGGATTTTGTTGCATCATTATTTTCTGGTTGTTTGTGCATCTTGTAGCATGCACCATACCTGCACGTTGCATACTAACGACTGTTGAGCTTCCATATGGTTAAGCCGTCGTTAGTCATTTAGTTGCTCGGTTCACTCAACCATTTGTTATCGTGGTAGTTGCTAGAGTGCGAGCAACTGTCCTGTTATGCCACACATGTTGCAGCTGTAGGCAAGCAGTGACACCCTCACCGTTGTTTTAGGGGATATTAGAGTTGTTGATAGCTCCCCCTTTATTCTCGGGGTTTGGAGTAGTTGGCTCCCCAGCATTCTATCTACTCAACCACGTGTATTAGTGGTATTTGTTGGAGTGTGTATAGTTGTCACAGCCCTACCCACTCGGTCACATAGATGAGATGTGTTGGCGGCTTGACTGGCGTCAGGGGTGACACATGTCATTACATCATATGCATTTATTGCATTTATGTATTTTCTTGTGCTTGTTGCATTAATATGAGCTATGGTTGCTAAATTTGCTTGACAAGCATATATATGTTGGTTTTATGGTTGTCATATTGTTTTATACATGCTTAGTTGTTATTCGATTTTATAGCATGTTATTTTATATATGTTATGCAGGTTTAGGTATTTTTATATTTTTTTTAGAGACTGTACCCTGTCGTGTCTCTACTTATTATATCTTTTATTATGTCATGCTTTTGTCTATTCATATACCCGCTGAGTCCGCCCGGACTCACCACCCCTGCTTCTTCTTTTTGTTTCAGATAGCAGGTAGTTACATTTCTTGGAGCCAGAAGAGGATCCAGTTGTCAGCCCCCCGGTGTTGAGTTGTTTCCGTATTTGGTTTTAGTTGCTTTATTTTCTGCACTTTGTGAGTTTCGCATTTTATTTGTTTATCAGGTATCAGACTGGTTTTGTCGTTATTATAGAAACATTTGAGTTTCTTTGGTATGTAGACTTTCTTCATGTTAATGATGGTTGAGCCATTCATAGATCTTCTATTTTGATATTAACTGCGTGGTTGTTCTTTTACTTTATGTTTATAATGGCTGAGTCATCTTTTATGTTGAGAGATATGTATATTTGTCCCAACTTGTCCGCCATCCAGAGGAGATGCTGCTCGATTTTTGAGTAAGCATGTGCCTTTGGGGGCGTGACATAGAATCTGTAAACGAAATGAACAAATAAGAAACAATTAGTGATGTATATAATAACAAACTAGATAGTATAATAATTTGATTTTGTAAATGTAGAGAAAAAAATATAACATACCACAAAAATGTTTCTACTCAGGATCCTGCTTCTCCTGAGACTCAAAACGAGGAGGGGCGAGCAACTGTGTCATAGGCGATAGGATCGCTACAAAAGCTTGCATGTGACGTACTAACGCCTTAGTGTGTTCCTGGCGGGCTCGCAAATCTCTCAACTCTGCATCCCTCGCTGTGTTCCTCTCGGCTAACATTGTCTCCATTGTCATGAGTCGAGTCTGCAGAGCACTATTCTCCTCTCGCAATTGACGAACCTCACTAGAGGAGGAGGAACCAGGACATCCCCTAACCCTTGGAGCTTTCATCTTATCATATGTGATTTTTGCCTGAGAGTCTAGGCCATATAAGGTGGTCTTCCTCCATCCACCGACGACATCATAATAAATGTCATTCACCTGGTCGGTGGAAAGAGGTTGTGATTCCCCCGTCTGCAACAGGCTGAGACGCCTCTGCAACTCTAGTGGTCATTGCATCCTGTGAAATAAGAATTAAATTAATCTCTATAAAATGTCAAAACAAATATACTATAGTTAATATACTTACATGAATTGCTAAGGAGCGTCGATCGACAAATGACCCATCTTTTTTCTTATGAGTCTTGTTGAATACCTCCCAACTAGCGGGAGGTCTCTGTAACTCGGTAGCCTGTATACAGAAAATATAGTGTTTAAATATATCCAAAAAAAACATAATGAATGTTTATTATAACCTAAATAAAAACTTACCAAGTCAGTGGCTTGCTGGACAATCGAATGGGATCCAGCAGTGTGCTTCGTGGATCTGGTGCTGGGGCCAGCAAGCTCCGAGTTGCGATTGGCTCGAGCAATCGCAGCATTATCTTTCCAATGCTGGGCATGTTGAAAACCAAAATTTTAAAGGGCTTAGTTGTAATTTCTGAAACTTGGAGGGCCTTTTTGCAAAATTACCAAAAATTATTAAAAACCCCCCAAATCCGTTTCATTTTCCCCCGTGCCCTAACTTCCTCTCCTTATCCCCTTCTGCCGTTTCCTTTTCTCCCCGACGCCGCTCCCTTCTCTGTGCCGGCCGCCGCCAACCCTAGCATCTCCCTTCTCCTTCTTCTTCTCCGGCGCGCACGAGTAGAGGATCGCAGCCCGCACACACCGAGCCCTAGCCGTCGCCTCTCCCCGACGCCGATGCCTTGCGGGTGAGTTCTCATTGCCGGCACACACGAAGGAGACGACACCACCTCGTGTAAGTCACTCGCACCGCAGATCTTCTTGAAAGAGCGAGCCCTAGCCGTCGGTGATCTTTCTCTTCACTGCTGCCCTAAATTCTCTACGGCTACCGTCCCTTAGTCGAGCGCGCATCCACTCCCGAGCCCGTGCCTTAGCTTCAATCCATTACTAACAATTTTCCTCTACCTTCAGGTAGGAATTATGCTGGTTTTGGTTGAGATTACTACTTGTTCTGTTTAACTCCATGATTTTGTGTTGGTTGCCGCAAGGTGTAGAGGAGAATTGAGCTATTTCGAATCTGATGAATTTTCGTTCTTTTGGAATGTCTTTGTGGTGATGTTGCCGTGAGCCTCTTTGAGGATTCTAATATGTAGGATTTGTGTGTGACCGTGAGCTGATGGATAAGGGGGTGTGGAAATGGAATTCATTTCAAATTGGATGGTAATGGGTGGTAATAGGAATGGGTTAGCATTTGATTTGGGTTGGATGGTTGATCTATGGAAAAAAGAAACTAATTGTGATACTTAAGTAATTCTTATTTGTAACGGGTTGATATGATTATGGGTTAAAACAGTTAGTTTCCACTAGTCAGTAATGCTTGAGGTTAGTTACTGGGTGCATGGTGGGTTTTGGAATTGGTTGTAGTTCATTAGGTTAGTATGGAAAGTTAACTTAATAACCTAATTGTCATAAATTAGGTTAAGAAAGAACATTGTTGTTGTTTGGGGATTTAATTAAATATATGTTGAAATGATGATCTATCCTAATCATGTTAATATTTTATTTAGCTAATTTATTAATTTTATAATTAGCTAAACCATATTATTTATACAGGATCTTGATTCAGATTCGTTCAGTTGATCGTGGGAGGTTCTGTTCGTAT
This sequence comes from Boesenbergia rotunda, assembly GCA_024364735.1. Classification (NCBI taxonomy): domain Eukaryota; kingdom Viridiplantae; phylum Streptophyta; class Magnoliopsida; order Zingiberales; family Zingiberaceae; genus Boesenbergia; species Boesenbergia rotunda. The sequence continues at coordinate 1,666 of JAGFNQ010007647.1, read as the reverse complement.
ACGTTCTACAATTATAAGGCGGGTACTTCTCCTTTGTACTCGAGTAGTTTTCTTTACCTTAAAAGCATGGCTATATTATGTCTGATAGGTTGCTTGACCTTGTTCTTTGTCGTTATTTAAACATTGCCGTTGAGACTTATTCTTCGTTGATCTTCGAGTATTCAAAAATTCGTTTCTGTACAGTCCCCTGTTGGTTTCTGTTCTGTAAAGTACTCGCGTACAGTACCGCTTGTACGCGAGTACTTAGAAGTTCATTAAACACCATTAGATTTATTTGGCATTAGAAATATCCTACCTAGTAGTGTAGGTGCATAATCGTTGGTTTGCGATTTCTGATTGGTTGTATTGATGCATCGTATACTCGTTGGATTTTATTGCATCGTTGTTTCTTCGGTTGTTTGTGCATCGTATAGCATGCAACATACTTGCACGTTGCATACTAACGACTGTTGGGCTTACATTTGGTTAAGCCGTCGTTAGTCATATTGTTGCTCGATTCACTCAACCAGTTGTTATCGTGGTAGTTATTAGAGTGTGAGCATTTGTCCTATTATGCCAAACAGTGACACCCTCACAGTTTTTTTTAGAGGGATGAGCCGTTGGTGGCTCACCCTCACCGTTGTTTATTTTTGAGGGATATTAGAGCAGTTGATAGCTCCCCCGATGTACCGTGGGTCTGGAGTGTGGACTCCCCAGCATCCTGTCCACTCAACCACACCTTTTGTGGTATTTGTTGTTAGAGTGGTACAGTTGTCACAGCCCTACCCACTCGGTCACACAGATGGGATGTGTTGACGGCTTGACTGGCGTCAGGGGTGACACATGTCATTGCATCATATGCATACGTATTTTTTTTATGCATTTGCTTGTGTTTGATGCACTTCTATGAGCTATGGTTGTTGCACATGATTGACATGCATGTATATGTTGGATTATCGTTGTCGTGTTGTTTATACCTGCTTAGTTGATGTTCTGTTTTATATCAGTTGTTATTCGGTTTTATATCTTATTGTTTTATATATGTTATGCATGTTTAAGAAATCTTATATTCCTTATGGACTGTACACTGTTGATTTCTCTACTCCGTTATCCTTATTATGTCATGCTTATTTGTCTACTCATATACCCGCAGAGTCCGCTCGGACTCACCACCCCTGCTTTCCTTTTTGTTGTTTCAGATAGCAGGTAGAAGTATTTCTTGGAGTCAGGAGAGGATCCAGTTGCCGGTCCCCAGTGTCGGGTTGAGTTATTTTCGATATTCGGTTTAGTTGTTTATTTTCAGTACTTGTAGTTGCATTTTATTCATTATCGGGTTCTGTCGTTATCAGAGTCTTTTGGTGTTTTCTTTGAATTGTAGTTCTTTTATAATTAAGGTGGCTGAGCCACCCATTATTATTTTGTTTCGATATAAACTGCGTGGATGTGTCTTATACTTATTGTTGTGATGCCAGCCGCTTGTGGCTGAGCTATATTGGTGAGGTATATGTATTATTGCTCCATATTGTCCGCCGTACAGGGGAGATGCTGCCCAATTTACCGAAAGGATCAAAGTCGGGGGAGAAGAAAACGGCACGGGAGGAAGTTAGGGGCTTTTGGGGCTTTTATATTTTTGTTTTTAGCATTTTGCAAATAAACCCTATAGATTTGAAAAATTGCAACTAGGCCC